>SJYT01009519.1:0-31457 GCA_006410635.1 Cephalophus harveyi
TCTTTGGAAGGAATGATGCTAAAGCTGAAACTCCAGTACTTTGGCCACCTGATGCGAAGATTTGACTCACTGGAAAAGACTCTGATGCTGGGAGGGATTGGGGGCAGGAGGAGAAGGGGACGACCGAGGATGAGATGGCTGGATGGCATCACGGACTCGATGGACGTGAGTCTGAGTGAACTCCGGAAGATGGTGATGGATAGGGAGGCCTGGCGTGCTGTGATTCATGGGGTCGCAAAGAGTCGGACACGACTGAGCGACTGAACTGAGAACTGAGATGTGACTTGAGCAGGTGGTTAAATGATAACTTTCTGAATCTTTTACGGTTAAAAGATAACTTTCTGAATCTTCTGAACTTTCTAAGTGATTTTTTACTTACTACACTATTGTCCTTTGGGTTAATAAGTAGTTTAGCCAACATTTCAAAGCAGCATTCTTCTATTAATAGGAAGCTAGTTGGCTCTGATGGTGTCCAGCCTGGAGAAGAAGTGCCCATTTAGAGTCTGTCCAGTTAAGGATGAGACAAAAGAAAGATCTGGGCTCTTAGGACCCTGCAGTCAGGAATATGCCTGCCTCTTCCTATTCTTCTCCTCTCTGTCCCTGCCTCTCCAAAGCACCCAAACCCCTTCCTCCAAGCTGACTCTTTCCAGCAATAATAACACCCCAGACACCAGCTGTAATCAGTGACTCATTTCTTTTCCTTCTCAATCCAAACTCGATTCACTTTCCCCCTCAGATGCTTCCCATGGCTGCCTATTCCTTTTATCTTCCCCAGTATCACCTCGCTCACTTTCTCCTATTTTGGTACATACTCAACATTGCAATTAGACCAAGCCTCTTAAGGCAAGTTTCGTGTTACTTTTGTGGCTCCCTGTTGCCTCAGTCCACTGTCCACTCCTCTGACCTCATGTGTCTCTCGCATTTCCCACAGTATCTCCACAGGCTTCCATTCAACCCCAGTTCCTCATTATCGCATTCCATTCTGTTTCCTTCTCTAGAACTCCTCTCTCTTCTCATCAACCTAACTCTTTTCTCAATTATTCCCTCTCAATCAGACCCACACACCTTTGAGATGCCTCCCAACCAAAAGCACACACATTAACTCGAGAAGATGTGAAAGGTCACGAGGACCCAGGAGAAGGCTGAAACAGGAACGCGCCTGCCAGAGGTATGCTGGACTGCTGTGGTTGAGATTCAGACTTAGCAGTTCCATTCCAGAGCCAGAATGAAAAGAGAGAGAACGTATACAGTTCCTTGTCTAGGGGAAATTAAGCTTTTCCATGAGTAATTAGGCCTCAAAGAACTTTTCTCTGTTGCATTTTATTATAAAGAGAAATTAAAGAGCCTCTTGATGAAGGTGAAAGAGGAGAGTGAAAAAGCTAGCTTAAAGCTCAACATTCAGAAAACTAAGATCATGGTATCTTCAGTCATCACTTTATGGCAAATAGGTGGGGAAACAATGGAAACAGTGACAGACTTTATTTTCTTGGGCTCCAAAATCACTGCAGATGGTGACTGCAGACATGAAATTATAAGACCCTTGCTCCTTGGAAGAAAAACTATGAGAAACCTAGACAGCATATTAAAAAGCAGAGACATTACTTTGCCACTAGGCAAAGGTCTGTCTAGTCAAAGCTATAGTTTTCCAGTAGTCATGTATGGATGTGAGAATTGGACCATAAAGAAAGCTGAGCACTGAAGAACTGGTATCTTTGAACTGTGGTGTTGAAGACTCTTGAGAGTCCCTTGGACTGCAAGGAAATCAAATCAATCCTAAAGGAAATCAGTCCTGAGTATAGATTGGAAGGACTGATGTTGAAGCTGATGCGAAGAACTGACTCATTTGAAAAGACCCTGATGCTGGGAAAGATTGAAGGCAGGAGGAGAAGGGAACAACAGAGGATGAGATGGTTGGATGGCATCACCGACTCGAAGGACATGAATTTGAGCAAGCTCTGGGAGTTGGTGATGGACAAGGAAGCCTGGCGTGCTGTAGTCCATGGGGTCGCAAAGAGTCGGACACGACTGAGCAACTGAACTGACTGACTGGAGTAATGGTGCTCTGGTCTCCCTGGTGTCCCCAGAGCAGAACACTTCAGAGACCTCAGTACCCTAAAATGATACAATCTGAGACAATCTGGAAGCAAAATTATAAAACATACTCTGAAGGGGATTCTGCCAGTAAGGGGGTAACACTGTACAATTACCTCGGCTTCTGAGGATCTGAGCGATAGAGGGACTCCAGAAGTAGCATCTGGGCCGCGAGTGCCTTCGTTGGCTTTCACTCTGTGAGTCAGACATCAGCCAGTGTTTCCTTCTCTGTTTAGACCCTAGACTGTAGGTATTATACACTGTTGATGACGCAGAGATCTAAAGGCTTGCAGGAATTCAGAGTCAGTGGTGGTGCTGACATTCTTTTATTGCAAATAAGCAGCCTCACCACAGAAACCATCCTGACTCTCAGAGCTGAGCGCCCAGCCCTTTCTGCCACCTCTGGGGCCCAAGTCACAGGCGTGTCACACCCCTGACACATCCTGCTTCTGCATGAGATGCGGACTCTCCCCTGCTCTTCCTGCAGCTCTTTTGGTTTACATTAGGCTCTTCTATGCTTAATTATATTCAGTTTTCATTTTTTACACTGTTAATTTCATGTATTTTTCTTCTATTCTCAATTAGATTATAAACAATTTAAGGTCAAAGCTCTCACCTCCTATTTTTTTTTTTTTTTTTCAGGACTCCCTTTTACCCTCTGATCAATACATACTTTTTGACTGATTTTCTCCATTGGAACCTGTGTGTTACAAAGAAGAATTAAACCCCTAATATGGCCTGCAAAGCTCCCCGTGATCTGGTTGCCTGCCCCACCTGACTTCCTTGCCCTGTGCCACCCCTGTCCTACGACCTTCACCCGGCCCTTACCCCTCAACTACACTGTCCTCCACCCACGGTCCCCGTTCTCACCCCTGATACGTTACACACACTTATGTCTCTCCTTCCTCAGCCCCCTCCACCTTCTCCCCTTGTAGGGCTCAGGGTAGGTATCACGGCCTCCAGGGCAGAACGGAACCTCTAGCAGGCATCCTGCCTTGCCAGGGCTGGATCACCCCTCTGCTCACCTGCATCACAGCATCACACTATCTCATTCGCCCAATTCTAGCCAGACCTTCCAGAGATGGAAACAACTCGAGGCTGAGGGCTATCTCCAGGTGACCTCCCGTGTCTAACATGGGGCTTAACCTCTCTGGCCACTGAATATCTGTGGCATTAATGCTTGAATCAGTGAAGCAGCAGAATGGGACAGAAGAGAAAGAAGGTTCTTCTGCATAGCCTGGGAAGAGAGACAGTGTTCCGGAGCGAGAGGACAACAGCCACAGGCTAGATGCAGCTGGCCTTGGCAGCCGCAGATTAGGCTGTGCCCGTGGTTACCGGGGCCACAGAGTCAACCCCGCTTCAGGCTGGCCACCTTTACCCTCTGTCATGGCTATAGTGCGTGCACGCATGCTAAGTTGCTCTAGTCACATCCGACTCTTTGCGACCCTATGGACTGTATTCCGCCAGGCTCCTCTGTCCATGGGATTCTCCAGGCAAGAACACTGGAGTGGGCTGCCATGCGTTCATCCAAGGGATCTGCCCCACCCAGGGATCGAACATGCATCTCTTGTACCTACTGCATTGCAGGCAGATTCTTTACCACTGAGTCACCAGGGAAGCTATAGATGGCACTCCAAATCCTGAAAAACGGGTGTGTTGTGGGTCACAGGAGCACCTGTAAGAAAATGTGACTCCTGGGAACAACCTCTGGGTGCCCACATGATGTCAGCTAAACTATAGACTCAATAAAGACGGGTCACCCTCCCTGCAGCCTCGCAGGAAGTCGGGAGGTGTTGAGCCAGCAGACTCTTTTTTTCTGGGGCCCACTGGCTGGGGCCCTCCGTTCTGAGACTGGGCCAGATGGAAACTCGCCAGGTTTTGTCCGCTGTCCTCCTTGTACCCCCTCCTCTCTGTCCATCTGTAATCCGGGCTTCCTCCATGCTGCTGTGCCTGGCTCCACAGAGCACACATGGAGACTTGTTTTTAAGACATAGACAGATGGGCAGCTCTCTAGAGAGCTGCTCCAAGTTGGAGGAAGGAGACTGTTCTTTTCAAGAAAGAGAGAGTTTGGGAAGCGCAAGAATCCGCCCTTGCTTTAGAGCCCCCGTCTCTCAGGACGCTGTCCTGTCCTCTCGACGACTCTCTCCTCCCCGTGTCGCTAAAGGTCTCCATGTGGAGGCAGCTGGCTTCCCTGGGAGACAGCAGTGAATCTGGAGAGCACTGGGTAAGCGCAGGCACTGGGGGCAAAGTTCCAAACTCTCCAGGTGATGGATCCTGCAGGGGACCACTTCCACACTGTCTCTTTCCTGCCTCCGGCTCTCCTTGCTAACCCATCAGGGTATTCCTAAAGGGACTCACCCGCTGTTTGGCAAGAATGGTGGTTGCTCACTGAGGGTTTTCCCGAATGTATGTAAGTGGTTGATTGAGGGTTGGCCTGTAGGTTAGTCTGTATGAGGCGGGTACATGAGTTCACTGTGTCTCCGAAAGAAAAGGAAAGAGATGGATTGGAATGGGGTCTGGAAGCAAAAGAAAAGTTTGCTTGGGAAATGCCCTCATCTGATATCCATCAACCACCTCGTGAGCAGCAGAGATTTCAGCATTCCAGGCCATTAAAAGGTCCAGAAGATACGGTCTCGGAACTCACAAAGATACTGATGAATTTCAACTTACACGGACTCCAACACTACAGGTTGCACACAGACCTGGGCAGGGTCTCTGTCACGGAGGCTTTGACAGCATCAAGCAGCAGCAGGCGGCACTGGGTTGAGCCCTTGAAGTCCATATCCAAAGAGAACAAGCTGTCATTCACCACAAAGACCACCTGCTTCTCCTTCACACACTAGGTAAGAATTCATCACACCTAAGAGACTCACAAGCTGGAATCAAGATTGCCGGGAGAAATATCAATAACCTCAGATATGCAGATGACACCACCCTTATGGCAGAAAGTGAAGAGGAACTAAAGAGCCTCTTGATGAAAGTGAAAGAAGACAGCGAAAAAGTTGGCTTAAAGCTCAACATTAAGAAAATGAAGATCATGACATCTGGTCCCATCACTTCATGGGAAATAGATGGGGAAACAGTAGAAACAGTGTCAGACTTAATCTTTTTGGGCTCCAAAATCACTGCAGATGGTGACTGCAGCCATGAAATTAAAAGACGCTTACTGCTTGGAAGAAAAGTTATGACCAACCTAGATAGCATATTCAAAAGCAGAGACATTACTTTGCCGACTAAGGTCCGTCTAGTCAAGGCTATGGTTTTTCCTGTGGTCATGTATGGATGTGAGAGTTGGACTGTGAAGAAGGCTGATCGCCGAAGAATTGATGCTTTTGAACTGTGGTGTTGGAGAAGACTCTTGAGAGTCCCTTGGACTGCAAGGAGATCCAACCAGTTCATTCTGAAGGAGATCAACTCTGGGATTTCTTCGGAAGGAATGATGCTAAAGCTGAAACTCCAGTACTTTGGCCACCTCATGCAAACAGTTGACTCACTGGAAAAGACTCTGATGCTGGGGAAGGATTGGGGGCAGGAGGAGAAGGGGACGACCGAGGATGAGATGGCTGGATGACATCACGGACTCGATGGACATGAGTCTGAGTGAACTCCGGGAGTTGGTGATGGACAGGGAGGCCTGGCGTGCTGCGATTCATGGGGTCGCAAAGAGCCGGACACGACTGAGCGACTGAACTGAACTTAAGAGACTCAAGGGTTTCTTCCAAACAGCTTTTGAGGCATCCCAGAAAAGGAGTGTCAAGACAGTCTGTGTCTTAACGTCTCATAGACAGTCACTAAGCTGTGTTTTGTTATCTCAAAATAATAGTAAATCTTCATTCTGTTTTATTAAAAGCAGATAACTATAATCACAGACTACTTTTTCAATTATGAACAATTATTTTTTTTGCTGAGCATCAAAAAGCTCAATACTGAAAACAAAAGAGATCTTTATAGGATAGCAAACGGAAGAAGCCCGGTAGGACAGTAGATACACAAGTTTGGTGCTCAAAAGAGAAAGCTAGCTGGAGATAGAGCTGCGTGAGCCATCAGAGTGAGGATGATTTTTTAGTGGTAGTTGATGAGATAACCCAAAGAAAGCGTGCGAGTGAGAATAATAATAAGGACTCTAGAAGTAAACACTTTGAAAGCCAGGGTTTCTCAATCTCTGAACCGATGTTGAAGAAGAGATAATACCTACTCATGGAGGGCTGACTCTGCCTTGTAGGAGGTGTGGCACAGCCCTTGCTTCAACTCACTAGAAGCCAGGCACGCCCCCCACCCCCAGCCCTGGTTGTGACAATCACAACTGTCTCCACATATCGCCATATGCTCCCTGGAGAGCAAAAGCAATCCCTGATTTAAGTGATGGACAAAAGAAGTCCATCTTGCAAAGGTAGTTGAAAAGGAGTGTCAGACAGTCTGGCAGTAAGGTAAAGGCAGAGAGTATTTTGAGAAAAAGATGTGGCCCAACGCCAAGGAAAGGTAAAGCGCCCCTGGCTTGAGGGCTGAGAACATGTGGTGAGCAGAGAGGTGCTTGCCACCATGGCCCCGGTTGCTCCTTCTTCCTCCTAGGCTGACTGCCATGTTTCTGGTCCAGTTTCCTGCGTCTTTGGGTTTCAGCCTCCTCTTCACGGTATTGTTAGGCTTGGACCTCGGAGCCCCTGCGTCTGGGAGAAGGTGAACATAAAGATGCTTCCACGGCTGCCATGGCCTTCTGTACTACAAACCCCAGGAGTGGGCGGAAATCTAGACGGGTTTGTAAGTGTAAAATTTGGGAGCCTGCGTGTGGGACAAGCTGATGAGAAGTCCGCTTGTTCAGAGCCCTCTCACTCCCAGGAATGCAAGCCTGGGGGACTGAAATAGTGTCCCATTGCCAAGAAATGTGGCTGACTTCCTTATTGTGGTCTTCTTAAGAAAAACAAAACAAAGTTTCTTAAAAGGTCACAAAATTCCCTCTTACCATGGAATAGTAAAATGCGGCTTTTATGAGTTCCTAGATGTGTTTGGAGAGAGATGCTCTAAACACACGAGCTTTTATTCCCAACCAGTTTGTCCTAGCTGAGCTCTCCAGGATGCCCCTCTGAAATGATTTTGCATTTTCTGGTTTCCAAACTCAGGGGGAAAATAGCACAAAGGTTTTTGTTTTGTTTCTGTTTAGTTTTTATAGCTTTCAGATCTGAATTTTCACTGGTAAACTCTGTTCTCAGTAAGGGAAGTGAAATGGTAAAATCTCCCTTGCCTTTGTGAGACCTTCCTTTTTTTTTTTTTTTTCCACTTTCTATTCTGCCCTCAACATAAGGCTCTTCATTATGATGGATTCTTAAAACATTAGGTTCCATGAAGCCACCTAAGTTGTTGTTCTTTTTCTCTTGGTGGAATTCCATACTACTGGGCTTATTTTTCACATATACTAATGCACCCCATTACTTACTAGCTTCTGCCCATTAACAAGAACCCTTGGTTGGATCTTATAAAGAATCTGTCTCGGAGCCAGGGCTAGCCCATCCAGAAAGAGGAAGGGGAAACTGACCTTTCACAAACTTTCACAGAGTTAAAAAATAAATAAATAAATAAATAAAGAGGCTATTTTTGCAACTGATTCTTCTCCTCTTCCCTTCGACCTCTTTTCTTTCATCTGATTACCACCGTGGTCATTTTTTCATCCCTCTTTTTAAGTTCAGCCTTTGCCACTCTTCCTTCTTGATTTAATGGGGTTTTTTTGAATTCTCTTTGGCTACTTGAATACTCAGTTACCTAACAGCTGAGAATGGTGATTGCAGAGGAAAGTGTAACCCTGGAAATGGTTTCTCCAGAACTGTTTTTGAGCCACAGTTCAGTCCAAATCAGAACAAATATCAACTGTTTTAATAAAAGATATGTCATTACTATGACTCTGTACAACTCTTTGAGCATGAATCAGTCCTATATCTCAGATAAAACAACTAAAAGCACCAGAGATATTTCAAGGTACCAATAATCTCTCTAGAATTTTTGTCACATAACTTTCTGTACAAAAGAACACCTCAAAGTTTCAAGCATATAATATCAGCCACAGACTCTGAAGGCAGGGCTGCTAAGGGCTTTTTCTCCGGCTTCCATGCCCTTTGGCCCTACGCACCTCACCCTGTACCAGAGGAGGAACTCTGGGGTCAGTCAAGGGCACAGAGGAGCCGCCAGGGCAAGAGGGAAAAACTTCATTCATTCTTTGGTGCAGCCAAATTCATGACATGTCTACCCCAGGCCATGTGCTGTATGAGGTGCTAGGAGTAAATGTAGCCAAATATGAGCCCTGCCCTTGTAGACCTTACAGTTTAATCAGCAAGATTTTCCATAAACAACTAAACAACCACATAGATTCCAGTCATGATAAGTGAGCTAAAGAAACAAACAGGAATCTATGCATCGGAAGGAAAGTGGAGGGAGGCGCTGGCTTTTCCATAACGCAGTCCGGGAAGGCCACTCTGAAGAGGTTGTTTTCAAGCTGGGATTTATATGATAAGTGCAAGGCATGGAAGAGCGGACAGAGAACATTCCAGGGACGGGGCACAGCATATGCAGAGGCCCTCGTGTGGGAAAGAGCTCCGACAGAGGCAGGAACAAAGCGGAGCTGAACCCGCTGTAACACAGGGGCAGGGGCGACAGGCCCCACCAGAGTCTAGAACATTCAGCTGGGCCCAGGAGAAGTTCGAGCTTAAGTATAATGGAAAGCCATTGCAGGCACTAGGAGACAGACACGATTTCCTGTTTATTGCATTGCTCTACGGAGAAGGATGAGGATGGAAGCAGGAAGACCGGTTTGGAGGTCTAGATGAGGAGTGAAGGTGGACACCAGGGTGTTGGCCTTAAAGAACACCATCGTTTAGGGCAGGCAGAGGGCACGTCAGAGACTGAGGGAGGAGGAAAACTAGTCGGTCTGCTATCAGTAGAGCCAAAAAAAGCAGAGTTTCAGGGAAGAAGTGCAGTAGGCCGAATGCTGCTGAGAGGTAACTAAGATGGGGCAGATGCAGGAGCCCTGGGTTTGGCGGCGTGGGGACCCTTGGCGAGCAGAGTAAGAGGGATGAGCAGAATGTGCAGGGAACACATGTGGGTCTGGGGCAGTGCTCTCGGGCGCTGTTCTGTTTGGAAAGGCACGCCTGCTTCTAGTATGTGTGGCTGGAATAGTAGTATCTGCCCTTAAAGAGACTCCTAATTAGCCAACCCCACAGCCCCCAGTAAGTCTGCCTGCAATGCGGGAGACCCAGGTTCGATTCCTGGGTCGGGAAGATCCCCTGAAGAAGGAAATGGCAACCCACTCCAGTATTCTTGCCTGGAAAATTCCATGGATGGAGGAGCCTGGTAGGCTACAGTCCATGGGATCGCAAAGAGTCAGACACGACTAAGCGACTTCATTTTCACTTTCTTTCTTTCATAGCCCCCAGAGAGCTTCCCAGGTGGCACTAGAGGTAAAGAACCCACCTGCCAATGCAGGAGACACAAGAGACGCAGGTTCCATCCCTGGGTTCAGAAGGTTCCCCTGGAGGAGGGCACTGCAACCCCCTCCAGTATTCTTGCGTGGAGAATCCCACAGACAGACGAGCCTGGTGGGCTATAGACCATAAGGTCGCACAGAGTTGGACACGACTGACGGGATTTAGCACGCACACATGCCTCTGTTGATAAAGTCTCCATGTGGGGGCACTGGGCAGCTTCAGGGGAGAGCTGAGAGCTTGGTTTCCAGTTAGCTCTCTCAGTGGGAGAAATCCCAGTTAACAAGTAGGACATACATTTCTCCCCTCCACTCACTAGTAGGTCCAGATTATTCTGCAGATGTGTGTGCAGAACTCCCCTGTTGACATTAACAGGAAGGTAAATCAGGCAATCTTGGGACTTTAAAACCCAATCCTGAAACTTGAATTATATACGAACAAATACACAGCATGTGCCAGAATATTTAAAAAAAAAAATAACAAACTTGTGTTTAAATGTTACATTGCCTAGTATGAAAGGCAGGCAATTTGATCACCTCTAGAGATCACTTTAGGATCAAGAGCCTTTTCTTAATTGCCAGGAAACTCTCAGGACCTCCTCTCCAGGGACAGTCGCCAGAAGCAGAAAAGAGAACACGCCACCAAATTCATCTATAATCACAATTTAGTATTATTAAATAGCAGCCTGTGGAATAAGCCTGAGGGAATGGGGCTCTTGTCCCTAATAAATGGATGAACAAAAAGGGTGATTTAATTGTTAATTCTTTCTTTGCTTTTGTCTACCCCTTTAAAATGAGTACTGCAGAAACTCTGTTTCCCTTTCAAATATATCCTGACCTTCCCATAATGCCACCGCACCCATCCCCACCCCCCAGCATATCTGACTCCATTATTAACTGGAAGAGCTCAGTTTGGAGTAGGTTACATAATTTAGAGATCTGTGCCTTCAAGAACACTACAGTAGAAATGCTTCTGGGGGCATGGGAATTTAATCCTGCAGAACAGGTCTTTCCTTTAAACCTACCTTACACCGGGTCCCGCTCCCGTGCTTGTCTCCACACCTGAGAGTAGCCTCTCACTATGGATTTGAATTTTCATCAATTTTTTTTCTATTCATTTTTTCCCTTTCTACTGATGTAGAATTCATACACTCCATTTCTATGTGGCTAAAAGACATTTACTCCTTGGAAGGAAAGTTATGACCAACCCAGATAGCATATTCAAAAGCAGAGATGTTACTTTGCCATCTAGTCTGTGGTCATGTATGGATGTGAGAGTTGGACTGTGAAGAAAGCTGAGTGCCAAAGAATTGATGCTTTTAAACTGTGGTGTTGGAGAAGACTCTTGAGAGTCCCTTGGACTGCAAGGAGATCAAGTCAGTCCATCCTAAAGGAGATCAGTCCTGGGTGTTTATTGGAAGGACTGATGCTGAAGCTGAAACTCCAATTCTTTGGCTACCTCATGCGAAGAACCGACTCATTGGAAAAGACCCTGATGCTGGGAGGGATTGGGGGCAAGAGAAGAAGGGGATGACAGAGGATGAGATGGCTGGATGGCATCACTGACTCGATGGACATGAGTTTGAGTGAACTCCAGGAGTTGGTGATGGACAGGGAGTCCCGGCGTGCTGTGATTCATGGGGTCGCAAGGAGTAGGACAAGACTGAGCAACTGGACTGAACTGAACTGAATCTAGACATTAGTGTAGTGAAAGTGTTAGGCACTCAATTGTGTCCAACTCTTTGCGGCCCCATGGACTGTAGCCCACCTGGCTCCTCTGTCCCTGGGATTCTCCAGGCAAGAATACTGGAGTAGGTAGACATTCCCTTCTTCAAGGGACCTTCCGAACTCAAGGATCAAACCTGGGTCTCCTGCGTTGCAGGCAGATTGTTTGACCTTCTGAACCTCCAGGTAAGCCCACTCTAGACATTAAAACATGCTTATTTAATGTGGTAATGGTAATATAAATCATTATTTCTAGCCCTCCCCACCAGCAATTGAGGAGGGGCATAACTTCGAATCAGCTCTCTCTCAACATACCCTATTTTCATCCAGGATTTTAGTTCATCCTTTTTAAAATCACCATAAGCTGAACGTGTTACTTGTCATCACTTTTGGTATCGCACCCTTCCCTTTGGAGGCCATTTTCCACCTTCCTGCAGCATAACCCGTAGCATTCTCCGTTACTGCAGGTCTGCAGCTGGTAAGGTCTGTTTTGGTGTCTCTAAACACGTCCTTACTTTGTCCCTGTTTCAGAAGATACTTTCAGCGAGGAAATAGGTTGGCCATTTGTTTCTTCGATATTTTGAAGCTATGATTCCGCCTCTTCGGACTTCTTTGTTGATATCAAGAAATCAGCTGTCAGGGTAGCAGTGTTCTCTTTTGGGAAGCTGCATTTTATTAGCCTGGCTACTTCTAGGATCCTTTTGTCTAAGGTGTCTGTGATGTCACACAAGGGATGGATGCTCTGTGTCTTGTGTGTGTCTTTTTTTTAATTGCACTTTTTGAATCTGAGGATTAGTTTCTCATAAATTTCAAGAAATAATGAGTGATTCTCTCTTCAAATACTGCCTGCACATCACTCTTCCTTAGCTCCTCTTCTATTTTATTTTAGCTTTGGGTAATTTCCATTATTTTCTTGTCAGTCAAATGTTTACTAATATTTTTGAAATATTTTGTTTGATATTTGAGGTGTCTTGTAAATTTTGTGTGTGTGTGTGTGTGTGTGTGTGTGTATTTGCTTCCAGCTCCTCTTGCTCTCTGTAGCCAGAAACTGCCATCACTCAGGACCTTGTTTCCTTTGGATGAATGACTCTCTCCTCTTGTTAAGGGTTGAGGGCATGATTTGGAAAGGTGCGGGAATTCACTTCTCATTATCAGTCAGGATCCCGCAAGAACGGGGAGCCCATTGAGGGTTTCCAAGCATGAAGGTTTCAGAGGCTTTGGCAGTTATTGGAAAGGGTAAAGCGGTAAAAGTCACAGAGACTTCCACTACGAGATAACGATCAAGGGAGCTGGCCAAGAAGCTGCAGCACATCTCAGCAGTCTCTGGGCACTGCCTCCCTTGAACTTAGCCGCTGAGGATAAAAGCCTGCGATTCCTGGGTGCCTGTCCAGGGGCTGATGCTAATCTCACATCTGCGCATCTGTTCTCAGTGAACATTAGATAAAAATGGCTTTCCTACTTTTACATCTCCACTTTTACATCTCACGGGTGTGCCTCTCACGGGCTGACTCTTACCTGGAACCATATGGAGAAATGGATTCTAGGAGCTGGAGTGTGGTTCCAAGCTTACCCCTTGCTACACAGAGGAGGATGGAGAAGGGGGGGACTATGATTCCAAGTTCACAACAGCTTGGCATAGGTTGCTACATATCCCTGATAGCACACATATTATTTTATTTGCTCCTAATAGCATCAGCTTTGTCAACATATCCCTGATAGCACACATATTATTTTATTTGCTCCTAATAGCATCAGCTTTGTCAACAAAGCTATGGGTTTTCCCATAATCATGTACGGATGTGAGAGTAGGACCATAAAGAAAACTGAATGCCAAAGAATTGATGCTTTCAAACTGTGATGCTGGAGAAGACTCTTGAGAGTCCCTTGGACAGCAAAGAGATCAAACCAGTCAATCCTAAAGGAAATGAACCCTGAATATTCCTTGGAAGGACTGATGCTGAAGCTGAAACTCCAATACTTTGGCCACTTGATTTGAAGAGCTGACACATTGGAAAAGACCCTGATGCTGGAAAAGATTGAGGGCAAGAGGAGAAGGGGGAGACAGAGAATGAGATGGTTGAATGGCATCACCAACTCAATGAACATGAGTTTGAGCAAACTCTGGGAGACAGTAAAGGCTAGGGAAGCCTGGTGTGCAGCAGTCCATGGGGTCACAAAGAGTCAGACACAACCTAGCGACTGAACAACAATAACATCAGGGAGGATTAAGAAGAGTAAGCACACCTATTTTAAGAAATTAATACCCAATGTAAGTCTATTAGCTTTTCCAAACACCACACAGCAAGACAATCCCAGAAACGGGGCTAGAACTGAGATTTTCTGGTACCTAAGTAAAATCTTTACATTAAATCAAACTTTAACTTGTAGAAAACTTGTTGATCTGAGATCGACCATTTCTGCAACTGAGACCCAGAGCCAAGACATTTTGCTTCCATTCATCCCCAGCTAAGGTTTAGGGATCAAAGTCCAACACCTTTCTTCCTAATATTTATCCATTCTAACTTTTTAGCCCAAGAAGAACCTTAACAGATGTGAAAGGACTTTTGTGAAGATAGAGTTTGGTTCACCAGATGGCACATTTCCTGATGATCTGCACCTGGAGTTGTCTTAGACTATATATACCATGCTCTAAAAGTCACTGTCTCAAAAGATATTAAGTGTCATTCCCATTGGATATGCAGCTTAATATTCCAGTTGTCAAGTATCATTCAACAAATATTTCTTAAGCACCTTTTTTGCTAAGCTTACAATTTCTGTGATCACCGTGATATTTTAATGCCACTAACTCTGACATGATTAGGTTCGCAAAGTATTTTAAAATATGTCAGAAAAAGTATGCATATTAATTAAAAATGTTCCCACATATAAGCCTGAAACTAAACTCCCTAGGTTGAATGGAGACAAAAGACTTTTATTAAATACTGTTTGATAGGTTAAGTATTTTAGTAGCTCTGCCAATCACTGCTACAAAAGAATGTCAAGCACGAATTGGGTAAAAAGGGAAATATCACTACATTATTGTCTGTTAGTCACATGTCCTAAAACAATAGCAAAAACAGTATTTTCAAGCAATCAATGGCCATGCTCTCTTGTTCCTGATCAGCAGCCTTGCTTCTAATGTCAGGTTTTTATTCTGTTATTAAACATACATAATTAGATGGCTGATTCTTTGAGTGACTAGGTGGAGTGGGCACTACCTGCCTATAGATTTTTGTAATTATGGAGATACTCTTTAGCAGCATCTGGGCCATATTGGCTGTCAGACCAGTATTAAAAGACAGTGCGTATATATCCAGCACTCAGTGTAGAATCACTGAGCATAAGAGCAGGATCTTCTCTGTGAGCAAACCTGTTGGTCATACTCTCACAGGCTCTGGCACTCACCCCTGTCTCACGTGGCTCAACACTCATGAACTCCCCAGGTCCCTAGAGAAAGAGCTCATTCTCGTCTTCATGTTCTCACTTCTCTTCAGCTTTGCTCTAAATATAAACTTTTAGAGAAAATAAATGAGTCTAGTGAGTACATGAAGGTGATAGAAAAGGGCTGAAGCTGGTAAGTTACGGTGGGTTGGAAGAGCTGTTGAGATTTAGGAAGCAGCTGGCAAGCAAGTACCTATATATAAATGAATGTGCCCATTGGGTTGGGAGGGACAGAGGGCAGGGCTGGGAATTCAAAACTTTGAATAGAAGCATGTGAGAGCTAGGAAACCATGTGATCGGTGTATAATATGTGGGCAAGTGGAATCACCATCACATAGACTAGATAATTCTCTATAGAAATCATCTTGTTGTTGCTGTGGTTTAGTTGCTAAGTCCTGTGTGACATTTTGCAACCCCACGGACTGTCGCCCACCAGACTTCTCTGTTCATGGGATTTCCCAGGCAAGAATACTGCCGTGGTTGCCATTTCCTCCTCCAGGGGACCTTCCCGACCCAGGAATGGAATCAGCATCTCCTGCCCTGGCAGGTTAATTCTCAAGGAAGCTCATAGGAATCATCTCCTGGAGATGAGAGTAAGACCCGGAGGAGAGAGCAAGATTAGAGGGCTTGGAGAGGCTCAATTCCCAGTCAGGCATGAGTGATTGCTCTGTAGGCAGAGAAGATAGAGACCAGGGAAAGAGATGTGGGAGCTGGTTGAGTCTGGCAGCAGCTCCCTGTTCAAGGGCAGGATTCTGCAGCTGTCAGTGTCTGCTGTTGGGTTACGAAGCAGCTAGAAGCATGAAGGGGCTTTTCTGTGCTGGCTCCCTAATTAGGAAGGGGATGTCCATTCAGATCTGTCAGAGAAGACTCTCCCTCCTTCCACCAGGCTGCTTGTGGGCATTTTCACTTCTGTTCTGAGATCATGGGACTTTAACGCTCCCCTACCTACTTAGGTCTGTCTAGTCAAAGCTTTAGTTTTGCTAGTAGTCATGTATGGATGTGAGAGTTGGACTATAAAGAAGGCTGAGTGCTGAAGAATTGATGCTTTTGAACTGTGGTGCTGGAGAAGACTCTTGAGAGTCCCTTGGACAGTAAGGAGATCCAAGCAGTCCATCCTAAAGGAGATCACTCCTGAATATTCATTGGAAGGACTGATGCTGAAGCTGAAACTCAATACTTTGGCCACCTGATGCAAAGAACTGACTCATTGAAAAGATCCTGATGCTGGGAAAGATTGAAGGCGGGAGGAAAAGGGGTTGACAGAGGATGAGATGGTTCAATGGCATCACCAACTCGATGGACATGAGTTTGAGTAAGCTCTGGGAATTGGTGATGGGCAGGGAAGCCTGGCATACTGCAGTCCATGGGGTCGCAAAGAGTCAAAAACGATTCAGCGACTGAACTGAACTGAACTGAACCTACTTAGATTCTATTTATTTGTCTTGGAATTTCAGGGAGGTTTAGGATCTTCTGTTGTGAGTTCTCCATCCTGGTTATTCTCTAGCATCGTCTTGGTGGTATTGCACATGGTTGCCATGAAATAGGGATTAATTACATCACACAGGAGGGGAGAACTGCTAGCAAACCCTCAAGGGCACCAAATGATTTCAGTTATTCAAATTCCCAGTAACTTCTTAGAAGATATGTATAATTTTTGATCATTAAAAATCTTTGACCTTGATTTTGAAATTGCGATGTATTTTCTACTGGTGTTCTTCTATTTAAAAGGCAGCCCCTTGATAGAGTATCACTGGATAATAGAATTTTAAAAGAAAGCTACTCTTTAGCACACATTGGAAGTTCTCTGAATTGAAATTAAAAAAAAAAAAAAAGATATACTTTCACCATTCTGGTTCCTGCTCTCAAGTGATGCAGAAAGCAAGCACTGTGATTGATGGTTCTAGTTATATAAAACTTTAAGTGGACTGGTAATCCTTTGGAAGTTCATTATCAGAATCTCCTCTGTTTACCTTAAGACTTCCTGAGGGGCAAGATGGCTTTATTGTCCTTACTCAACTCACTCTGCCTTCTAATTCCAGCTTAGCTTCTGATTTCACTGCTGAGCTTTAAGCATTCATTTAACTTCTCAGTGTTTCTCTAGTCCCGTTGGAGAGCCTAATCTACCTTAGATTAGGAGGTGACTGGAAAGAATAAGGTATTTTAAAGCAAGAGGACAACTTACAAATAACACTGTAGTGATCAAACCTGAAAAAATACCCAAGTAAATATCAAGGTGTGATGAATGATTCTAGTTTCATTCTTGCCCAGGAGCTTTAGGACAGGGCCCTGAAAAAGGATCTTTCCCGTGGTTACAGCATCGACACATCCAGTCATTGGCTTAGCTGGAGCCGCGCTTCCCTCTGCAGAGTCACATGAAAGGTTATTTCCCAACACCCTTCTCTGGTCATTGTTGGCAGTCACGGCTTCTTTTTCTAATGTGGGCTTGGTCTAGAGCACAAAATGTTCAGCGAAGGTTTAAGAATTTAATGGTGCAACAGATGGAAGGAGGAGGAGACCATGCACTGAGGGACGCAGGCAGACTGTAGACGGGCAAGGCATGGAAACAGACTCTGCGCTAGAGCTTCCAGAGGAGTGCTGCTGCTGACGCCTTGAGTTTATCCCATCTAAGACCCGTTTTGAACATGTGGTTTAGTTGCTAAGTCATATCCAGCTCTTGCGACCCCATGGACTGCAGCCTGCCAGGTTCCCCTGTCCATGGGACTCTCCAGGCAAAAGCACTGGAATGGGCTGCCATCTCCTTCTCCAGGGGATCTTTTCCACCCAGGGATCAAACCCAGGTCTCCTGAACTGCAGGCAGATTCTTTACCAACTGAGCTATGAGGGAAGCCCCTTGAACTTCTGACCTCTAGAACTGTAAAATAGTAATTCGTACTGTTTTAAGTCATTAAGTTTGTGTTGACTTGTTATAGCAGCAGCAGGAAAGTAATACATACAGCCCCCTGGATCAGACTTCTCTCCTGCAAGTCACCAGAGATCACTACTGCAAATCCAGTGATCATCTTCCAGTGACGTTCTTACTTGACCTCTCAGCAACTTTTGACACAGAATATTTCTTCTTTCTTGAGATATTTTTATACCTGCCTTCCAGGAGACTGAACTGCACTGGATTTCCTCCTAATTCATTGGCATCTCCTCCACCTCTTCTGTTGAATTCTCCTGCTTTTCCTCACAAGTACTGAAAGTTGGAAAGTCCTAAGGCTTAGTCCTGGGGTATCTTCTCTAACCATACTTATTTTGTAGGCAATTTTATTTAATTTTAAAGCAATTTTTATAATGAAGACAATCAAATTTATGTAACCAACCCAGAAATTCACCCCCTCTCCCAGGCTTATACGTCCAGCCTCTTATTTTGCATCTAAACTTTGTTGAACAATTAGCATCCAAAACATGTCCAAACAAAACACGTGTCCTCCACAACCCTTGCACCTCCCCTACCATCTTACCTTCTATGTGTCTTAAGCTAATAATCCTGTCTCCCTTTTTGGCCACAATTCAGTGAATCCTGATGATTCTACATTCAAGGTCTATCCTGAACACCAGCACAGCACATCCACGCACTCAAACTAAGCCTCCAAAGGATCTCACCTACCATCCTACGAGTGACATGGGCTGGGACACTGCTTCGTCAGCAGAACATGCTCTGGCTATTGTCCTATATCTTATGGAGAGAGAGGTAGATGGGGAGGCAGAGGTTGTCATAGGAACCCTGGCCAGGACACCCTCTTTCTCTTCAGACTTGGACTTTCTGGGGAATAATACTGGAGAAGAGGTGGTTGTTTTTTAACTGTGGCAAGCATTCTACCAAAGATGCTGTGGAGCACAGGCTCTACTTAGAGCAGGTTAAAAGGATAGGTAGGAACATGCATATAGATAAACCATAAGCTTCTTGAGGTTAGGAATCATATATGGCAACCCACTCCAGTGTTCTTGCCTGGAGAATCCCAGGGACGGGGGAGCCTGGTGGGCTGCTGTCTCTGGGGTTGCACAGAGTCGGACACGACTGAAGCGACTTAGCAGTAGCAGCAGCAGCCCATGAATAATTCTCAATTTTATTTGAACTCACCTGGGGGCCCACTTTTCAAGTATATGCTCAGTTATATCAGGAGATTTTCATCTGAGGTCCATAAGTGGACATTTGAGGGTTTATGAGCCTTCTACAACTCTCCACAAAATTTTGTGGTTATTTGTGCTTTCCTTGGGAAAGAGTTCATAGACTTCCTCAGATTCACAAAGGGTTCTATTTCCTAAAGGGTGAAAACCACTGAGCTATCCAGAGATACCTAGACTGTGAGTCTCCTCTGCCCAGAAGGGCTGGGGTGAGGAACCAGGAAGGCATGGGTGAGGGGCTTGGAATGTTGAGGACAAAGGGTGGCCGTTTGATACTGATATTCCCACAGGTGACCTTCTATACTCATCAGGACTCACCTGCCTCTACCTGGCAGCCCAACAGTTTCACACCAAGCTTACGGGTGGGAGAGAAAAATCTGAAACTGAGCTTGAATTTAGTGATGGACAATGTCTTGCATGCTGTAAATGAGGAGGAAACTGGAAGAATTGGAGCTTCACTTCCTTGACATTTTGCTTCCCCAGCAAGCTCTCAGACAGGGCTCAAAGGCTTTCCAGGTTGCCCAGTCATGACCCTCAGCCAGGCTAGGATATACAGGGCACAGCAGCCCTCCCATCTACCTTCTCCACTTGACAGTTATCACATACCACTGCATAATACTACCTATGTGTTAGTATCTACTGTTATCTCTATTAGCTCAGCTTTGTGCATGTAGACCAGGCTCAACAAGATTTAAGGGTGCTGGCTTGTCACCCTGCTTATTTAACTTCTATGCAGAGTACATCATGAGAAACGCTGGACTGGAAGAAACACAAGCTGGAATCAAGATTGCCGGGAGAAACATCAAACTCGATGGACGTGAGTCTGAGTGAACTCCGGGAGATGGTGATGGACAGGGAGGCCTGGCGTGCTGTGATTCATGGGGTCGCAAAGAGTCGGACACGACTGAGTGACTGAACTGAACTGAACTTGAGTTAAAACTCTTGTCAAATATCCATCATGGTGTTATCCATATGGTCACTACTTCATTATTTTTTCAGATGAATGAATGACAACATGTTAAATAACTAGGTGGCTGGATTTGGTATTTACTCCAATTTAAAGAGCCAAGATAAGGCCTATCTCATAAGAACAGATAGTTTTGAAATCTTCATTAATGTAAATGAAGGCTTTTCAGTTCTAAAGCTCTGTGATCATGGACAGAGAGTCTTATATGATAACAGATATTGATATTTATGCAGTCCTTGGTAGGTGGTATTTTCGAATGCAGAGGGCCTCTGGGGGAGTGGTTCTCTGATATTTTCACCTTTCATTTGGAGAAACCTGAATGATGTAGGTTGATTTCCAGAGAAGTAAGTTCCCCAGACACCCCAGGTTAGGATCTAACTGTTTTCTCAGTTACTGAGTCTTCCTCCTGCTGTTTAAATCTGTCTTTTCCGGTTCTATCTTTAGTAGTCATTTAGATAATGCCTGAGGCGTTAATGTTTTCCTGGCAAAACCTGGTGGAATACCTTGTTTTTTTCCCTTCTTTCATAAAGACTGGAGAATGCTTAGCAATAAAACAATTGGATTGATCTACTTTAAATAAGGCAGCCTGACCATGGCGGATGTAGGCATTTCACTGATGTTACTGTTTGGTTTGAGTATACAGCAAGGATAGAAAAATGTCAATTAAAGATGATGATCAGCTTTGAACGGTCTTACTGCAGTGGCGAGTCTGTAGTGAACTAGAGGGGTTAGGCTGGAAGGAGACCAAAGACTTGAAACATAAAGGTTTTAGAACTACACCGCGTCAAACGGGAGAGTGGTATTTCTTAATTTGACAAATATTACTCATAAAACCCAGGGCAGCAACGCTAGTGGCAACAGGAAGAATATTCCAAAGCTAAGGAATAGCAGAGGTAAATGCTGTTGTGAAATGAAAGACCCTTTCAGGAAAGCATAACACTGGTTTTGTACAGCAGAAATTCTTATAGTGTAGAAAGAAAAAAGGAACAATACCGGTTCCTCCTAAGGCCAGGCCCAGCCCCACGTGGAGGCAACGAGACCAATGTCCGGTTTGACTACCCATCATCAATTTGGCTGCCACAGTGGTGGTTTCTGGGTATTTTTATTTACTTATTTGAGTTGCCATGCAAAGACACTGTTAAAATGTAGGAAGTGTTAACAAATTAACCCAGTAACAGTCATTTCTGTATTCTTTCGTACCAGTATTTAGAAAATTAACAGAGAACATTCCTTGAGGCCACAGACCTAGAGACTTTAATACTGAGGACAGAAAATGTCCAGAGTAAGGGTCGCAGGTTGGGGGAGAGGGGTGAGAGGCAGTCACGAGCACATTGGATGCGGATCAGACATGAAAAGGAGCCTGGAAGTTTGGGGATGACCCTACTGGGAGTACCCAATGCTAGTTTTGCTGACACCAACATTTTCACTAGAAATGGCTCTCTTGAGAGATTCTCCAATTAAATTAACAAAATCACAGAAGAGTCTGTGTTTGACCCAGAGCAGGTTGCCTTTTTTGCTCTCTTTTTCACTCTCATCCCACCTTTTTTGACCCTAGCCCTTTCACATTAAAGGATTCGGGTTACCTGATTGGCCAAAAGTCAAGGAGCAGGGTCAAGAGAAACCCCCAAGTGTGAAGGTATGCAACTGTTTTATGTTCTGTGTTGTATAGTATCTGCCTCGCTAATTAACTGATGGATAGGATGTACATTATCAAGCTGTCTGTTTCCAAAAGTACCAAAAACCCATATGGCTTTTTAGCAAGCTCACAAGTGCTGGGCATCACCATCACAAATTTGGAAGAAACCTAACTTTACTTCCATGTGGGAAAATGGTACCCCAAAGAGGTAGGAAGCTTGGAATAGATGTAGGAAAACTACTAGCTGGGCTAACAAAACCTCGAAAAGGTATTTATTTGATACATGTATTTGGCTCCAGATAAAAGACATTTTCAATACTCTGCCTTTTTATTTCAGTAACGTCTAGCTCAGTCAGTTGTCTCAAATAGCTTCATTTTCTTAAGTAGTGCTTTGGCTTATTAGCAGGCAGATGGGGGTTTTGGATTTTTTTAAGTGAGAATTCTCACTTTGCTATGTTAATCAAGCAAAGTGACATCCTTTTTGATTGCCTGGTGAATTATGAAACCAGATCGAACCGAAAGTTCTGCACTTACTGTAATATAAGGCAACAAAGAGTGAATCAGCCTTGGATTTAAATACTGTCCCATTTATGAGTTCAGTGGCCCCAGGTAAATCACTTAAATTTTCTGAGTATTTTTTAAATTCGGAAAAAAAGTCAGGATTGTAGTTGTTATTGAAAGAAAGTTGTGTGAATTAAATGGGCTCCTATTTGAGGAAAAGGCTTAACACAGTGTGTGTGTGTGCATTCTCAGTCACGTCTTACTCTTTTCGACCCTATGGATTGCAGCCCACCAGGCTCCTCTGTCCATGGGATTGTCCAGGTGATTGGAATGGGTTGCCATTTTCTCCTCTAGGGGATCTTCCTGACCCAGGGGCTGAACCCACATCTCCTGTGTCTCCCAGATTGGCAGGCGGATTCTTTACCACTGAGTCACCTGGGAAGCCCATTTAACATAGTGTAAGTGCCCTAAAGTGTTCAGAATATTCCCTATATAAGAGTTTCAGATTAATGTTCGTGGGAAGCTGGGAAGGTGAGGAGGTGATCTGACACAGAGAAGGTTGTAGGAGGGGTCTCTGAGAGCTGGGATTTATTTAATACACTTGGTCCTGAACTCTAAATGAGATTGGAATTGTATACCTTAGTTAATAAGTAGTATCTCACTGAGAACATATTTAAAGTGAAAGTATGTTTTTTTCCTAAGGGGCAGGCCACGTGGTAGAGCAGAGTTAGCGGACTGAGCCGCTTTTCCAAACTGCTAATCATGTAAGTTTCAGACAGTGGAAAAGCTGAGGGTGCGAGAACGTCTGTGAGGCTGAGGAGCCTTGACATACTCTTGTTGTCAGTCGCTGAGTCAAGTCTGGCTCCTTGCGACCCCGTGGACTGCAGCATGCCAGATGCCTTTGTCCTCCACTGTCTTCCGGAGTTTGCGCAAATTCATGTCCATTGAGTCAGTAATGCTATCTAACCATCTCCTCCTCTGCTGACCCCTTCTCCTTTTGCCTTGACACGCTACTCCCTTGTGATTTCCCGGAGGTTTTTAAACGTCATTTGCTTCACAGACTCTCGGACCTCCTTCTGAACTCTTGACTAATGTGGAAATACATTTTGTAAATATTGAGAAGTGGAGCAAGCACTCTGAACAATTACTTTGTGCCCATGACTCAGACCTCCTCCTTCATCCCAGACCTGGGCAGTTCTGCTCCAGCTCTGCTTGTCCAGGCCACTGTCACTGGTATCCAGATTCCATGACCT
Organism: Cephalophus harveyi; assembly: GCA_006410635.1. Classification (NCBI taxonomy): domain Eukaryota; kingdom Metazoa; phylum Chordata; class Mammalia; order Artiodactyla; family Bovidae; genus Cephalophus; species Cephalophus harveyi. The sequence goes on from SJYT01009519.1 coordinate 23,205, forward strand.
GAATAACTCAGAACAGGTCTTGTTTACTCTTCAGCTCCTCAAAAATAAGTGCATGAATAAAAAAATCAAACGGGAAACAGAACTATGCAGAACATTTGTGATAAATGTTCCTGATCAGGTATCAACTAAGAAATTACTTCTGAGCTGTGACATATGCTTTGAACATTTGGGTGGCTTGGTGGGGGAGGTGTTTAAGTATAATCGACACGAATTACATATTAGTTTCAGGGGTACAACATAATGATCTGATGTTCGTATGTACTGCAAAATGTTTACCACGGTAAGTCTAGTTAACATTCAGGATGGATTAATTTTAAAGCTTGCTTGATTGAATTCCTAGGTAGGAATCTCATTACATGTTATTAATATTTGCTGAAGTTGCTTCTCTTTCAGGACTGGAACCTCCCAGAAGTTGCCTGTCCTTTTGGTTTCATGTCTTCTCAATGACTTCTATAAGCAACTTGGCAAAGAATTTTGCCTGGACATCCCATCTGCTCTCAGTGACTCTGACTACAGCACCACTTTTTGTTCAATTCATATTCTCAGTGTGCTCTTTAAATAAACAGTGACAGGGTGAAGCCGCAGGAGTGAATAGGATGCTGGGGCTTGAGAAGAAGCTTGGAAACATAAATAAGACACTTGGAGTTCTCAGAACAGAGTCTATTGCTTTTCAGGATTCACTAAATTTTCCTTTTACTCACCATTGCATGATTCAGCCACACTGGAAAGACGGTATCTAGGAACTTAGGGTAAACGAGTTCTCTATCGTAAAGAAAGAGAATCCAGAATGACAGAAATACAAGCTGCAAAATAGAACAGAAAAATAACACCATTAGGTTTATTTTCAATCGCTGCTTCCTAAGATAGTCAAGAAAACATAGCAAAATAAAAATAGATACCAGCTTTAAAGATACATTCTTATATAGAATTATTAAGTGAAGGAAAAAAATATTTATCATAGAATTACAATGCTCAGTCTCTGGGGATTTCAGAGAGTTAGGAATCACTTGTCACTGTGGCAGGCAAAGAGGATGTAGAGAAACAGGATTTGCAGATCATTAAGTCATTTCATTTTAACCAATGACTTTTCTCTCCTCTAAGCTTCCCCAGGAGGGTTGAAAGCAGCCAAATGGAGTGACTAGGCCTTACACGTGGCTTGCCTACTCTCTAGGTAGGTGTGGCCAGGGGAAGCAGGAAGACTGGGGTCAGGGTTGGGGGGTGGTAGGGGGGAGGATAAGTGACAAGCCCCCAGGATAATCCACCAAGCTAGTTAACTGACAATTGGATCTCTTTCTTGCTCAGAACTCTAGATTGATCTCCATCCTCTTGTCCCCCTTGGTTATCTTTTCAAAGTCTCTGCCTTTCATGCTACAAAATCAATGCAGAGATGAAAAAAAAACCAAAAAAAACATTAATCTTCTGATCGTCCTATCTTCTTAAATTCCAAAGGCTCAATTTCTAACTCTTAAAAAAAATGAATAAACTCCATTGTTAAGCAACTTGGCTTTTAGAAGATTTTTGGGGGTGGAGGAGAAGGTGTCCTGCAAAGTAAGATTGGAATGCCAGTACTTGCTCTGCTATCTGAGAACTCATTAGTGCTTGGAGAGTTTCATGCTGGATTTGGGTTTAAAGTTTCAATACTGTAGGAAGCAGGACAATGACAAGTGGAAGGAGATAGTCATTTTTCATTTCAGGTCCTACTGGGCCGTTGGTGTGCCTGGCTTCAGTTTGTTTTCATTCTAGCTAATGAACGAAATCATCAGTGATGTTGTAGAAATGTGGACAGTATCAGCTACAACTGCCCCTTGCATATGTCTTGCTTTTTCCCAATGTCCACTCATTCAGCAAAAGGCATGAGGCCCCACCCACTGTGGGCCCCACCCCAGATATTTCAGACAGACAGTCTCTCTCCTCTCAAAATGTCAACTTTGAAAGGTTTCATACCTTTTTTTAAAAAAAATGGTTTCCACTTGCAAAAGTAACAAATGCTTATTGTTCAAGTGAAACCAGACGTATGAAAGGCAAGTTACTCCTCTCCCTCTTTAGCACCCTCCATTCCCATCATCCCGATAGAACCAATGTTATCTTGGATGTAGTTTGGTTAAGAAAGGTCCTTTAGACTTCCCTGCCAGACAATAATAAGGATCTCATATCAAACATTCACAAAGATACAGAAGCTAATGATAAATCTTGGCAGTAATGTGTCTTATTTCCCCAAGACACTGGGCAGTGCAATGCAGTCCTCAGGCCATTTATGCAAATACAGTTGCCAGGGATTATAGTAATGGGCTCTTGCTGCCTAGGAGAAGCGTTGGTCCATATGACACGTGCATTATATCACCTGCATATCTTTGTAACTTACTGTGGATATTGGAAAAGCCACTGTGGTGAAAAGCAGGTCTCTCAAGGCCGTTACGAACTTAATGTCTTTTTTCCCTTTGGTTCTTTTCAGCACATCTTCTAGGCAGGCCACCCCGAAGAAAATGGCCTGCAAGAGCTAAATTCATTACAACAAATGAGCACATTTTCATTTCCTTTAATTCATACACTCTTCACTGAGGTGAAGCACCATCCCTCTGGGAGCAGGATTGATTTGAGAAGCAGGGGGCTGCTGGCTGTTCTGGTTGGGAGCCAACTGGAAGGCTGGCCTTTCGGCTCACTGGGCCCTGACCTTGCTCACTAACACGGATTGTGTAAAGTTGTTTAGGGGATAATAATGTGTACAGTAGTTAGCGTAATGGACTTGAGTGAAAATGGAAACAGAATAGAGTCAGCTTAACAGGAGAATGTAATGAGATAGATGCCCTGGCTGCACAGAGGAGGGGAAAACCAAATGAACAGCACAAGGGCACAGCACCAGACTCAATGGTGGATGTATTCTGGCTCCCTCCTAGGAAGAAAATCGCTTTAAATGTCTGGTGTTGCAATCTCATTAGAGAAGCCAGAATCAGGGTCAAGAGCACCATGAAGGAGCTCTGTGCTCCCCCGGGGGAGACCCACACAATGGCATCTTGCCTGAGGAAGAAGCCAGTGCCCCCTCCCCGCCTCATTAAGAGGGGGCTGATTCATGCGAATGTATGGCAAAACCACTACAATATTGTAAAGTAATTAGCCTCCAATTAAAATAAATAAACTAAAAAAAAAAAAAAAGAGGGGCAATCCGAAGGCTTTGCAGAGACTATCTGTCTGAGGGAGTGGTTTCAATCCACGGGGATAGAGCACATCTCTGAGTACCCTGAGGGTAAAACAGAAGCAGGTTGTTACAGAGCACCAGTGTGAGTGCCCTGCGTCACACTGAAAATTCCCACTGGCTATCTGTCTCACACACGGCGGTGTGTGTGCTTCCCTGTTCGTCTCACCCTCTCCTTCCTCCCCCTGCCCTCTCTGTAAGTCTGTTCTCCTCGCCTGCGAGGGGAAAGGTGGGAGGTGGGAGGGAGGTTCAAGAAGGAGGGGACATATGTACAACGGCTATGGCTAATTCCTGCTGATATCTGGCAGTGAAAGTGAAAGTGTTAGTCGCTCAGTCGCATCTGACTCCTTGCGACCAGTATCCTCTGCCTGTAGAACCATCCCAGCAAGAATACTGGAGTGGGTTGCCATTCTGTTCTTCAGGGGATCTTCCTGACCCTGGGATCAAACCTGAGTCTCCGCATTGAAAGCAGATTCTTTACCATTTGAGCCACCAGGGAAGCCCCCCGGCCCTTGATGTGTGACAGAAACAAAATGAATATTGTAAAGCAATTATCCTTCAATTAAAAAAAAATTTTTTTTAAGAAGTAGGGCCATTTTCGAGGACTTAGATCACAATCAGAGCAGACTCTGTCCATCCTCACAGTTTGCCACACACCAACAGCTTCTAAAAAGCGTCATGACAGTACAGACTAGGAGCTGGTTTTGAGTTATTGCCTCAGAATCCATCCTGATTCTTGAGAGCTCTGATTGGTACGGAAGGAACAGTCTGGACTCTGCTCCGAGTCTGAGTCAGGCAAGTTCTGGTACCTGGGCAGTTGGACTAATTAATGATCAACCACGTCGGTGGCTGGAAAACAACCTCAGTGTCTGGAACCCTAGAAGACCTCTAGCCGAGCTAGTCTCCTGACACTCCTCGGGCAGCAAGGGTGAGCAGGAGAGGATGCTGGGGGAAGAGGGCAGGGACGCTCCCACCTGGGTCCTCAGACCTGCAACACCCCACAGTCTGTTAGAAATGAGGGTGCTCAGCCCCTCCCCACCCCACCCCCAGCCTGCAGAATCAGAGACTCTGGGGATAGGGCCCAGGAATTTGTTTTCTAAAAACTCTTCAGGTGACCTTTGTAAAGGCTTAGGCTCTAGAACCATGGGATTAGACACAAATTTTATTGTTTACAAATCTTACTGACCACTCAAAAGTATGATAGCTGATTTGGGGGGGGGGTAATAGTTGACTTTTATTGATTTCCTGTTTTATGCCAGGCACTGATCTAAGCTTTCAGTTTCTTGTAGCAACCCCCTGAGGTAAGTAGTATTATTCCTCTCCGCATCCCATTTTACAGATGAGAAAACTGAAGCTGAACAAACTTGCCTGAAGTCTCATGCTTGATAAATATCAAGGCCAGGAAACCCAGTTTGTTTTTCAAGCCGACTTTACAACCAACAAACGTACAAACCACGTGTCAGTTGTCTAAGAACAAAGATGAAAGCACTGTGGGAGCTCAGACCAGAGACCACTATCTCCAGGCGGGAGAATTAAAAATGACTTCACAAAATGCCGAAGTCTGATTCTCAGCCCCCAAAATTCTAATGTGATGTGTCTGGGAGTGCAAGCTAGCTTCAGGATGTTAAAACATTCTCTCGGGTGATTCTATCAGAGCAGCCAAGGTTGAGAATCACTTGTCTAGAGGAACTTGCTTTTGCAAACGCAGACCTGGCAGTCTCCAGGGAGGCGGGGCTGCCCAGATGCACAAAGTGAAGCTCCACGGTGGAATGAGGTTTCTGAAGAGACGACAGAGGGAGGACGGGCGAAGCGGGCAGCCAAGGCTGAGGAAACGCCCTCCTCTAAGGGGCAGGAGGGGCCGCAAAGTGGCCAAGAATGACCAGATGGTAGAAAAGCAGGAACATGCAAGAACTTCTCTCTGACCCTGAGGAGGAAGCTTCAAGCCAGAAGGGGCCTTCCAGCAAGGGTGGGTGTGCAGGAAAGCGTGGGAAGTCACTTCCGTCGTGTCGGACTCTTTGCAACGCTACGGGACCCTAGCCCACCAGGCTCCTCTGTCCATGGGATTCTCCAGGCAAGAATACTGGAGGGGGTTGCCATGCCCTCCTCCAGGGGAATCTTCCCCACCCAGGGATCGAACCCATGTCTCTTTAAGTCTCCTGCATTGGCAAGCGAGTTCTTTACCACTAGCACCACCGTGGGCAACAGTTTTAAAGGCCAGGAAGAGGCTGCCGCCACCCCGTGCTTGTCATTCACTCCTGCTGTTCGGGCCCTTCAGAGCTGCAGAACCGGGGGCGGCCCCTGCCCGGGGGAGCGGGCGCGGGGGCCTCGCCCTCCCTGCTCCCCAGCTGGCCCCCCGAGGGCAGCGCAGGCAGCCGCTGGAGTCAGGGCGGGCGGCCCGGCGGAGGCCCGCGCCGCTCCGGCAACGCGGCGATCCATCAGGCGCTGCCGTCTGCCAGGCTTTCCCCCCGCGGGGAGGGCGGCCTCCGCCCCGCATGCGAAGGCCATGTGGCCGCCTTCCGCTGCGGGACCTCCCTGTGCCAGCCCACGGCAGGCGCGTCCTGCCTTTCTCTTGCCTTTTCCCAGTCGCGGAACGTGGAAACTGGCTCTTACACACAGCCTCCTTGAGTCCACGCCCCACACCCGCCAACCCCGTCTCCCCTCTCCTCTCAGCTCGCAGGCGGAGGCTGCCTTGGAGAGAGGCCCAGTGTGGACGTGAGGCAGCCTTGTCTCCACTGACCTCCACCCGCAGTGCCGCGCCACCCTCTGCATCAACAAGGAGTCTACGGGGCCCTTGCGGAGGAGCCCAGGAGGCCAGCGATAGGGGCTTGCCCAGAGAAATAAAGAAGGGAGAAGGAGGGCTTGAGGGTTTCCCAGGTAGCCCTAACGGTAAAGAAAATGAGAGGTGCTCAGCCGTGTCTGACTCTCTGAGACCCCACGGAATTCTCCAGGCCAGATCCTGGAGTGGGTAGGCTTTCCCTTCTCTGGGGGATCTTCCCCACCCAGGAATCGAATCCAGGTCTCCCACAATGCAGGCGGATTCATTACCAGCTGAGCTGTCAGGGAAGCCCTTAAAGGTAAAGAACCCGCCTGCTAATGCAGGAGGCGTGAGATGCGGGTTTGATCCCTGAGTCAGGAAGACCCCCTGGGAGCGGGCATCGCTGCCCTCTCCAGTGTTCTAGCCAGGAGGATCCCATGGACAGAGGGGCTGGTGGGCTACAGTCCATGGGGCCACCGAGGCAGACCGGACTGGAGCGGCTGAGCAAGCACACAGGGCCTGGAGGAGGCTCACAGCAGAGCTGGGAGCAAGGAGAGGGAGGCTTCACGGAGGGCCCCGAGGCCAGGTTTGAATCAGCTCACAAAACGGACACCGGTCTGCTCATTCTCTAAGGACGATACACTGGAATGTTGAGAAGACACTCACAGAATAGTCAAGGGGAACATGGCAGCTGTTACGGACTGAATGGTACCCACTCCCCCACCCGAATTCACATGTTAAAGTTATAACCCTCAGTACCTTAGAAAGCGGCTGTGTTTGGACGCAGGGCCTTTAAAGAGCTGATGAAGTTAAAATGAGGACGGTAGGGTGGACCCTAGCCCGCTAGGACCGGAGTCCTTATAAGAGGAGGAGATAAGGACACAGAACCACACGGAGGGTAAGACAGGGAGACGCAGCCACCTGCAAGCCAAGGAGAGAGGCTTGTAGAAGCAGCCCCGCTGGCCCCTTGGTCGTGGACCCCTGGCCTCCAGAACTCTGAGGACTGCTGTTCAAGTCCCCTAGCCTGTGGTGAGCTGTTATAGCAGCAAATTAATACAGTAGCATTCAAAGAAGATAGAACAACTGGCCACCTTTGATGGCTCTTGCAACAAAACTACTGTTGTTTACATTCCTCAACTACTTTGGCTGCTCAGAAAAGCAGAGCTGATGGCATCGGCTCAGTCAGGGTTTACTTCAGAGTTGCTGCCCTCAGATTTATCTTTTTGTCCCTAATTCCGTTGGTTTTTTGGTGCCTTCTCCTGAAATGCTGCTGATCTAAGTTTGTTCGCAGTCTTCCGTTTTTATTGCTAACTGACAAACTTACCACCTGGGAGAGCTTAATTTACATTTTTTATAACTAGTGCAATTTAAGAAAACACAGCTAAAGGATATTCAGTTTTTACATTTGTACGTCTTCACAAGATTCACAAAAATCTTGAGAACACAGAAGCTTATTAACCTTTCTAAGCCATCAAGTTTATTTTCCTTGCTTTAAACCAGAACCCTATTAACCTATCCTAGGAAATGAGAATTGCTTCATTTAAAAATAATTCCACAGAGGGAGTTTCCACAAGTTTCCTAAGCAAGACATTACAGCTCTGATTGAATGAGTCAAGGAATACAATGCCCAGCTCAGCTCTCCGTGCCTGACTCAGACAGGCCGGTACTTTCTCAGGCCTCGCCTTCAGAATGATGCAACACTTGCAGTGGAGATTACTCCAGAATAAAGCAGCAATTGGGGACTAGTTGTGAGGAGTTTTATTAACATATAACTGTGGTGGTCAGGGTGGTGGGGCTTGGGACAAGTAGAGGAAGCCTTTGCTAAATGGATCTGAATTGGGGCTTTCCTGGAGATCCAGTGGTGAATTAAGAACATTGAGGGACAGGTTGGAAGGAAGATATATTTATCAGAGTACTTGGCCCGTGCTACGCAGCTGGTCACAGCTGGCTTCCGTGGCAGCATGGCCATGGGGTAGACTGCCTTACCAGTGGGACGGGCTTCTCTAGAAAGTCACTCTTACCGGTGGGAGTCATGTTTTAATCATTTATTTGTCAGCCAACATTCACAGAATGTCTGTTAGGTGCCAGAAATTAGATGTGATACAGACCAGGGCAGGCTCTATGTTAATATGTCTTTATTAGGAAGAAGAAGAAAGAGGCGGCGGCAGAGGAACCTTTTCTGTACATTGACTCACGTTTTGTGGGTCAGGTTTCTCGAGAAACAGCATCTGAGATGCTGAGAGCTACCTGCCAAGTGTTCAAAGAGGAGGTCTCAAGAGGGAGGGAGCCAGGAGAACCGGAAGGGCAG
>SJYT01009519.1:37999-76334 GCA_006410635.1 Cephalophus harveyi
TTTTTTTTTTTTTCTTACCATGCATTACGTCTGCCTGGATTATGATGCCAAAGAATTGGAATCAAATACTTATATTGCACCCTACATTTAGGTTAAAAATTCCAAAACTTAAATTAGCATCCCCAAAGGATACAGCATTCTTAGCTTTTAACTCTAAAAATAATGTTACATATTCCCCAAATGTTTTTTAGAAATCTATTTTTCTCCCGTTCCCTTATACTTCATCAGTTCATTCATCCCATTGTGGTCAGCTGGGCTAGGAAGAGAAGAAAGGAGCAAGCGATGTGATTGGTTTGTGGATGGTTGAAAACGTGCATTTGCCATTTGGTTGGGTGATTTGTCCTTTAAGATGGAGCCTGAGCCTATAAAAAAATTGAAGTGGGATCTGAACGTGGCAAAATGTATTTGCTTTTCTTAGACAAATCTGTTAGTCTGGGTGTGCTGTAAAATGGCATTATTCCTCCACTGGAAATTGCACTTCCTACGCAACATACGCCACTCTGCCTTCCCTCACAGACTTCCCCAAGCAAAGTTCAAAATCTCTTCTGCATATGTTGTCAATGTCATAAAGAAACCATGAAACCATGACTTGAGTCCCTCGTTTAGGCTCATCTGAGAAGCACTTCAAGGTGAGATTCTTTTTTTTTTAACCCCTGAGAAGGAAGGATTTATTACCTGCAGCAAGTAAGGAGAACACTGGGGATCTCTCCAGTCTCTCCAGATAGCAAAACTGGGGAAGTTTTAAGCTAAGGGAACATGCATATTCATGAGGGGGCTTGAGCAGAGGAGAAATAAACATCCAGTTGGGGCAAGGACTTGTGGACACAGCAGGGGAAGGAGTGGGCGGGACAAATTGAGAGAGTAGCATTGAAATATGTACATTACCAGCTGACGAAAAGGAAGCCGGTGGGAAGCTGCTGTGTAACACAGGTAGCTCAGCCGGGAGCTCTGTGATGGCCTAGAGGGAGGATGAGATGGTTGGATGGCATCACCGACTCAATGGGCATGAGTTTGAGTAAACTCTGGGAGTTGGTAATGGACAGGGAAGCCTGGCGTGCTGCAATCCTTGGGGTCACAAAGAGTCGGACATGACTGAGCGACTGAACTGACTCACTGACTAATATCTGATTCCAGCTGTTGTATGGCAGAACCCAACACAACCTTGTAAAACAATTATCTTCCAGTTAAATTTTTTAAAAAATAACAATTTTTAATAATTTTTTTAAAAAAGAGATAAGATTCTTTTAAAAAGAATTTTTAAAAGTGTTTCACAATTAGTCAACACAAGAGGTAGCTATGGATAACTCCCAAAGTGGGTTTCTCAGAGCAAATTGCCAAATAAAAGAGAATGCCCAAACTCACAAACTATGAAGAAGAAAGATAATGGAATTTTGTACTGGATAAAATCAAAGGGTGTTAACGTTTAAGGCACTGATATTAGAGACAAATAGCTTGCTTCCTGATGGGTACTTACCAGATTAACAAATGTTAGGTACTTCCATTTTCCCCCATTTAGAAAGATTTGGGATTTCCGCGGATCCTCTTCTTCTTTTGAGATATAAAAGTTGAGGAAGATATACCAGCTCAAGACAAACAAGTGGTATATACACGTAGACGTCCTCGTCATGGCTAGGTCTAAGCAGAGAGCGGTGAGCAGTTTCCTTCCAGAGTCCTTGTAACAGCTGAAGTCCTAGGGCAGGCCGGAGACGGAGCGCTAGAAAACACAGCCCTCTGAGCCTGACAACTCCAACGCAGCTGGGAGGCTTTGCTTGTGCATTTCAGTATTTAGGCTTTGAAGCAGGCAGGGAGCGATGCAAGAAGTGCCCTTTGCACTATTTGGCTAGGGTGGGGCATGATTCAGTGACCTCACTGGTAAGTCAAGTCTAATGAAATACCCTCACAACCAAATATTCTCTTTTCTAACCTTTCCTTTGGGGAAAGGAAAGTGCGAGAAAGTTGCCGTAATATATCCTGAGAGAATGAGAATGAGGTTGGCAAACCTGGTAGAAGAGATTGTGGGTACGTTTAGCACACAGACGGGAGTAACTAGAAATGGGAAGGGTGTTGTAATCTTGCTCTGAAGGTTTCTGAGGCCCTCTGAAATCTGAAATAACCTTTGCTCCTCTATCGATCAGCCCCAGGGTTTTAGCTGCCCCTCCCCACTTCCCTGGTGGTTCAGAGGTTAAAGCATCTGCCTGGAATGCGGGAGACCCGGGTTCGATCCCTGGGTTGGGAAGATCCCCTGGAGAAGGAAATGGCAACCCACTCCAGTACTCTTGCCTGGAAAATCCCATGGATGGAGGAGCCTGGTAGGCTACAGTCCATGGGGTCGCAAAGAGTTGGACACAACTGAGCGACTTCACACTCACACTCACACCCCACTCCCGCAGATTTTTATCTGTAACCTAGAGGACCAAGAGTTACTGAGAGCTGTCCCACACACTCCATTTGCATAGGCATTTCTATTCCCTGGCAGGGAAGAAGTACAGCAAGAGGTCTGTAGCCAGAGAACCAGGAAGAGACATGTGGCCCTGACCCCAACAAACCTGAGTTCGGACACCGCTGGAAAGGAATGAGGGACTCTGCATTGTCTTGGAGCGGACAAGAATATGCTCAGGCTGGGCAAAGTTTTCAGAACAGGGCCCTGCCACAGGCCCAACAGAGGGCACCTCAGAGAGGTCTGGAAGTGTCTACCTTGTGACATCACCAGCTCATTTCCCCAGGGCAACTGGCTCGGAGGGTTCTGAGCAGATCCCTAAGGGAAGTGCTTCTGGTGCAGTTAGTAAGTCTGGAATGGGCTGTGCTCGGTGATTTAATCAGAGCTCACAGGAACTAGGGGAAAGAACAGCAGGCTGTACCTGGAGCACAAAACACAAGCAAGCCTACCTCCTGGGCATCACTGGATCCCAAACATCAGGCGCTCAGCACGAGGGAAGAGCAAGCCTGAGCCAACAGTATAGGGTCTGCGTTGGAACCATTCTCAAAGGAAAGGGTAGTCTGGGAAATGAGAAATATAAAATCCCACACACAGGTCCACAGCCTAAGTTCACACCGAATATAATAATATTGCCTAATATAGTACTTTCCACGTGGAAGGTATTGTTCCAAGTGCTTTGTGCAACACTCTGAACATTGCTATGAAGTATGTTCTATTGTAACCCTGATTTTCAGATGAAGAAATTGAAGCCCAAGCTGAATGCATTCAACAGAAACTAAGAGGCAGGTTGAGTTGCAGTCTGAACCCTAACCTGAGTGAAGTGAAAGTCGCTCAGTTGTGTCCAAGTCTGCGACCCCATGGACGGTAGCCAACTCACACTCACACCCCACTCCCGCAGATTTTTATCTGTAACCTAGAGGACCAAGAGTTACTGAGAGCTGTCCCACACACTCCATTTGCATAGGCATTTCTATTCCCTGGCAGGGAAGAAGTACAGCAAGAGGTCTGTAGCCAGAGAACCAGGAAGAGACATGTGGCCCTGACCCCAACAAACCTGAGTTCGGACACCGCTGGAAAGGAATGAGGGACTCTGCATTGTCTTGGAGCGGACAAGAATATGCTCAGGCTGGGCAAAGTTTTCAGAACAGGGCCCTGCCACAGGCCCAACAGAGGGCACCTCAGAGAGGTCTGGAAGTGTCTACCTTGTGACATCACCAGCTCATTTCCCCAGGGCAACTGGCTCGGAGGGTTCTGAGCAGATCCCTAAGGGAAGTGCTTCTGGTGCAGTTAGTAAGTCTGGAATGGGCTGTGCTCGGTGATTTAATCAGAGCTCACAGGAACTAGGGGAAAGAACAGCAGGCTGTACCTGGAGCACAAAACACAAGCAAGCCTACCTCCTGGGCATCACTGGATCCCAAACATCAGGCGCTCAGCACGAGGGAAGAGCAAGCCTGAGCCAACAGTATAGGGTCTGCGTTGGAACCATTCTCAAAGGAAAGGGTAGTCTGGGAAATGAGAAATATAAAATCCCACACACAGGTCCACAGCCTAAGTTCACACCGAATATAATAATATTGCCTAATATAGTACTTTCCACGTGGAAGGTATTGTTCCAAGTGCTTTGTGCAACACTCTGAACATTGCTATGAAGTATGTTCTATTGTAACCCTGATTTTCAGATGAAGAAATTGAAGCCCAAGCTGAATGCATTCAACAGAAACTAAGAGGCAGGTTGAGTTGCAGTCTGAACCCTAACCTGAGTGAAGTGAAAGTCGCTCAGTTGTGTCCAAGTCTGCGACCCCATGGACGGTAGCCCACCAGGCTCCTCTGTCCGTGGAGATTCTCCAGGCCAGAATACTGCAATGAGTAGCCATTCCTTCTCTGGGGAATCTTCCCAATGCAAGTATCGAACCCAGGTCTCCCTCATGGCAGGTGGATTCTTTACCATGTGAGCCATCATGCCTGTCCACACAGGAACCATACTTGCTCTGTACACCCTCAGACTCCCTTTGCAATGTTTCTCCACTTCTGTTAAGCCCGCTTTAATCCTCTACTTCTTCCATCAGAAAATTCTCTCAGGAAAGGGTCAGATACATCTTAAAACTCAGTGCTCATGTGAGTGCCTGTGCTATGCCCCCCAGGGTGAATTCCTAGTAAGCATCATCATAGATTGAGAGGCTTTTATCTCTTTATACAAAATCTCAAACACAGGTCTGCAGATGGGTAAGGATTTGAAGAAATATTGGGAAAGGAGAGGAGACAAAGGCCTCAATCTCCCTAGCGTTTCCCAGGGAGCTGGTCCAGCCCTTTGTCCATCTCACACTATGTATTGACCGCGGTGATTTTGCCACCATCTTGGTCTCCACCACTGCTTTCTAGCTTATGATCAAAATTTTATACTTCTAGTCCCAACCCTCTACCCATCCCCATCAAGCTTCAAACATATCTTCAGCTACGTGTTGGACATTCCCTCAATTAGTTAGATGCACCCCAAACTCGAGATGTATAAGATGAACTCACTACCTTGCCCCACAGCTGACTATTCCCTCCCTTCTCTGTGCGTATGGACTCATTTTCTTCCTGGCAGTCCTCCTTGTTTCCTCCCTCTCAAGATGCCAAGTTCATCTCCCCAATCCAGCTCAAGTCAGTTCTCTTCTTTCCATTTCTCCTACAGCTACCCTAGTGCAATCTTCTTCATCTCTTTCCAGTACTGCAGTAACTCTCTTCTAACTGGTTTTCCTAATTCTAGTCTCATCCCCCAACTGTGTTTTCACACGGTCACGGAGTGATTCAACCTAAAATGCCAACCTTACAACATCTTTCTCTCTCCCCAAGTCAGGTCCCTTTACTGTGTCGGTATCATTAATAGAATAATATCCAAGTCCCATAGCTTGATGAAGTGGCCCCTCTCACCCAGCTTTGATGCTCTTTCCTGCCTCACTCTCGTCTCATACTTAATGCTCCTCCGACAACCCAAATTGGCAGAGTTTCTGATCACACCGGCTATGTCACGTCCTGTGCCCTTCCCCTTACTGTTTCTTCTCCCTGGTGGCCTCCTCCCAACATGTCTTTGACTTGGTATCCCATAACCATTTACTAATACAGCTCGGTAGTTTCCGTCTCTTAGAACCCTTAGCTGAACCTCTCCTCAACCAGGCCATGTTGAATAGCCACTTCCAGTCTTCCTTAACACCCTGTGCAACTCTGCAAATTGCATGATTAGTGTCTTAGTGCTGTAACAAAGATACCACAGACTGAGTGGCTTATCAACAACAGAAACTTATTTATCTCAGTTTTGGAGGCTGGGAAGTCCAAGGCCAAGGTGCCGGTAGGTCCTGTCTGGTGAGAGTTTGCTTCCCAGTCACATTGCTGCACGTGTGGGAGGGGCCAGCATCTCTCTGGGGCATCATTTGTGGCAACTCTAGCCCCATTACCAGTGCTCCAGCCTCATGACGTAATCACCTCCATAAGGTGACATCTCCCCATACCATCACTTTGGAGGTAAGATTTCAACTCATGAGTTTTGGAGAAACACAGTCAATAACAATTAGGAATTTATCTTTTTTTGTGTTCCATTATCTCTCAAACACATACAGGTGGTGTGTTTTGATTCCTAGAGCTTAGTATACTGTTAAGCACACAATGCTGCTGCTGCTGCTAAGTCGCTTCAGTTGTGTCCAACTCTGTGCGACCCCAGAGATGGCAGTCCACTAGGCTCCCCCATCCTTGGGATTCTCCAGGCAAGAACGCTGGAGTGGGTTGCAATTTCCTTCTCCAATGCATGAAAGTGAAAGTGAAGTCGCTCAATTGTCTTGGAAACCCCATGGATTGCAGCCTTCCAGGCTCCTCAGCAACCCCATGGATTGCAGCCTTCCAGGCTCCTCTGTCCATGGAATATTCCAGGCAAGAGTACCGGAGTGGGGTGCCATTGCCTTCTCCAAGCACACAATAAGAACTTAATAAATATTTGTTGAATAAATTAATATGTGCATACCAGGTGCGCTTGTCTAATGAATTCTGCAGGCCAGAATACTGGAGTGGGTAGCCTTTCCCTTCTCCAGGGGACTGTCCCAATCCAGGGATCGAACCCAGGTCTCCCGCATTGCAGGTGGATTTTTTACCGGCTGAGCCACAAGGGAAGCCCCCTGTCTATTGAACCTCACTATAAAGCTGTTTCATTCATTAAATACCTACTATATTCAAAATGTTCAGCTGCTGGCTTCTGGGGAGGAGGTAAAATACTACAATGAGTAAGACATAGGCTAATCCCTGTAGGAACTCACAGTCAAGTGGCAGAGACAGATATGTAAACAAAAAATTATAGCACGATGTGATAAGTACTGTAATAGAGGCAGGCATAGCGTACTAATGGAGCCTAAATTAGCCTGCAAATTATTCTGTCATTCTAAATATACAGAAGACGGAGTTAAAGATGAATGCATTGACTAAAGCAGGGGAGGTTCTGGAGGTTGTGCAGGAGAAAGTAAGAATGAATGTAATCTCCCTGAAGAAAGTTGTTATGGCCACCAACACAGGGAACAGTTTTGTCTGACGGAAATGATAACCCATTCCTAGGCCAGTCACAGAATGAAGAAGTGCAAAGGTCAGGGGCTCAAACATGGGCTTGCGTCTACTGCGTGACCTTGAGCTGGTCAGACATTGGCTTCCACTGGGTGTCAGTTAGTTCCCTCAAGTAAGAGATGGTAATTGTCTCGCTTCCTAACACCAGGATGTCTACTGGGCTAAAGGAGTAGTTGAAGAGGGCTAGCCTCTAAAGAGACTGGAGGGAAGCCCCATGCCCTCACAGACGCACACCCACTCCCAGGCATGCCATAGCGCCGATCACAGAGGAAGGGTTAGTGGAAGACCCTCCACAGTGAGGGCCGCAGGTGGCACAATGGTGAGAGGGAATTGAGGGCTGTGGAGCTCAGAATTCTTCAGGTTATGGTGAAAAGGTTGAAGGATTATGGTTTCATTCTGGCGCAAGGGAGGGACCCCTCCAGCTGACGATGCTAAGCAAACTAACTGGTAAACCTTAGTCCCTTTAAGCTTCAAGACAAGTTGGTGGGACTTATCTGTATTCCACTTACCCTGTTAACCTATATAGAGGCATTTCAATTTGGCTCATTCCTTTCAAAGTTGATCTATACCTCCACAGCCCTTACACACTCTCTTCACTTCGTACACCCTTTAGTGAACAGTCCCATGATGAAATTCCCAGCTGAGTGGGGGCTGCCTCTTTCTGCTGCAATTCTGGGGAGCCAATCAGATTACGAGCTCCTCCCGGGGTATCTGATACACCTCTGGGTCCTCAGCACTTTTTACTTCTTGTTGCTGTTTAGTCACGAAGTCGTGTCTGACTCTTTTGTGACCTCGGCTCTTCTGTCCAGGGGATTTCCCAGGCAAGAATACTGGAGTGGGTTGCCATTTCCTTCTCCGGGGGGATCTTCCCGACTCAAGGATCAAACTTGCATCTCCTGCATCGGTAGCTGGATTTTTTACCAGTGAGCTACCTGGGAAGCCAGCACTGTTTATGGTAGCAGGTAAATTCTAGATGCTAATAAACTTTGTTTGCATGGATCAGTTCTGGTATTGTGGTTTTCTTAATATCTGCCTGGGGCAGGGGAAGTTTCTCTTACCCTTGGAGTTCCTGATCATTACTGCTCTCATCCCCCAGAGCTGTTTGTATTTATCTAGAAGCCCTGCTGCCTCTGAACCAATATCACCCCCACAGTCTGCTAATGGCTCTTTCACCCAATAAAAAGTAGGTATTTCTGGAAATAATTAAATCTGTGTCATGCCCAGTTGAAGTCAGTTTCAGGGAGATTAGCATCTTCCCCCAGTGGACTTTGCATCCCTAGGGCCCCTCATCCATTTGCTATACAAGCGGCTGAGAACTGAGTTAGAATGAAGCATTTCACCCTTTGGGTTATTTATGTCCCATCTAATAGCACTTGCTTCTCTCAGAGGTCATTGTTAACTGCCCTGCTTTTTAAAAACTAGAACATTTATTAAAGGTTCCCATCTGAAGTCCGTTTGGTGAAACCATGTGTGAGTTTCCAGCCACCATACCAAGCCAACTCTGAAAGGCATCAGAGCCTTTTTTTCCCCTTTTCCAATCATGAGGACTCTCCTGGCCCTTCATGTTGGCTGTTGCATCGGGAAACCTGATCCGGATCCACCTTACTCTCTGGTCCAGCTCTGCTCTTGCAGTGGAATGCGGTGTCTGTATTAACCTTCTTGGATCCACTCAAAGGAGCAGAGTTCTCTTGATAATTTTGATGGTGCGTTTTCAGTTGCAAGGCCAAAAAACTCTTCCTGTTTGTAAGCATGAAATTGACTCACATTGTCTTGAAGGTTTAGAGCAGGAAAGAACCGTTTGAGGTCAGATGAGAAAGTAAAGCTCAGAGAGGTTAAGGGACTTGCCCCAAATCACACAGCTATTAATGGGGGGAGCAATGACCAGAACACAAGTGTCTTAACAATCAGGCCAGTGAGTTTTCACTATTTCTTGAATTGCTTTGTTTTGTACCCAAGTTCTAAGATTTTCAAGTGTATTTCTCTTGCTTTACTTAGTGTATCACTTGATTATGTGAGGTCTGATGAAGTTATTAAAGAGAAACTGTGTTCCTACAAATGACTTTTTTAATGCCATGTCAGATTTCATGTTTTGCAAAACTGTGTTAATCAGAAATGTGTGAGTTTTCTCGTGAAAGAACTCAGATATTTCAGGTAGACTTTTACATGTTGAACTACTCAGCAAAGTTAAGAAAGGTATTCAATACTGACCAATTAGCAATTCCAGTTTCAACCTTTTAAAACTCATGTGACTGCCTATTTTCCTGGGAAATTCACCACAAGAAGGTTAGCAGTTTTCAGTTTTAAGCTCTGGCTACCTTATTTTAGCAGTCTGTACAGTACCATGTTTGAGTCATGTATATTTGTATATAGAAACTGCACTCTGATTTGCTGATTTTTTATCTAACAGTTATATCATTTGTTGAAGAGCAGTATTGAAGGCCCTAACAATAATTATAAATTAGGCTATCTCTACTTTCCAGTCTCTCAGTTTTTCCTTTATGTGTATGCTGCTGCTGCTGCTAAGTCGCTTCAGTCGTGCCCAACTCTGTGCGACCCCATAGACGGCAGCCCACCAGGCTCCCCCGTCCCTGGGATAAGACTCTATTATTTGGTATATACAACTTCAAAATCACTTATCTTCCTGGTGATTAATCCTTTTAACGTTTTGTAATGTACCACTTTGTCTCTAGTAAGTTTCTTTGCTCAGACAAAGCCTACTTTATCTGATATTAATATTATTATTCTTTCTTTTTGAAATTAATGCTTACATGGTACATATTTTAAATCTTTTTACTGTCAGCCTATCTATTTTGTTGACATTAAAGCAAGTTTCGTGTAAATATCATAGACCAGTTGTGAGGTTTTTCTTAACCCACTGTGCCAGTCTCTGCCTTTCAACAGATATATTTAGGCAATTACATTTAAGGTAGTTTTTAGTTTATTAGGACTTAAGTTTTCCATTTAGTTACTTGTTTTCTCCTTGTTTCCTCTGATTTTTTTTTTTTTTTTTTAACCACTGTTCCTCCTTTCATGCCTGCTGTGTGTTCATTAAGCACTTTTAAGATTCTATCTTGGTTTAATTATAGTATTTTTGAGTGTATCTGTTTGTACAGTTTTCTTGATGATTGCTCTGGGTATGACAATATACATATGTGACTTCCTACAGCCTACTGGCATTACAGTTTGCCTCTTGGATTCCTTACTTTCATTTTAGTCCCTTTACCTTCCCCACTTTTAAATATCATAGTCTTAGAAATCAGATTGTGATATAATTTTTGTTCTACTCATTAAGTAATTTTTAAAACTCATGAGAAGAGTTAGTCTATTGTTTACCCCACATATCTGCTCTCTCTATTGTTCTTTGATCCTTTCTGATGCTTCAAGCTTCATCCTTTCGTCATCGTCTTCCAGTTAGAATTATAGACATCCCTCAAGAGCCTTGGGTGATTCGTTTTAAGACCTCCTGCAGATCCAAAATCCAAATGTGCTCAAGTCCCTTATATAAAATGGTATAGCATTTGCCTGTAACCTAGGTACATCCTCCTGTACATGTTAAATCTCTAGATTACTTATAATCCCTACTATAGAATAAATGTATGTACAGGCAGATCTTAGAGATATTACAGGTTCAGTTCCAGGCCACCACAATAAAGCAAATAACATTATAAAGTGAGTCACTTGCAATTTTTTGGTTTCCCAGGGCATATAAAAGTTGTATTTACACCCTTCTATAGTTTATTTCCTGTGCCGTAGCATTATTTCTGAAAGAATGTACATATCTTAATTTAAAAAATACTTTATTAGTAAAAAATGCTAGCCATCATCTGAGCCTTTGGTGAGTCATTGTAGAAACATCAAAACTCACTGATCACAGAACACCAAACAGATATAATAATAATGAAAAGATTTGAAATATTGTGAGAGTTATCAAAATGTGACATAGAGACACACAATGACAGATCTGTTGGAAAACTGGTGCTGATAGACTTCCCTGATGCAGGGTTGCCACAGACCTTCAATTTGTTAAAAAAAAAAAAAAAAAAAAGCAATTATCTGTGAAGTACAATGAAGCAAAGGGCAATAAAATGAGGTATGTCTATGAATAGTTATAAATACAATAAAAATTTTATGTTAATAATTTCTGTCTGGCAAATTAAACTTTTGCTTTTTGGAACTTTCTGGAATTTGGGGAGGTGGGGAATATCTTTGACCTGCAGTTGGTTGAATCTGTAGATGTGGAACTCATAGATGTGGACACATTCAGTCATGTCTGACTCTTTGCAACCCCATGGACTGTAGCCTGCCAGGCTTCTCTGTCCATGGAATTCTCTAGGCAAGAATACTGAAATGGGTTGCTATTTCCTTCTCCAGGGGATCTTCCCGACCCAGAGATCGAATCCAGGTCTCCTGCATGCAGGCAGGTTCTTTGTCATCTGAGCCACCAGGGTCTTTACAGATATGGAGGGCTGACTGTAATTTCTTTAGCCATGTTTTAAGGGCAAGTCTGCTAGTAACAAAATTCTTTTAAGTTTTCCTTCATCTGAGAATGTTTTTATTTCCCTTTCATTCCTAAAAAATAGTTTTCTAAGATACAGAATTCACTGTTAACAGTTCTTTTCTTTCAGCACTTGAAAATACTGTGCAACTTCCTTCTGGCCTCCACTGTTTTAGGTAAGAAATATGTGTGTATTTGAATCTATGTTCCGCTATGGTTAATGCTTCATTTGTCTCTGGTTGTTTTGAAAACTATCTTTAGTTTTCTGAAGTGTATTTACAATGTGTTGTGGCTTGAATTTCTTTGGACTTCCCATATTTGGAGGTTGTGTAGTTTCTTAAGTCTGTAGATTTATATCTTTTACCAAATTTGAGAAGTTTTCAGCCATTAAAAAAAAAATGCTCTTTCAATCTAACTCTTTCTATTTTCTTTCTGAATCTCCAATGGTATGAATTTTGGATCTTTAGTTGTTGTCCCATAGTTCTCAAAGGCTCTTCTAATTAGATTTTGTTTTTCCAGTCTATTTTTTCTCTGGTTTTTGACTTGAGTAAATTGGTCCAGAAATGATGTTTGGCAGAAACTAGCACAATTCTATAAAAAAAATTCCTTCAATAAATAAATAAATGGAGCTTCCTTTAAAAAAAAAAAATGTTAATTGATTGTATCCTCTGTTATCTCTGCTTTGGTACTGAGCCCATTCAGTGAGGTTTTTTGTTTCTTTTTTTTTCTATTACTGTATCTGTCAATTTTATAATTTTAATTGGGTTCTTTTTTATAGCTTCTACTTCTTTATGGATATTTTCTATTTTTCATCTGTTTCAAGAGAATTTTCAATTGCCCATTAAAACATTTTTTAATGCTTCATATTAAATTAATGTAAAACTGCTTTACACTCTTTGTCAGATAATTCCAATACCCTATTCATTTCTCTGTTGGTAGAAGTTGATTGTTTCTTTGAATTCAAGCTGTGCTTTTTCCGGTTTTTGATATAGCCAGGGTTTTCAGTTGTATCCTAGAAATTTTGATTATTGTCTTAAGACTCTCTGAATCCTATTTAAACCTTTTATTTGAGCAGTCACCTTGTTTAGGGTTAGCACACAGGTCCTGGCCTGACTTTCGTAGACCATGGTTCTAATGACAACCTAATTTCCTGAGCCTTTATGATGCTACCTTTATTTACTTTGTGTATTTGGTGCCACCGGGGGTCCCAGTATTCCAACCAAAAGTATCTCTGGACATTATCAAAAGTCCATGGGGAGAAAATCACCCCTAAAGTGAAGACCATTACTCTATAAAAACCAAAAGAATTCAATGTCCTCCATACAGAAGAGGCCATGATCCTGTTGGGAGATGGGAGTATGCTCTCCCCTGAAGCTTTAGAGAAGCATCTCAGGATCTCAGTCTGTGTTTACATGCACTGGCTTGGGATGAGGAAAGGCTTCATTTGCCTCTTGTTCCATCTCAAATTTATACTCAGGGAGGATATTGATAATGACTCCTATAATGGACCAGAGTTTGATTTCCTGTAGAACCCAGCTCAGAGATTAATCTAGCCCTTGACAAACCAGTGGTCTTTACTAAGGAATTACAGCTATCGAGTTTCAAGGTGAAATCCTCTTAGCATTACGTTTCTGGCAGGCCTGTTTATATATTCTGCTTTGAGACATCTGCCAAAGATTGTTATCTGATACATCTTTTTTTTTTTCATGTTAGTTGGTTTTCTTCTTATTTCTGCATTGCTGAAATGACATCAGGCAACCTTTTGAAAGTTTTTTGTTTTTTTTTTTTTGCTTTTCTGCCTGGAAACATAGGGCAGTGTTTCATAAAAGCAAGGAAAAGTTGGCTGTTTTTTTTTTTTTTAAATCCCCTTAACAAACAAGTAAACCAAAAGATCCAAAAACTCATACAAACTGCCAAATTGTTTATTGCAGAGTTGACTCATTTGGTCAAAAGGAGTTGTTTTGGTTAATAGTTTACTCAACTGACTCCTGAATAGAAATGCCACACTTGACCTGTATGAAAATGAAGTGAAACCTCCCAGAACACTTGTTTACAAAATGGCTGAAGTTTAAGGTCAAATCTGTAGGCCCCTTTGGCATTTTCTGTCTGCCAACCCTGTCTGAATCATTATATATCAATTATTCATCTAGAATGTTTCACATTGTCTGGTTGGTGGAGGTACATTTTCCAGCATTCTCCTCCAGAATCATGGCATTTTGGGGCTACTCAAAGGGATTCCAGTTTTTATTGGTGCCAAAAATAAATCACATGCCAGTGCAGAGTAAACTCAGCATCTCTCTCTTACCTTCAACAACAATAGATTTCTTTGAAACCTGGCCTGCTCAGGATGAGAATGTTTTATAGCTTGTGAGCTCCTGTTGACCGAAGTACAGCTGCTTCTCAGCTGGTCAGAGGTAAGGTCTCTTCCTGACCCTCTACTCCAGTATCAACCCTTTGTATACTTGTCTTCAAAGATATCAAAACTTTTCCCATGATATTCTGCCTTTTCCCCTTCCCTGTCCACCCTCCAGATTCAGAGGGAGTGATGTTAAAATGATATGGAAAAGGCTTACATAGGGAGCAGATGAAGCCTAGCCACTTGTCTTCAAGGTTGACCTCAAACCACGAGCCCTCTTTGCCAGTGAGCTACTCGCAGTGCTGAGGAGGTGACTTTTTTTATGTTCTCGGAAACAATGATTATTTCACGGCAGGCCTATTGACTCCCAACTGTTGTAATCACACAGAACAGCTTTTACAAAGTTTTTGGCTCTCTGACGGTGTTAAAGTGAGCATCCCGGGTCCTATGAGTCTAGTTGTAGCTTTCAAAGTGAGGACCGTCTCAGGAGCTAAAAGAGGATACGCTGGGCCTAGAAGCCACTGGGCAAAGTGCCACACAGGAAAACCCAGCGCTCAGTCCCAGCACTGCCGCTTTTCCCCCATCAGTGACATCATCACGGGGATACTGAGAGAGAGGGGATGACTGAGGAAAGGTTTGCAAGATGCTGGATGATTTGGGTGGTGCTCGGATTGCTTGCTGTTTGGTGGACCTGCTGGTCTGCAGCTAGATGTTAACTTCCAGAGTGAAGTGAAGCAAAGCCTGGTCACTTAATGGCCAAGAAGGAGGGCTCTGAAGTCCGTGTGTCCTTCTTCCAACCCTCGTTCCACTTCTTCTCACCCATGTGACAGCAGGCAAGTGGGTGAAACTCTGAAGCTCAGTTTCTTTAGCTGTAAAATGGGATAATAAGAGTGCCCAACTCATCACGGGTTGAACGAGACAGTACATGTGAAGTGCTAAGTAAGTACTCGGCCAGTGTTAGGTTTTATGATGGGAATTACCCCCAGCCTGTCTGTCCTCACAGGTGGCACCTGGTCAGAATGCCCGTCTAACTGACAGGCACCTCACCACTAGAAAGTACAGGAACGGCACGTGGCAGGGCCACCTTTCACAGTGTATCTTTGCTGAAGGGCATGTTGAGGTGCTGAATCTGTCATAGGTTCTTTGTTGCAAGAAGGCTGAACTCTTTGCAGGAAACATTTGATGGGAACGATTTTCAAGCATATTTTAGAATTCTCTTAAGGTCAACATTACCTTATAAACTGAAGAAAAGCTGTTAACTCTTGACCTGGGGCTTTCCATTAAGCCTGTAACTCAGAATTTCCCAGTGCCCACCGAGTAGTTTCTTAGGAATTGAAAAGAGCAACTGAAATAGACTTGAAGTCCAAAGTTTGTGGATTATCACACCTCTTTGTGTGTGTGTGTGTGTGTGTGTGTGTGTGTGTGTAATGGGGGCGAGTTCATGTGGGCAAGGGTAGGTAAGAAGAAAAGTAAATGCTAAGTGTTGACCTGGAGTCTTTGCTTTAATCAAGGAGGATTGTAAGTAATAATCAGAAGGCTTCTGCTAATAGAGTGACATTTGGAAAAATTCAAGTGTGTTCAACTGTTGACCAAATTCTGAAGCCTCTGATTTTGAATTCATACCCCAAATGTGTGTGTGTGTGTGTGTGTGTGTGTGTGTGTAATGGGGGCGAGTTCATGTGGGCAAGGGTAGGTAAGAAGAAAAGTAAATGCTAAGTGTTGACCTGGAGTCTTTGCTTTAATCAAGGAGGATTGTAAGTAATAATCAGAAGGCTTCTGCTAATAGAGTGACATTTGGAAAAATTCAAGTGTGTTCAACTGTTGACCAAATTCTGAAGCCTCTGGTTTTGAATTCATACCCCAAATATTCTCTAGTTAGTATTTTCTTCTGAAGGAATCAGAGAGCGGGAGTGACTGTTTCTCCACTCAGATGGGGACACGTGTGTGTGGCTTTAATGGACCACACAGGGGCCCAAGGCTCCTGGGAGTTCTCTGAGTTCGAGAAACAGAGAAACAGCTCTCAGGACCACAGAGATCATAGACTGGGAAGAAAAGGGAAGAAGTTGCAAAAGGTCCTCCCATCTCTCTGCCCTGCCGCTTCCAGCCCCAGCCCAGCAGGGGGACAGCGGGACGCTGAGCTATGGAACTTTCCCCAAGCCCACAGAAGAAGGAGCCCCTGGGCCCATGCCTAGAGCTCCCGAGGAGATGCAACGTGGGCCCTCTCAGGGAGCCTCCGCTGCGCAGACCAGTGGAGGGTATTTCAGCCTCCCATCCTCCATGGATTCCATGGACTGAGTGTTTGTGTCCTCTCAGAACGCACATGTTGAAACTCTAGTTCCCAATTGGCCAGTGTTTGGAGACGCTTTGAGGGGTAATTAAGTCATGAGGCTGGAGCCCTCAAGACGGGATTCATGCGCTTATGAGAATACACGGGAGAGTTTGCTTCCTGTCTCTGCTCTCTGCCTTGTGAAGATACAACGAGAAGACGATGATCTACAAGCCGCAGAGTGGTCTCACACCAGACACTGGGTCTGGGCACCTTGGTCTTGGACTTTTCGCCTCCAGAACCACGTGGCATAAATTTCTGTGCTTAAGTCACCCAGTCTGCGGTGTTTTGGTTATATCCACCTGAGCTATCTAAGACAGTGGGCACATACACTCCACCGGCCCTCTGTTTCTTCGGGTGGGCAGAGACATGTTTACAATGTGAGACAAAGTGACGGTGCACCCATTTGGCCTGGTTGAAGGGTAGACTGAGGGCCTCTTCAACTTCCTGAGAAAAGGAACAAGATGAGGAAACAGAGCATGTCCTCTGAAGTGCGGAAAGTACGCGGTTATTGTTGGGCAGTCGCTCAGTCGTGCCTGACCCTTTGCAACTCCAGGGCCTGCAGCACACCAGGCTTCCCTGTCCTTCACTATCTCCCGGAGTTTGCTTAAACTCTGAGTTGGTGATGATATCCAACCATCTCATCCTCTGTCGCCCCCTTCTCCTTCTGCTCTCAATCTTTCCCAGCTGAAACCAGAGCTATTAAATATTGGCCGTTTAAAATTATGATGACATATTATTTTCATTAATTCATTAAAACAAAGATCTGATCCACATAAATAATAATGCACTTAGTGCATTTAGTGCATTTAGTAAGCACATCAGTGGCCCAAGCATGTACAAAGCCCTTTACACAAATTCTCTCGTTGTTTTCCTTCCTACAGCCCTCCAAAGTAGCTTCTATTGTGCCATTTTACAATTGAGGAAGCCACATCTGAGGATCTGAGTGGTTAACTTATCCAAGAGCAATTTTTTTTTTTTTGCTTTTCTGCCTGGAAACATAGGGCAGTGTTTCATAAAAGCAAGGAAAAGTTGGCTGTTTTTTTTTTTTTTAAATCCCCTTAACAAACAAGTAAACCAAAAGATCCAAAAACTCATACAAACTGCCAAATTGTTTATTGCAGAGTTGACTCATTTGGTCAAAAGGAGTTGTTTTGGTTAATAGTTTACTCAACTGACTCCTGAATAGAAATGCCACACTTGACCTGTATGAAAATGAAGTGAAACCTCCCAGAACACTTGTTTACAAAATGGCTGAAGTTTAAGGTCAAATCTGTAGGCCCCTTTGGCATTTTCTGTCTGCCAACCCTGTCTGAATCATTATATATCAATTATTCATCTAGAATGTTTCACATTGTCTGGTTGGTGGAGGTACATTTTCCAGCATTCTCCTCCAGAATCATGGCATTTTGGGGCTACTCAAAGGGATTCCAGTTTTTATTGGTGCCAAAAATAAATCACATGCCAGTGCAGAGTAAACTCAGCATCTCTCTCTTACCTTCAACAACAATAGATTTCTTTGAAACCTGGCCTGCTCAGGATGAGAATGTTTTATAGCTTGTGAGCTCCTGTTGACCGAAGTACAGCTGCTTCTCAGCTGGTCAGAGGTAAGGTCTCTTCCTGACCCTCTACTCCAGTATCAACCCTTTGTATACTTGTCTTCAAAGATATCAAAACTTTTCCCATGATATTCTGCCTTTTCCCCTTCCCTGTCCACCCTCCAGATTCAGAGGGAGTGATGTTAAAATGATATGGAAAAGGCTTACATAGGGAGCAGATGAAGCCTAGCCACTTGTCTTCAAGGTTGACCTCAAACCACGAGCCCTCTTTGCCAGTGAGCTACTCGCAGTGCTGAGGAGGTGACTTTTTTTATGTTCTCGGAAACAATGATTATTTCACGGCAGGCCTATTGACTCCCAACTGTTGTAATCACACAGAACAGCTTTTACAAAGTTTTTGGCTCTCTGACGGTGTTAAAGTGAGCATCCCGGGTCCTATGAGTCTAGTTGTAGCTTTCAAAGTGAGGACCGTCTCAGGAGCTAAAAGAGGATACGCTGGGCCTAGAAGCCACTGGGCAAAGTGCCACACAGGAAAACCCAGCGCTCAGTCCCAGCACTGCCGCTTTTCCCCCATCAGTGACATCATCACGGGGATACTGAGAGAGAGGGGATGACTGAGGAAAGGTTTGCAAGATGCTGGATGATTTGGGTGGTGCTCGGATTGCTTGCTGTTTGGTGGACCTGCTGGTCTGCAGCTAGATGTTAACTTCCAGAGTGAAGTGAAGCAAAGCCTGGTCACTTAATGGCCAAGAAGGAGGGCTCTGAAGTCCGTGTGTCCTTCTTCCAACCCTCGTTCCACTTCTTCTCACCCATGTGACAGCAGGCAAGTGGGTGAAACTCTGAAGCTCAGTTTCTTTAGCTGTAAAATGGGATAATAAGAGTGCCCAACTCATCACGGGTTGAACGAGACAGTACATGTGAAGTGCTAAGTAAGTACTCGGCCAGTGTTAGGTTTTATGATGGGAATTACCCCCAGCCTGTCTGTCCTCACAGGTGGCACCTGGTCAGAATGCCCGTCTAACTGACAGGCATCTCACCACTAGAAAGTACAGGAACGGCACGTGGCAGGGCCACCTTTCACAGTGTATCTTTGCTGAAGGGCATGTTGAGGTGCTGAATCTGTCATAGGTTCTTTGTTGCAAGAAGGCTGAACTCTTTGCAGGAAACATTTGATGGGAACGATTTTCAAGCATATTTTAGAATTCTCTTAAGGTCAACATTACCTTATAAACTGAAGAAAAGCTGTTAACTCTTGACCTGGGGCTTTCCATTAAGCCTGTAACTCAGAATTTCCCAGTGCCCACCGAGTAGTTTCTTAGGAATTGAAAAGAGCAACTGAAATAGACTTGAAGTCCAAAGTTTGTGGATTATCACACCTCTTTGTGTGTGTGTGTGTGTGTGTGTGTGTGTGTGTGTAATGGGGGCGAGTTCATGTGGGCAAGGGTAGGTAAGAAGAAAAGTAAATGCTAAGTGTTGACCTGGAGTCTTTGCTTTAATCAAGGAGGATTGTAAGTAATAATCAGAAGGCTTCTGCTAATAGAGTGACATTTGGAAAAATTCAAGTGTGTTCAACTGTTGACCAAATTCTGAAGCCTCTGATTTTGAATTCATACCCCAATATTCTCTAGTTAGTATTTTCTTCTGAAGGAATCAGAGAGCGGGAGTGACTGTTTCTCCACTCAGATGGGGACACGTGTGTGTGGCTTTAATGGACCACACAGGGGCCCAAGGCTCCTGGGAGTTCTCTGAGTTCGAGAAACAGAGAAACAGCTCTCAGGACCACAGAGATCATAGACTGGGAAGAAAAGGGAAGAAGTTGCAAAAGGTCCTCCCATCTCTCTGCCCTGCCGCTTCCAGCCCCAGCCCAGCAGGGGGACAGCGGGACGCTGAGCTATGGAACTTTCCCCAAGCCCACAGAAGAAGGAGCCCCTGGGCCCATGCCTAGAGCTCCCGAGGAGATGCAACGTGGGCCCTCTCAGGGAGCCTCCGCTGCGCAGACCAGTGGAGGGTATTTCAGCCTCCCATCCTCCATGGATTCCATGGACTGAGTGTTTGTGTCCTCTCAGAACGCACATGTTGAAACTCTAGTTCCCAATTGGCCAGTGTTTGGAGACGCTTTGAGGGGTAATTAAGTCATGAGGCTGGAATCCCTCAAGACGGGATTCATGCGCTTATGAGAATACACGGGAGAGTTTGCTTCCTGTCTCTGCTCTCTGCCTTGTGAAGATACAACGAGAAGACGATGATCTACAAGCCGCAGAGTGGTCTCACACCAGACACTGGGTCTGGGCACCTTGGTCTTGGACTTTTCGCCTCCAGAACCACGTGGCATAAATTTCTGTGCTTAAGTCACCCAGTCTGCGGTGTTTTGGTTATATCCACCTGAGCTATCTAAGACAGTGGGCACATACACTCCACCGGCCCTCTGTTTCTTCGGGTGGGCAGAGACATGTTTACAATGTGAGACAAAGTGACGGTGCACCCATTTGGCCTGGTTGAAGGGTAGACTGAGGGCCTCTTCAACTTCCTGAGAAAAGGAACAAGATGAGGAAACAGAGCATGTCCTCTGAAGTGCGGAAAGTACGCGGTTATTGTTGGGCAGTCGCTCAGTCGTGCCCGACCCTTTGCAACTCCAGGGCCTGCAGCACACCAGGCTTCCCTGTCCTTCACTATCTCCCGGAGTTTGATTAAACTCTGAGTTGGTGATGATATCCAACCATCTCATCCTCTGTCACCCCCTTCTCCTTCTGCTCTCAATCTTTCCCAGCTGAAACCAGAGCTATTAAATATTGGCCGTTTAAAATTATTATGACATATTATTTTCATTAATTCATTAAAACAAAGATCTGATCCACATAAATAATAATGCACTTAGTGCATTTAGTAAGCACATCAGTGGCCCAAGCATGTACAAAGCCCTTTACACAAATTCTCTCGTTGTTTTCCTTCCCACAGCCCTCCAAAGTAGCTTCTATTGTGCCATTTTACAATTGAGGAAGCCACATCTGAGGATCTGAGTGGTTAACTTATCCAAGAGCACAACAATAAATAGCAGAACTGGGACTTGAAGGCATTTCTCTCTGACTCAGAAACCAATTATCATATGGGGACTCTGTGTGCTTTCTTTGAAACTACTCCGTGAATCTAAAACAGCCCTCCAAAGTAGCTTCTATTGTGCCATTTTACAATTGAGGAAGCCACATCTGAGGATCTGAGTGGTTAACTTATCCAAGAGCACAACAATAAATAGCAGAACTGGGACTTGAAGGCATTTCTCTCTGACTCAGAAACCAATTATCATATGGGGACTCTGTGTGCTTTCTTTGAAACTACTCCGTGAATCTAAAGTCATTCCAAAATAAAGAAGGTTATTTGAAAAATAAAATCCATTGTCTAAATCGATTTACTATTTTTTCAAGCAACTTGTGAGAGTTTTGCTTTGCTTATTTGCTAAATTTCCTGGAAATTTTGAAAGTGTGTTACATTGTCACCCGAGGGTCCTTCCGGCATCTATATTCCTAAAGTGTTCTTCTTTTATTTCTTCACGTAAAGCACTCAGAGTAGAGCCTTCCATGTGGAAAGCTCTCAATAAATATTAGTCATTGCCGCCATCATTATCATCATCACTGTCTTCATAAACAACCATTGGTTACTTTATATTTTAAAAGCCAGCGAACATATTAATCTCCCCTCCTAGACAGTGAATGACTCAAGAGTAGGACCCATAGTAGGTGCTTAACCTATTATTGAAACAGATAAATCCCTGTGCTCACAATTAGATCTTGCAGCAAAGACTCTTCTGACCAATGGGCGGTTTGTTCCTGCTTCTGTCTCTCATTCCCCTTAGACCTGGGGGAGCAGGGGTGTTGCCAAAGTGCTGTGTCCCCCATGACTCTTGGCTACTTTGTAACAGAAGCAGCACCCTTGCTCTAGCCAGCTGATGGCTTGGGGTCAGGATGCAACTGGCTTAAAAGCACCTGTTCCTAAGACGGTTTTCCTCCCGCATGTCCTTCGGTTTTCCTCCCGCATGTCCTCCTTCGGCTCTAACGGGGTCAGGTCCAGCTCCCCTCTTTGCTGTGCATCAGGGGAAAACCCACAAACGGGAACGCAACTGGTGTGCTTCCTCATCCCTCATGGACACAATTTAAAAGGAGGCAGCTTATCTTTTCTTGCTGTCATGTTCGTTTCATACGCCATGTCCCCATTCTCACTAAATGCCAACAACTGTTTATGAATCCCCAGGAGCCGGGAAGATTAGGGGCATGGTTCCAGAAGCCTGATGCATCAGGAAATGTGAACTCTGAAAAACAAAAGTTTTCACTGAGGCTTTGCTGAGCTAGCACACTCTGTGTGTTCACTGAGACGGCAGGCCCCATCACATGAGTTTGCTCAACCAACTGGTGATGCCTGACCAGGGTACTGTTTTCAAAAGATGTTAGTTCTAGGTAATTGCTGGAAAAACCCTCTAGCTCAGCGCTACTCAATAGAACTTGCTGCAATGCTGGAGATTTTTACGTCTACCTTGGCCAATAAGGTAACTACAAGCCACATGTAGTTATTAAACACTTCAGCTATAGCTAGTGCAAGTGAGAAGCTGTTTTATCTGTTTTAACTTACTGAGACTTAACTTGCCTCATGTGGCTAGTGGGAAAGTCCAGGAGGCTTAGTGGTAAAGAATCTGCCTGCAATGTAGGAGGTGTGGGTTTAATCCCTGGGTCAGAAATCTCCCCTGGAGAAGGAAATGGCAATCCACTCCAGTATTCTTGCGTGGAAAATCCCATGGACAGAGGAGCCTGGCTAAATATAGTCCATAGGGTCACAAAAGTCAGACACGACTGAGCGACTAAACCATCACAACAAAGTGGCTATCATACTGTCATATCACAGTGCAGTTCTGGGTGAGCAAGACTGGGAATGCAGGGCACCCTTATTAAAACAAGACAATCCCAGGCAAACCAGGCTACTCGATCACTCTAAGCAGATCCCTTTGCAAAATATGTTTGGCATTTTTGGAAGTGTGAATTAGACCCGTGCTGGCTACAGTGTAGAGTGAAAGGGAGAGAAACGCAGAGGCAAGATTAAGAACTGAGTTTTCCTTCCCAAGCAAAACACAAATAAAATATTCCTTCAAATGAAGGGATTGATGTGCTCAGGGAGTTGATTCTTCAAACTGAAATAGCCCATGTAAAACTGCAATAAAAATATGAATATAGGAAACACCAATAAGACACTTGGCCTCAGACTACCTGAGGACAAAACCAGTAACCTACTTGAGCATATTCTGAAGCCCACCCAGGTGGGAAAATAGAAGGTAATTGGTGAATTCACTGAAAAACCATGCCTGTCTTAATTTCCTCCTCCCAGCCAAGGGAAGGGTTAAGAACCCTTAGAAGTTTCTTCTTGCATATGCTTTTCTTGGGAAAGTCTTCTCTACCCCAAAGTCTCATCTACCTGCCAGCCAGCAAGCCTGAAACTCACCTTGAGTGGCTTCCTCTGGAGTAAGCATTGTCCTCTGTTAAAGTACAGATATCTTCTAAGAGGGGTCACAGAGGACCATACATTAGTATCATTTTGTAATTCAAAAATTTATTAGATTGATCTGAACTACCAAGATTGTGAAGGAATGAAATAAAGCAGTCGTCTCCCAACACCTTTGAGTATGTATTCTTATCAAGAAAACTTTTGAACTCTGTCCCCAATATATGTATATTTATTGGTAGAAAGGCAATGCCAAAGAATGCTCCAACTACTGCACAATTGCACTCATCTCACATGCTAGTAAAGTAATGCTCAAAATCCTCCAAGCCAGGCTTCAGCAATACGTGAACCGTGAACTCCCTGATGTTCAAGCTGGCTTTAGAAAAGGCAGAGGAACCAGAGATCAAATTGCCAACATCTGCTGGATCATGGAAAAAGCAAGAGAGTTCCAGAAAAACATCTACTTCATTGACTATGCCAAAGCCTTTGACTGTGTGGATCACAATAAACTGTGGAAAATTCTGAAAGAGATGGGAATACCAGACCACCTAACCTGCCTCTTGAGAAATCTGTATGCAGGTCAGGAAGCAACAGTTAGGACTGGACATGGAACAACAGACTGGTTCCAAATAGGAAAAGGAGTGCGTCAAGGCTGTATATTGTCACCCTGCTTATTTAACTTATATGCAGAGTACATCATGAGAAACGCTGGACTGGAAGAAACACAAGCTGGAATCAAGATTGCCGGGAGAAATATCAATAACCTCAGATATGCAGATGACACCACCCTTATGGCAGAAAGTGAAGAGGAGCTAAAAGGCCTCTTGATGAAAGTGAAAGAGGAGAGTGAAAAAGTTGGCTTAAAGCTCAACATTCAGAAAACGAAGATCATGGCATCTGGTCCCATCACTTCATGGGAAATAGATGGGGAAACAGTGGAAACAGTGCCAGACTTTATTTTTTTGGGCTCCAAAATCACTGCTGATGGTGACTGCAGCCATGAAATTAGAAGACGCTTACTCCTTGGAAGAAAAGTTATGTCCAACCTAGATAGCATTTTCAAAAGCAGAGACATTACTTTGCCGACTAAGGTCCGTCTAGTCAAGGCTATGGTTTTTCCTGTGGTCATGTATGGATGTGAGAGTTGGACTGTGAAGAAGGCTGATCGCCAAAGAATTGATGCTTTTGAACTGTGGTGTTGGAGAAGACTCTTGAGAGTCCCTTGGACTGCAAGGAGATCCAACCAGTCCATTCTGAAGGAGATCAACCCTGGGATTTCTTTGGAAGCAATGATGCTAAAGCTGAAACTCCAGTACTTTGGCCACCTCATGCGAAGAGTTGACTTATTGGAAAAGACTCTGATGCTGGGAGGGATTGGGGGCAGGAGGAGAAGGGGACGACCGAGGATGAGATGGCTGGATGCCATCACTGACTCGATGGATGTGAGTCTGAGTGATCTCCGAGAGATGGTGATGAACAGGGAGGCCTGGCGTGCTGCAATTCATGGGGTCGCAAAGAGTCGGACACAACTGAGCAACTGAACTGAACTGAACTGAACTGTCTATCCAAGAATACACAGAAGAACTGTACAGAAAAGATCTTCATGACCCAGATAACCACAATGGTATGATCACTCACCTAGGGCCAGACATCCTGGAATGCGAAGTCAAGTGGGCCTTAGGGAGCATCACTATGAACAAAGCTAGTGGAGGTGATGGAATTCCAGTTGAGCTATTTCAAATTCTAAAAGATGATGCTGTGAAAGTGCTGCATTCAATATGCCAGCAAATTTGGAAAACTCTGCAGTTGCCACAGGAAAAGGACTGGAAAAAGTCAATTTTCATTCCAATTCCAAAGAAAGGCAAAGCCAAAGAATGTTCAAACTACCAAACAATTGCACTCATCTCACACGCTAGTAAAGTAATGCTCAAAATTCTCCAAGCCAGGCTTCAACAGTACGTGAACTGTGAACTTTCAGATATTCAAGCTGGATTTAGAAAAGACAGAGGAACCAGAAATCACATTGCCAACATCTGTTGGATCATCAAAAAAGCAAGAGAGTTCCAGAAAAACATCTACTTCTGCTTTATTGACTATGCCAAAGCCTTTGACTGTGTGAATCACCACAAACTATGGAAAATTCTTAAAAAGATGGGAACACCAGACCACCTGACCTGCCTCCTGAGAAATCTGTATGCAGGTCAGGAAGAAACAGTTAGAACTGGACATGGAACAACAGACTGGTTCCAAATCGAGAAAGGACTACATCAAGGCTGTGTATTGTCACCCTGGTTATTTAACTTATATGCAGAGGACATCATATGAAATGCTGGTCTGGATGAAGCACAAGCTGGAATCAAGATTGCTGGGAGATGACACCACCCTTATGGCAGAAACTGAAGAATTAAAGAGCCTCCTAATGAAAGTGAAAGAGGAGAGTGAAAAACTTGGCTTAAAGCTCAACATTCAGAAAATTAAGATCATGGCATCCTGTCCCATCACTTCATGGCAAATCAATGGGGAAACGATGGAAACAGTGAGAGACTTTATTTTGGGGGGCTCCAAAGTCACTGTGGATGGTGACTGCAGTCATGAAATTAAAAGATGCTTTCTCCTTGGAAGAAAAGCTATGACTAACTTAGACAGCATATTAAAAAGCAGAGAAATTACTTTGCCAACAAAAGTCCGTCTAGTCCAAGCTATGTTTTTTCCAGTAATCATGTATGGATGTGAGCATTGGACCATAAAGAAGGTTGAACACTGAAGAATTGATGCTTTTGAACTGTGGTGTTGGAGAAGACTCTTGAGAGTCCCTTGGACTGCAAGGAGATCCAACCAGTCCATCCTAAAGGAAATCAGTCCTAAATATTCATTGGAAGGACTGATGTTGAAGCTGAAACTCTAGTCCTTTGGCCACCTGAGGCAAAGAACTCATTTGAAAAGACCCTGATGCTGGGAAAGATTGAAGGTGGGAGGAGAAGGGGACAACAAAAGGATGAGATGGCTGGATGGCATCACCGACTTGATGGACATGAGTTTGAGTAAGCTCTGGGAGTTGGTGATGGACAGAGAAGCCTAGTGTGCTGTGGTTCGTGGGGTTGCAAAGAGTTGGACACGATTAAGCAACTGAACTGAACTGAACTATCTATCCAGGGCTTTCCTGGTGGCTCAGATGGTAAAGAACCTGCCTGCAAAGCAGGAGACCAGGGTTCAGTCGGTGGATCTGGAAGATCTCCTGGAGAAAGGAATGGCTACCCACTCCAATACTCTTGCCTGGATAATTCAGTGAACAGAGGAGCGTGGTGGGCTACAATCCATAAAGTCGCCAAGAGTTAGACACGACCAAGCAACTAACACTTTTAGTGTCTATCCATATGTTTTAATAAAGCATTTTTTAAAAAATATTTTGAAGAAAAACCCCATTTTCTGTTTTGTCTTATTTTGCTTTGCTTTTCTGTTCTCACATCTCTAGTTCATTTGCTCTAAATCGGCATCCATATTAAAATGTGTTTGTAATTTCAGTCATCTTGGTTACCTGAATCACAATGGCTTTAAAAGTAATTTTGTCTTAGATATCTTGGTGTCATTAAAAAGAGTTAAAAATTACCCTGTTTCACATTTTAGCATGAATTACTTAGGCTTTATTTCTCTTATTTTGCTCCTTCACATTTAAACCTTTCTTGTACCTTTCTTTTTCTTATCACTGGACCGTTGGAGGATGGTGGTGAACTGGAGATACAGTTGCTGAGATACATATGAGAATGAAATCAAGGCATTGGGTCTGGTTCCTTTATGGACCAATTTACTTGTGGTCTTGCTGTCAGCGGTCACTAAACTTCATTGTGCATAAGAATTAGCTAGAGATCTTTTTTAACCTCTGATTCCAACCCAAGAGATTCTGTTTCAGTGGGTCTGGGGAAGAATCAGCCTTTGGAATAAGATCCCCTCCCCGCCTCTCCCATGCAGCCAGTCCGTAATTGGGCTGTACTCATATCTCCAGAAATACTGGAGGAGACAGTGGGAATGGGTGATCACCAAGGCACCCTTAGTAGTGAGTAAAACAGTCTTGACTTTATAACATGGTGACGACAGCTCAGAAACGTGACCTCTGTCACAGATTTGCTAGAAATGGGGAAATGGAGGGGCTGAGTGTGTGGCTGTGGGTGTAGATGTGTGCAGATGCAACACTATCTGTCTATGACACAACACTTAGAATTGATTTTCTTTCTCAAGAAGGAAGCTTGTTTTGAATGTATCCATTTTCGATATGCTAAATCCTTTAGAAATTATACCTTTTTAGTCTTAAGCTTCTGAAGAATTATTTGCAAATTCATGTCTCATTAACAACTGTGCCACACACAGCTCCGCCAGCCCCCCCAAAACAATAGTTTAAATCAGATATCTTGATTTGTGGTTCACAGTGAGACTTAGGTCAGACGCTGGGACACTAAGAGAACACACTAAAAGAACCAAGAGACGCTCAGTTCAGTTCAGTTCAGTCGCTCAGTCGTGTCCGACTCTTTGCGACCCCATGAATCGCAGCACGCCAGGCCTCCCTGTTCATCACCATCTCTCGGAGTTCACTCAGACTCACGTCCATCGAGTCAGTGATGCCATCCAGCCATCTCATCCTCGGTCGTTCCCCTCTCCTCCTGCCCCCAATAAAGAACACAAACAGCTGATGACACACAACCGTACACTCTCCTGTCTGCCACAGGTGGGTTATGTAATCAGGAGGACAGAGACAGTTGAATAGTTCACTTCCTAGGAACCTCTTAAGCCCAGTAAGCGTACAGACCCTAAAGAGATGAGCCTAATCCCCAGATCCTGAGCGTATCCAGACCTGTCTGTACCAGCGTGAACACAGGGCGTGGTTCTGAAGACAGGATTCTATGTATGCCCACTGATTAAGAGAATGGTAGTTATTGTTGGGGAGAAGACAATGGCACCCCATTCCAGTACTCTTGCCTGGAAGATCCCATGGACGGCGGAGCCTGGTAGGCTGCAGTCCATGGGGTCGCGAAGAGTCGGACACGACTGAGAGACTTCCTTTTCACTTTTCATTTTCACGCATTGGAGAAGGAAATGGCAACCCACTCCAGTGTTCTTGCCTGGAGAATCCCAGGGACGCGGGAGCCTGGTGGGCTGCCGTCTATGGGGTCGTACAGAGTCGGACACGACTGAAGCGACTTAGCAGCAGTTATTGTTGAAATAGAAATAAAACCCCAATTCAAATTCAGGCTTTTCGTAAAGTCTTCTTGCAATTCAATATTCACTTTCAGCACTTTCTTCTCTTTTCTTTGCTTAGAGACATGCATGACCTCGAAAAGTCAATGTGGGTCATTAGAAAATGAACTTCTTTCTTGGCTTATAGGAATTAATTTGGCAAGCCGTGATTAATTGAGCAAGAATGCTTGCAGTAACCATATTTTGTGTATCTAACCCTCTGAATAAGATTGTGCCCTGTGATTACTTTGAAATGCTGCCTAAGTTTATGTTTTGAGGGCTCAGGGTTTCCAGAGGGCTTTAGGGAGAGCCTCATGATGTGAGAGAGGAAGGTTTCTTGTTGCTTGATTTCACAGAAGTCATATCCTCAAGCAGAATTCTATAATTTGTTGCTCATTGAAAGCATGTCAGTCCTGAGAGAAAAGTATTCTGGGGATCATTCTAAATCAAATCCCTGAGATTTGCTGGTTTAGCTCAATAGGAAGATCTAACAGCAGAGGCACCACGGCTCACCCTAACCAGCAAGGTAAACTGTGATACAGAGGGTTTACGTGAATTTAGCAACTTATCCCCGAGAAGGCAATGGCACCCCACTCCAGTACTCTTGCCTGGTAAATCCCATGGACGGAGCAGCCTAGTAGGCTGCAGTCCATGGGGTCGCGAAGAGTCGGACACGACTGAGCGACTTCACTTTCCCTTTTCACTTTCATGCATTGGAGGAGGAAATGGCAACCCACTCCAGGGTTCTTGCCTGGAGAATCCCAGGGACGGGGGAGCCTGGCGGGCTGCCGTCTATGCGGTTGCATAGAGTCGGACACGACTGAAGCGACTTAGCAGTAGCAGTAGCAGCAACTTATCCTATTCCCCTCCCTCCGGGGCCACTGTGGTCCCCCAACAGATTTCTTCCCCACTCTCTCATACGCCTTCAGGATGTTTTTCAGTGTTTCTCAAGTACTTATCAGTTTCATCCCTTTTAAGCTGAGAGGCTGAAGAGCTGTGACGGGGTGGAGCGGATTGCATCAGGCTTGACGAGTGGCACTTGGGGGCCAGGAGTCGGTGTGCGGGGCGTGCCCTTTTCTTCCCCTCTGCTGCTCCCAGCTGGAAACTTTGCCACCAAAATGTTTCCCTGGCTCTTGGTGGTAACTCATCTTGCTGATTGAAAAACAAAAACAAAACACTAGGCGCCACGGTGCATGTCAATACCTGGGACACCGGGAAAGCAGGCAGGTGAGACGGTGCTAAATTCCTCTTAGGAATTCTTTCTCAGGGGTTAGGGGAAACTTCTGATTGTGTTAGTGAAAGTGTAAGTCGCTCAGTCGTGTCTGACTCTTTGTGACTCCATAGACTGTAGCCTGCCAGGCTCCTCTGTCCATGGAATTCTCCAGGCAAGAATACTGGAATGGGTTGCCATTTCCTTTTTCAGGGGGTGTTCCTGAGTAAGGGATCAAACCCGGGTCTCTTGCACTGCAGGCAGATTCTTTACTGACTGAGCCACAAGGGAAGCCCTTTTCTGATTGTCAAGAAGAGAATAAATTACAGCTCGACCCCTAGGCTTTGAAGGGAAGAATGACGAAGGAAAGGGGCATTTCTCAACTTGTATGCACTCGGTGCTCCAGAGATGATTCATGGAGCATTCAAATGCCGGGTGCCTGAGGCCCTCCCGCGACAGCTTGGCTGGGTAGGTGTGTTTGGTGTGGCCTAGCATTGGTGTGACCCCACTCCAATACCCTTGCCTGGAAAATCCCATGGACAGAGGAGCCTGGTGGGCTGCAGTCCATGGGGTCACTAAGAGTCGGACACGACTGAGCGACTTCACTTTCACTTTTTACTTTCATGCATTGGAGAAGGAAATGGCAACCCACTCCAGGGTTCTTGCCTGGAGAATCCCAGGGATGGGGGAGCCTGGTGGGCTGCCATCTCTGGGGTCGCACAGAGTCGGACACGACTGAAGTGACTTAGCAGCAGCAGCAGCAGCAGCGTTGGTGTGAACACCAAAGCAGCAAGTGGCAGGACACACCTTGGCTTGCTCTTATCTGTGCCTCCCTGGGTTTTTCTGGTCTAGATCTTCCGGAGATGGTCACAGAGGTGGTCAGCAGCACAGGGTCTGCAGTGACAGGGGTACCTGCCAGGGCCTTCCGGCGGCAGCAGGGCTGTATGGGTAAGCTAACACAATAGTGACTTAGTGGTTTAAAGTTTAGGCAAGTTTTCACTAAATTAGAGGAGGAGCAGTACTTGAGCATATCACTGGGGAGGATGTGCAGGTGAGGAAGGCCTTTCAGTGTTTTGGAAAGCACATCTCTATGACACCCTGCTGACATTTACCCTACCAGTTCAGTTCAGTTCAGTTCAGTCGCTCAGTCGTGTCCGACTCTTTGCGACCCCATGAATTGCAGCACGCCAGGAGTTTGATAATAGATACTCACTGTCAATGGGTATTTTAAGAACACAAGGAAACAAGATGCCCTGCGTAGTGTTTAAGTTGGAGAAAACGAAACGTGGAGAAGGAAAAGGCATCCTGCTCTTAGATCTTAATGTATCGTGGGCAGGGAGATTCCTCATCACCCCCTTACCCCTCTGTCATCTTTGACCAAAACAGTTTAAAAGGCATTAAACCTCTCCATGTGATTTCACATGAGAACTGGAATTGAGCAGACATCTGGCAACACTTTACTGGCACAGAAAACAAATGTTCAGAAACCCCAACTGGAGTTCTAAGAAGGCGCACAAATCCACGTCGCTGCCCACCCACCGGAGGGCCTCTTGCCCTCTGCACAACTGCTCATCTTCACACCCTGATAAAGCCCAAATGCCAGCTCCCAGGCATGGAGCTCACGTGCGGCGGCCCGAGTTTCCTAAGAGCGAAAGGCAGGGAGTCGAGACCACACCAGCTTCCTGCGCGCAGGGGGTCTTCCAACCCAGAGCTCCGCTGGCCACGGGCCACCTCTTGCCCAAGGGCAGCAACACTGAGTGGGCCGGGCAGTGCCCTCGCCCACTTACCTGGTGATGCAGCCACCTCTCGGTCCCAGCCAGCTGTCGGTCTGGTAGGATGTTTACCTGCAAACTGTTTTTCTTAAGACTTAGCCTCACCTTGTGCTGTTTCCACAGGGATGGCTCCGTTCCCAACCACGGTCATCACACGCTAAGTTGCAAAATAGAAGAACGAGAAGGGTGACACTGGTCTGGGGAGTCCCTGGGGCTGGCTGCTCATGAGAATGCTCTCAAAGGTGAGCAGGCAGCATGCCTGACTGATGAATGGGGACAGTGTGGCGCCCAGGAAGTGGGGGCACAGTCTCTGGCAAGAGCCACTTTTTTTTTTTGGTGAGTGGGTGTTCAGAGGCAACACCCTGCAGAGCTGGCTTCGCCCACCTGAAGGAGGAATGTATAGAAACAGGGCGACGGAGGGAGAGGGTGTGTGTGCGTGTGTGAATACAGCACAAAAGGCTTCTATCACTGAAGCCAAAAACTGGATTCCCTTTTTTTGAAGTTGCTTTATTGAAGTATAATATACAGAAAACCGCACATATCTAGGGCTTCCCGGATTGGTGATGGTGGTAAAAACTTGCCTGCCAATGCAGGAGACATGGGAGACGCGAGCTTGATCCCTGAACTGGGAAGATCCCCTGGAGGAGGGCATGGCAATCCACTCCAGTATTCTTGCCTGGGAAATCCCATGGACAGAAGAGCCTGGTGGGCTACAGTCCATAGGGTCACACAGAGTCAGGCACAACTGAAGCATCTTAGCACGCACACACATATCTAAGGTGTACAAACTGGTGAGTTCAGATGTATGCAAAGACATGATGCCATCACTATAATCAAGGTAGCAGACATTTCTGAAACCTCCCAACTTTTCCTGGTATTCCTTAGGCTTTTTAAATTGTTTTTGTTTCTTGTGATCAGAACACTTAACATGAGAGCTACACTCCTAACAAAATGTTAAGTGCACGACCCTGTCTTGTTAACTGTAGGCATATGTTACACAGCAGATCTCTCTAACTTATTCATTTAGCGTAACTGAAACTTTATACACATTGAACAACAGCTCCGCATTTAGAACTGGCTTTCCTTTAACTAAACCTCTATTTTGGAGAAGGCAATGGCACCCCACTCCAGTACTCCTGCCTGGAAAATCCCATGGATGGAGGAGCCTGGAGGGCTGCAGTCCATGGGGTCGCTGAGGGTCGGACATGACTGAGCGACTTCACTTCCACTTTTCACTTTCATGCTTTGGAGAAGGAAATGGCAACCCACTCCAGTATTCTTGCCTGGAGAATCCCAGGGACGGGGGAGCCTGGTGGGCTGCTGTTTGTGGGGTCGCACAGAGTCGGACACAACTGAAGTGACTTAGCAGCAGTAGCAAACCTCTATTTTACAAGAAGTTGCAAGAGCTTTGGGTTCTCCTCACGTGAAGCAGCATGATTCAGCAGTGGTTTCCAAATATTGTTTTTAAAAACTGGAAGCCTCTTTTTTTTTTTTTTCCCCAAAGTCCTATACCTGAGCCCCAAACTACAGAAGAGATCAAAGCAGAGGGCCTGTGGTTGGAGTGGGTGCTGGCCCCAGAGACCCAGACCCTTCACTGATCCCCCTCTCTGCGTTCAGGAAAGCCCCAGAGGCACCCACATGGAGGCCCTAACGCTCCCCAGAAAAAACTTAACAAACACGTGGATGAGGAGGAAGGAGTCTGGCAAACCTGCATTTAGATTCTGACTCTGCTGTGTGTGATCATTGAGACCTTTGGTCACTCATTAACACCTCGGCACCTCAGTTTCCTCATCTGTAAAATGGGAGTCATAACACTTATGTAGCTACAAGGAAAATGCAGTTAAGGCACTCAGCACCCAGTCTGGCACACGGGCTCTTTACATGACTTGTTGGTTTAGTTATTTCGGGGAGCGTTGGGTTGTGGCCAGGAGAGTAAAAGAGTGACAGCAGGGAGACTTTCCTTAGCTCAGAACTGTTACGATTGTTACTATCTTATTTGGCAGTCCTTTCTTAAAAGCGTCTGAATGCTTTGTTTGGTATTCCCTCTTTGAAAATGGGACAGTGAGGATAGCAAATAGACAACACATTAAATGGGAGAAATCTATTTGCAAATTACATATCTGATAAGGGTCTAATATTCAAAATTTATAAAAACTCCTATAACTCAACAGCAACAAAATAATATCAAAATAGGTAATGACTTGAGTAGCTATTTGTACATCTCCAAAGAAGATATACAAATGGTCATCAAGCTCTTGAAAACATGCTCAACATCCTTAGTCATTGCCAAGTCACTTCAGTTGTGTCTGACTCTGCGACCCCATAGACGGCAGCCCACCAGGCTCCCCCGTCCCTGGGATTCTCCAGGCAAGAACACTGGAGTGGGTTGCCGTTTCCTTCTCCAATACAAGAAAGTGAAAAGTGAAAGTGAAGTCGCTCAGTCGTGTCTAACCCTCAGCGACCCCATGGACTGTAACCTTCCAGGCTCCTCCGTCTATTAGGGAAATGCAAATCAAAACTACAATGTGATACCGCTTCACATTCACAAAGTTGGCCATTGTAAAACATAAAATGACCAGTGTTTGTGAGGATGTGGAGAAATCAAAAACTTCCTACATTGCTGATGGGAATGTAAAATGGTACAGTCAGTCAGTCAGTCAGTTCAGTCGCTCAGTCGTGTCCGACTCTTTGCAACCCTATGAATCGCAGCACGCCAGGCCTCTCTGTCCATCACCAACTTCCGGAGTTCACTCAGACTCACCTCCATTGAGTCAGTGATGCCATCCAGCCGTCTCATCCTCGGTCGTCCCCTTCTCCTCCTGCCCCCAATCCCTCCCAGCATCAAAGTCTTTTCCAGTGAGTCAACACTTCGCATGAGGTGGCCAAAGTACTGGAGTTTCAGCTTTAGCATCATTCCCTCCAAAGAAATCCCAAGGTTGATCTCCTTCAGAATGGACTGGTTGGATCTCCTTGCAGTCCAAGGGACTCTCAAGAGTCTTCTCCAACACCACAGTTCAAAAGCAGCAATTCTTCGGCGCTCAGCTTTCTTCACAGTCCAACTCTCATATCCATACATGACCACTGGAAAAATCACAGCCTTGCACAGCATCTATATAAAAGGGTAGTAGTCCCTTAAAAAGTTAAATATAGATTTGTCATATGGGCCTAACAATTCCACTTGTAGGTGTATACTCAAAGGAATTGAAAACAAACGTTCAAACAAAAGCTTGTACACAAATGTTCACAGCAGCATTATTCACAACATGCAAAAGCTGTAAACAACCCAAATGTTCATCCACTGATGAGTGGATAAACCAAATGGGCTATATCCATACCACAGAATATTACTCATTCATAAAAGGAATGAAGTACATGCCATAACATGGATAAACCTTGAAAACATTATACAGAGTGAAAGAAGCCAGACACAAAAGGCCAGATATTGTGTGGTTCTATTTATATGAAACATAGGAAGGAGCAAATCTATAGCAATAGCGTTCAAATGAGTGACTGCCAAGGACTGGGGGAGGCAGAAGTGAGGGAGTTACTGCCAGTGGGTAGCAGCTTCCGTTCGTGGTGATGAAGAAGTTCTGAAACCAGATGGTGCTGATGGTTGAGCAGCATTATGAATGTACTTGATACCACTGAATTGTACACTTCAAAACGATTAAAATATAAGTTTTCTGTTATGTGTATTTTATCACAATTAAGAAAAAATGGGACAAATGCTTATCTAGCCAAGATACAGCTTGTGCGTTTTAAAAGTCATTTCGGTTTTTCTTTTTTCTTTGACCTTCTGGCATACACATAGCAAAACACAGCCCTAAAATGCCAGGACATTGGTGCTAAAGAAGACTCATTCTTGTTTCAGGGGCTCACCTCCCTCCAGAGGGCCAAGGAAAACTGAACTGGAGAATAAAAATGAAAGTGAAAAAGTCACTCAGTCATATCTCTCTTTGCGACCCCGTGGACTGTAGCCTGCCAGAGTCCTTCGTCCATGGAATTTCCCAGGCAAGAGTTCTGGAGTGGATTTCCATTTCCTTCTCCAGGGTATCTTCCCGACCCAGGGATTGAACCCGGGTCTCCCGCCTTGCAGGCAGACACATTATCGTCTGAGCCACCAGGGAAGCCCACTTGGAGAATATGAGTGCCCATTCCACCCTCGAGGGACACCTTGGAAGGGAAATGTTCCAGGAACCAGGCCCAGAGCCTAACTGGGTTGTGACCGAGCACCCCAGCTTGATTCCTTGGACATAGCTACTCTCAGCCTCGTAGGGGGGTGGGGTGCCACATTCAGGCCTTGGCTTATGACACGGCCCTGCTAAGCTCATAACAATTTCCCTGGGTTCCTGCCCTAGGAAGGGACATGTCAGGAGCTGTAGTTTCAGGCACTTTTCCTGGGATTTCAAATGAGACCCAGCTCTGGGGCAGGATTTGGAATCCCGTGGGCTGTTTGGCCCACACACCTCCGCTTGGGCCGCCTTTGCTGTTGCCGTTATTTTTAATTGGTGAGGCAATCACTGTACCCCTTTGCACAGCTTTCATCTGGAGAATCTTAAAGCTCTTTACCACCATTCCATTCCATCACAGCCCTTTTTAGCAACTTTTTTTTTTTTTTTTTTGCATTCCAAGCTATAAAAACAAAATTCTTGGTGAGGCAAGCAGACTCCCTTCAGCCAACTAAAGGACACTCCTTGGGTAGGGAAACTCCTGCCCATTCACTTGGGATGGCCTTAGCTCACATCTGCCTGTTACACGCAAATTCTGAGCCTGGTCTGAGCCAGCCTCTTGGGTTCCAAGCTCTTCTCTTAAAGGGAGAGTTGGATTTGATCTGCTTCTTTTGTCTTTAGCTAATTCCCGTTTTATCATTTAACAGGCTAAATTTAGTTCAGCCCTCCATCTTCATAGTTCAGCTTTCCAATGTGCCATCAGGAACAGAAGTAACTTTGAGTGGGAGGCGTTGGAGAGGGATGGTGTGGGGCCTGGGCCAGTAGGTAGGAGGAGGGGCTGCTGCATGAGCAGAGCTGGCTTCTGACA
This sequence comes from Cephalophus harveyi, assembly GCA_006410635.1. Lineage (NCBI taxonomy): Eukaryota > Metazoa > Chordata > Mammalia > Artiodactyla > Bovidae > Cephalophus > Cephalophus harveyi. The sequence continues at coordinate 74,477 of SJYT01009519.1, forward strand.
CTTCTAGGTTGGCCTCCGACACAGAACAGACCCAAGCACCACAGAGTCCCTCTGATCCAACTGAACAGAGGTTGAGAGCTGCAGTGAAATCACTCATCAGTTCTTTCCTTCTTACATCCATTCAGCAGTACGGTGTGCTGGCATAGCGCACAGTACTTGTTAACCACTCCAGGAAAAGAAAGAGCCACTCACTCTGATTAGCTGTCAGAACTAATTTTCAGCCGTGTTATTATATGGTAAGGAGGAAAAAGGAAATCCAAGGAAACTGTGCTTACGGCCAGTGCCTAATCAGGTTTTTTCCCCTTCATCTGTTTCATACAAAAGCTGCCTAGAATTACTGGTGTGAACCATTAGGTCCCTCTCTTCAAGTGTTAATTAAATGTGATATTTTAAAATATACACTCCTCTTTCCAGGTAGAACAAACTGAGCCTTTTGTAAGCTGTTCAGTGCCCATTGGTCCCCCTTGCAGCTCTACTTCATTGCCTTGTACCTTCTATTCCCCTGTTGGGCCACAGTTCCAGCAGCAATAAGTACAGAGCAATTATTTCTGCCAGAAGTGTTCCCCCTTTCAGAGCCTGAAAGGGGGTGGCCTTATTTTGGTTGTGTGTATCTGTGTGCTTGAAAGAAAGGCATATTATAATATCAGGCCTCTTTGTTTTCCCTCTTTTAATACCTACTGGTTCTCCAAGATGTCATTGGCAAACACAACACCATTTGCTTTTGTTCCCTTTATAAATATTTTCCACTTGAGCCTTATTTCTTACTTATAACTGCTGAGTGTCTTGCTACAGAAAACAACTGTTCCAAAGTAGTAGACGGAATGAACGCAGTCTGTGTGGTTCAGATTGAGGAATATTTACTCTACTTTTGAACTGAAATGCCTCAGAATCTGAAGCAGCTTATAGTCTCTTGGGTCTTTGAAAGCAGTTCAAATGGTCGGTTTGTGGGTATAAGATGGGAGCTGGAGGCAGGTGGTGAGACCTGGAAACTCCAGTGAAGCTGTCCTGTCTGTCCCAGTCATGAAATTATCCGTTCAGTAGCAGTCTCTGAATGCTTGTTATGTGTTGGCTGCTCTTGCACAAGTTAGGACACCCAAGGTGACCTTCCAATCCAAGTAGAAAGCTGTTTTAGATGCTCCATATCAAGAAGTGCAAGGAATCAGATCTCATTGTTATCATATATCTATGAAAGGTGGAAGCGCTATTGATGGCTCAGTGGGAAAGACTGCCTGCCGGTGCAGGAAATGCAAGAGATATCGGTTCGATCCCTGGGTGGGGAAGGTGCCCTAGAGAAGGAAATAGCAACTCATTTCAGTATTCTTGTCTGGAGAATCCCATGGACAGAGGAGCCTGGCGGGCTACACTCCAAGGGGTCGCAAAGAATCAAGCACAACTGAGCAACTGAGCATGCACACACAAACCCTACCCATGAATCTGGAGCGTTTCCCTATCTTGGAAGAACGCTTACCATAAGACATTACATAGTTGAGCACATTTTTATTCTAAAAAATGAATAGCTTTTGCATTTTGCCAGCAGACAAATCCTCTATAGTCTTGTACTCTGATAAATGTTCAGATCACTGCACAGAGTGCCAGCTCTGTTCTTGCCAGAGTTTATTGTAATAAGATGCTTGAAAGTATTCTTTTTGTCTAGGTTCAGATCATCCAACAGAGCTTCTGATTCTATGCTAGGTAATAAGGATAAGAGGTAGGCAATTGGGAGTCACATGCTTGGATAACATCCTCAAGGTTCTGCCTTCTTCCTCTGAACATCCATGTAGCCTCTGATTTTAATTGGATTTTGCAACTATGACTCCTTCCCCCAAAATAATGGTCTGTTCAGTTCAGTCACTCAGTC
>SJYT01009519.1:78309-161906 GCA_006410635.1 Cephalophus harveyi
GGGAAGATCCCCTGGAGAAGGAAATGGCAATCCACTCCAGTATTCTTGCCTGGAGAATCCCACGGATGGAGAAGCCTAGTAGGTTACAGTCCACGGGGTCACAAAGAGTCAGACACGACTGAGCGACTTCACCTCACCTCACCCAGGACTCCTCAGGAGTATGTGACTGGGTAGACTTTGGGGAGCTCCATTCTAATACGATTCTCGTTTCAAACATACATCTAAGTATCTAAGTGCTAGAGAGCAAGCTCTGGCGCTTCCTGTGCCACCCACAGTACCCTGCCTGGTGCTCGGCGTAGGGAGCACCACCATGTGTCGCCGTAGGGTAACACACATGCAGTGCTCTGCCAGTTGGCAGTCCCAAGTGACTGTTTTTGTCAAGTAGTGAAAATGAACCCTGATTTTTCTTTTTCCCATGCACTGATTGGAGATGTGTTGCATCTGTTGAGTAAGAATGTACTTCTAGAACTCATTTGAGAGCTCACCAGATCTCAGGCCTTCCACCCTCTATGTTCTTACGGTGACATCATGATGTTTTTCCTGCTGTTGATTCGCTTTCAAAATGTGTTGTTCTTGTAACAGTCTTTCAATGTTAAACTGTATTAAACAGTTCGAGTCACACAGGAAGACTTTAAAATGGCCTGTGATGGGTTATGTTTTCCATGTCTACACCATGTCTCTCATTTTACAGCCTTCTTGCTTTATAATCTTGCCACCCTCTCATAAAACAGTGAAGCTTATTTCCCTCTCTACCCTCTTTGGATTAGGAAGTGACTCTTTTGATTAGTGTAATATTTCCTAATTACACTGTGTACCTCCAAGGAAGGTCTTACTTTTACTTGCCTTTACTTTCTGGAAGGCTCCTTCTTAGGCTCTAGCAACCAGGCTGTGAAGAAGCCCAAGCAGACACATAGATAAGCCCACATGGAAGAGAACAGAGGCTCCCAGATAGTAGTCCAGTGAAGCCCCACATAACCACCAGCACGACCAGCATCCATGTGACTGAGGCCATTTTGGATCTTCTAGCTGTCCCAACACCCAAGCCAACATCGAGAAAAGGAGGACTATTCCAATTGTGAGAAATAAAAAATAACCTTGAGCAGAAATTCATTAGTAGAATTCCTGGAACTGGAGGACAGGCGATGGCAGGGGTGTGTGGTGCATTTTGGATAACTGGAATCTTCCCGATCTCTGTTTGATTTCCTGACTGCTTCTTTGGAAAAATGGGAAGGATAGAAGGTGAAAAGAAAACTGAAACTTTTTAAAAATTAAGATTTCTTCTTTTTTTGATGTGGACAATTTTGAGATTTACTGAATTTGTTATGATATTGGTTCTGTTCCTTGCTTTTGGCTCTTGGGCCTCGAGGGAAAAAAATAAGTATGGGATCCCAACTCCCCAGGGGATTGAACATGCACCTCCTGGGTTGGAAGGTGAACTCTCAACCACTGGACCACCAGGGAGGTCCCCAGAAATATTTTTGTTTGGATTATAACACCTTAAAGGTGGGCCCTGGAGCTTCCCCAGTGGCTCAGACGGTAAAGAATCCACCTACAATGCAGGAGACGTGGGTTCCATCCCTGGGTCAAGAAGATCCCCTGGAGAAGGGAATGGCAACCCATTCCAGTATCCTTGCCTGGAGAATTCCATGGACAGAGGAGCTTGGCAGGCTACGGTCCATTGGGTCATGAAGAGTTGCATATGACTGAGTGACAAACACACACTCTCATACAAAGGTGGGTCCTAAGTAGGCTACTCAGCTCTGTCTTGTAGGAGATGTTCAGTGGGCAAGGGAGTGAAGTCAGAGGCAGCTTTCCTCCTTGATCCCTGGGACTGTTCCTCTCCCCCCAACCCTTTCCTACTCCCTGAAGCTACCAGGTAGCTTTCATTCAAATAGAAATCGACATTGTTTATCTGTAAATATCTTCAAGAGCATTCAAACTAAGCAGGTTTTTAAAAAATCGACATCAGCTAGGATTCCAGCATGAATAGGAGAGCCTCTTTCCATTCAGTTCAGTTCAGTTCGGTTGCTCAGTCGTGTCCGACTCTTTGCGACCCCATGAATCACAGCACGCCAGGCCTCCCTGTCCAGCACCAACTCCCAGAGTTCACTCAGACTTGCGTCCATCAAGTCAGTGATGCCATCCAGCCATCTCATCCTCTGTCGTCCCCTTCTCCTCCTGCCCCCAATCCCTCCCACCATCAAAGTTTTTTCCAATGAGTCAGCTCTTCACATGAGGTGGCCATTAGGGGTCTTCAAAAAGATTCACATGAGAATGATGCTTTCCATCCTCCCCCAACTCCCACCCCCACCCCAGACCACAGGCATTGAGCAGAGATGCGCCGGCCCCACAGAAAGGGAGATTCTATTTCACTAGACTTAGGAAAGGTGGAGAGCTTTAAATCTTGGAATTAGCTACAAATGAGTAATACAGCATTAGCATGAGCTGGCCATAGTGTCCCTCCTAAGGACACATCTCTCTTGTTGGTTATTCTGCTTTTGGAGCTTCAGCTGAACTTCCCCTGAACTTCAGCTGAACTCTCTCCTGGTTAGAGATAGTCATGTTGTGGAGCGGTGCTTCTTACATTTTAATGTGCATGCGGACTACCTGAGATCTAGATAGAATGCAGATTCAGCAGTTCTGGAGAAGGCCTAAGACTCTGCATTGCTAACAAGCTCCCAGGTAATGCAATTGCTGCTGGTACCCAGAACATGCTCTGAAGAGGAAGGACGTGGTGGATTTATCCCAAACGTCAAAGAGCCGTGAGACGTGGATTCAGTCCAAGTGCTATATGATTCTGTGAATGTTACTTTTAATCTCATTAAAATTCTGACTTTTTGTCTGTAAAGTGACAAGTACTAGTATCTGCCCCAAAGCATTAAGATCAATGAGTTAACCAGTTAAGCACTTTATAAGTCTTTATCAACTTATTGGTTGGTGATCTTGAGCCTTACTTGGATGCTCTGCCAAGTGTGTGTTGGATAACAGTGGGCTTCTTACAGCAGAATGAAGAGGATGATGGGGATTTCTCAGATTCTCAGTGACTGACCGTCCTTGAGTCTGAGTGGGTGGGAAGCAAAAGTTAAAACTGATTCCGTTGATACCACTAAGGGCTGGTTGAAACCCTAGTGCTTAGGAGATGCAGCAGTTAGCTGTGTCCCCATGCATTTCTGAATAAAAGACAAGAATACATATTTCCCTTTTGATTTTTTTTTCTTATCAAAGAGAAAGGATGAGAAACAGAAATTCCAATGAGTCAGCTCTTCACATGAGGTGGCCATTAGGGGTCTTCAAAAAGATACACATGAGAATGATGCTTTCCATCCTCCCCCAACTCCCACCCCCACCCCAGACCACAGGCATTGAGCAGAGATGCGCCGGCCCCACAGAAAGGGAGATTCTATTTCACTAGACTTAGGAAAGGTGGAGAGCTTTAAATCTTGGAATTAGCTACAAATGAGTAATACAGCATTAGCATGAGCTGGCCATAGTGTCCCTCCTAAGGACACATCTCTCTTGTTGGTTATTCTGCTTTTGGAGCTTCAGCTGAACTTCCCCTGAACTTCAGCTGAACTCTCTCCTGGTTAGAGATAGTCATGTTGTGGAGCGGTGCTTCTTACATTTTAATGTGCATGCGGACTACCTGAGATCTAGATAGAATGCAGATTCAGCAGTTCTGGAGAAGGCCTAAGACTCTGCATTGCTAACAAGCTCCCAGGTAATGCAATTGCTGCTGGTACCCAGAACATGCTCTGAAGAGGAAGGACGTGGTGGATTTATCCCAAACGTCAAAGAGCCGTGAGACGTGGATTCAGTCCAAGTGCTATATGATTCTGTGAATGTTACTTTTAATCTCATTAAAATTCTGACTTTTTGTCTGTAAAGTGACAAGTACTAGTATCTGCCCCAAAGCATTAAGATCAATGAGTTAACCAGTTAAGCACTTTATAAGTCTTTATCAACTTATTGGTTGGTGATCTTGAGCCTTACTTGGATGCTCTGCCAAGTGTGTGTTGGATAACAGTGGGCTTCTTACAGCAGAATGAAGAGGATGATGGGGATTTCTCAGATTCTCAGTGACTGACCGTCCTTGAGTCTGAGTGGGTGGGAAGCAAAAGTTAAAACTGATTCCGTTGATACCACTAAGGGCTGGTTGAAACCCTAGTGCTTAGGAGATGCAGCAGTTAGCTGTGTCCCCATGCATTTCTGAATAAAAGACAAGAATACATATTTCCCTTTTGATTTTTTTTTCTTATCAAAGAGAAAGGATGAGAAACAGAAAATATTTATTTAACTGAAGTGTTAGAATTGATGAATTTGTTGTACAGTTGGAGCAATTCTCTTCTGGGATTAAAAGTGATAACTCATGTCAAAGGCCTTTGAAATCTCCAGTGCTTATACAGTTCTAAGGCTTTATTATTGTAGAATGTCATTGTTGAAAAAGACTTCCTTGACCACATGCTGATCATGTTGTACTAGTAAAAGTTTTATAATTCATCTAAATAAATGTGGTTTGCCTAAGTCCTGGCTGGTAAAGCTGAATTACAGCTACGTTTAAGTGCCACAATTGGAGAGAAACAGCTTAGATAAAGGTCAAACAAGAATCACATTCCCTTGAGCAGTCATTAAATTTCTAGAGCAAATTCCTATCAAGCCCCTTTCGATATTTGTTAAGTTTTTCTCCAAATCTTTTTTTTTTTTTTTACTTGGGTTTTCTGCCAGAAATGAGTGCAGATGCATCAGCTACCTCGCAAGAAAAACCTGTTCTCACAAGTTTCATTGCACCGCTTGGCAGAGAAAAAGGCTTGGGTACAGGCTGAGAACTTTCACATAGATCCAGAAGGCTTGGGAATTGAGCCACTTGACTTCCCGCCCATCACTAAGAAGAAATAAACTCTGAGGCCAGGATCTAAGAGTCCCCTCATCAGAAAAGGAGGAAACTCTTCAGCTTTCTTTTTGAGGCAAATTCCATAGGTTGTTACAAAGATAGGCCATTTCAGAATTTTCCAGGATAATGAGGGACTCATGGTTGCCATGGTTCCCTGGCTTCCTCTCCCTCCACCTCTCTCTCCCAACCTCCATTGGTTCAGGAGACTAACCCCAGGAAGACGTGCTAGAGGGGAGGAGAGGTGGGGCAGAAAGAGGAGTAGGGAGAGTGATTGTTTTTGTCGAGCCATTGTGCGTCTTTGGGAGTTCATGAGAGATAAAGGATGGACTCACTTTAATTAAAGAGCAAACAGTGAAGGCAATGGGATATGTAACTAGGAAGCTATTGAGAATGTCTTCACGTTACTCACAAGTTAGTAATTTCCCCAAGAGTGGGAGTTTCTTTCAGATATTTGAAGTTTATTTTTAAGCCCTTTGGAGTGTTAGAATAACACACACAGTTTTTTAGTATTTTCATGGTATTAAAAGGTTTCAGACCCAGGCATTTTAGAACATTTTAGATTGACTAGAATTTGTTGTTGTCATTCAGTCGTGTCTGACTCTTTGAACCCTTGGACTGCACCATACTAGGCTTCCCTGTCCTTCATTATCTCCCGGAATTTGTTACAAAGATATAGTCAAACTAGTTAGAAACATCCAGGGACCTCTCAAACTCATCACAGGGCTTACTTGAAACATGTAATCCAAAAAGTTCATTCGGGGTTTTTGTAAGATGTTATGGGAAAATCCAAATGAATGTTATGGCCAACCCCATATATGTATACGTATATCCCTCATGATCTTCTTGACGCTTATACGTTTGAAGGGGTAGCATGTTCACTGTCTACAGTCTTTAGCAGCGTCCTCAGGAGATCATTATTGCTTATGCCAAGTCACTTTTCATAATTGTTGCTGTGCAATATGTAAGTTAAGGGCATTTTCTGAGAACCTGTTAGGTAGCTACTGTGGCACTAAGGACTTGGAGGAAAACATACTTTCAGAAGACCTGGCCCTTAGGGCATGATAGAAGAGGCTTCTGAAAAGTTTAAAGGAGAAAAGCCAGTCATGTATTTGGATCTCAAACAAATCTGCCCATGTTCCCAGGTTACTCGAAGGTAAAATAAGCAATTTAACTTATTACCATTTGTTGATTTCACAGATAATTTTATTTTAGTACTGTTAGGCCTAATGGACATGCAAAGCTGAGTGCATGGTGATTAAATGAATCTGAATCAATGAAACCCACTAAAGCCTGGCACAGAGCAACAGTATAATAAATGCTGTCTTATGTTATATCATCATCATCCTATCATCATTAGTTCTGCCACTAAGGACCTCTGTAGAGCAAATGACATGCATATATTTATAGAAGGCACAGCGTATACGGATTACTTACTAGATGTTGGTACAGATAAAATTCTGTAGGAATCCAGGGAAAGAAAATTCAAATTGGAGATAAGGAATAAAACATATAATAATAGGGAAACACAATACCCTCCATTCCCTCAATATTATATGTCTGAGAAGGCCAGGGAGTAAGACTTTTGTGGGACAACATGATAATTAGGCTTTCAGCACAAGAATCTCAAGTATTCCTGATTTCCTTAAATAATATGTTGTGGCTCTGTGCAACATTAATTGATTCCAATCCTTCTAAGGTTCATTTATGGTTTTAATCATATGGTCACTAAATGAGGGATCCTCCAGGCCTGCTGTTTGTCAAGTGTCTTTGTTGTTGTTCAGTTGCTATGTCATGTCAGACTCTTCAAAACCCCATGGACTGCAGCATGCCAGGCTCCTCTGACTTCCGCTCTCTCCCACAATATGCTCAAGTTCATGCCCATTGAGTTGATGATGCCATCCAACCATCTCATCCTCTGTCGTCCCCTTCTCCTTTTGCCTTCAATCTTTCCCAGCATCATGGTCTTTTCCAATGAGTCAGTTCTTCACATCAGGTGGCCAAAGTATTGGAGTTTCATGTTCAGCATTAGTCCTTCCAATGGTATTAATAGAATTATAGCTTTTGATAGGTAATCTTGTGGTCATTCCATTTTTATCTTTGTGATTTTGTAAACTTTGTATGTGGAAGTTAACTAGCCACACTAGCAAAATAATGCTCAAAATTCTCCAAGCCAGGATTCAACAGCACATGAACCAAGAACTTCCAGCTGTTCAAGGTGGTTTTTGAAAAAGCAGAGGAACCAGAAATCACATTGCCAGCATCCACTGGATCATCGAAAAAGCAAGAGAGTTCCAGAAAAACATCTACTTCTGCTTATTGACTATGCCAAAGCCTTTGACTGTGTGGATCACAATAAACTGTGGAAAATTCTGAAAGAGATGGGAATACCAGACCACCTGACCTGCCTCTTGAGAAACTTATATGCAGGTCAGGAAGCAAAAGTTAGAATTGGACATGGAACAACAGACTGGTTCCAAATAGGAAAAGTAATATGTCAAGGCTGTATATTGTTACCCTGCTTATTTAACTTCTATGCAGAGTACATCATGAGAAACGCTGGGCTGGAAGCACAAGCTGGAATCAAGATTGCCGGGAGAAATCTCAATCACCTCAGATATGCAGATGACACCACCCTTATGGCAGAAAGTTTAGAGGAACTAAAAAGCCTCTTGATGAAAGTGAAAGAGGAGAGTGAAAAAGTTGGCTTAAAACTCAACACTCAAAAAACAAAGATCATGGCATCCGGTCCCATCACTTCATGGCAAATAGATAGGGAAACAATGGAAACAGTGACAGACTTTATTTTGGGGGACTCCAAAATCACTGGAGATGGTGACTGTAGCCATGAAATTAAAAGATGTTTTCTCCTTGGAAGAAAAGTTATGACCAACCTAGACAGCATATTAAAAAGCAGAGACATTACTTTGCTGACAGATGTCCATCTAGTCAAAGCTATGGTTTTTCCAGTAGTCATGTATGGATGTGAGAGTTGGACTATAAAGAAAGCTGAGCACTGAAGAATTGATGCTTTTGAACTATGATGTTGGAAAAGACTCTTGAAAGTCCCTTGGACTGCAACAAGATCAAACTAGTCAATTCTGAAGGAAATCAGTCCTGAATATTCATTGGAAAGACTGATACTGAAGCTGAAACTCCAGTCCTTTGGCCACCTGATGCAAAGAACTGACTCATTTGAAAAGACCCTGATGATGGGCAAGATTGAAGGCAGGAGGAGAAGGGGATGACAGAAGATGAGATGGTTGGATGACATCTCTGACTCAATGAACAAGAGTTTGAGCAAGCTCTGGGAGCTGGTGATGAACAGGGAAGCCTGGCATGCTGCAGTCCATGGGGTCGCAAAGAGTCAGACATGACTGAGTGACTGAACTGAACTGAAAGTTTGTATATGTAATTGTCCTTTTGGTAGTCTGAATAAAGAATTGTAGTCTGTTAACTGATTTTCTTAAAATAATGCATGCAATCACATTACTTTTTGAAAATGCCTTCTCGCAGATCTCCATGGCTGTTGTCTATTGCTCTAAGTTATAACCACAAAGTGGCACACAGAATCCCTCAGGCAGATGTGTCCTGGTTAGATTCAAGAATGCGATGCTGCTTTAACCTTCTTGTTAAAAACAATGCCATGTTAGCACGAGCTAGGGTACCAGCTTCAGGCTGACAGAAAACTGTATGAGTCATTGATCACGGAACATTGTTTGTTATCTGCTGCTGCTGCTGCTAATCTGCTCCAATCATGTCCGACTCTGTGCGATCCCATAGATGGCAGCCCATCAGGCTCCCCCGTCCCTGGGATTCTCCAGGGAAGAACACTGGAGCGGGTTGCCATTTCCTTCTCCAATGCATGAAAGTGAAAAGTGAAAGTGAAGTTGCTCAGTTGTGTCCGACTCTTAGCAAACCCATGGACTACAGCCTATCAGGCTCCTCCATCCATGGGATTTGCCAGACAAGAGTACTGGAGTGGATTGCCATTGCCTTCTCCGTGTTTGTTATCTGGGTCTCCTAAAGAGACACTGTGAAGTTATAGATTGTGATAGCTTCTTATGAAGTTGCCTAAAAAGAAGCTGACATAATATGATTAATCTCCCACACAACCTTTATACATCTGGTGCTTGGAAATGTTTTGATCAGATTATTTATTGAGCATGAAGTATGTATTCAGCATTGCACTAGGCACTCTAGGGGTTACCCAAGAAGCATATGGTGGGTCCTCTGTCCTTCAGAAGTTTTAAATCTACCTGAAACAATATGAATCATAAGAGGAGGGCATGTGACTCAGTAGAATCCATGATGTTCTGCAGTACACTTCAGGCAGGAAGAGCTTTTAAGAGTTCAGAGAGGACAGACATGAATGTGGACCAGAGTAGGTTGGTTAGGGTCTGGGGGCCGGAGAAGAGCTCTTTTGGTCTGCATTATTGAGCAGAAATGGCCTCTTTTTGGAGCTCCCAGGACTCAAGAGCCTTTTAGGAATAAAAATCATAAGTGTGCTCCTTGTCTAATGAAGAATATCCTGTGTGTCTTGCATGTGTTCAAAGGCGGCGGCTGTAAGGAGCGGGGCCCAGGAGTGCTTTGATTACACTCCATGTTCTCGTTGAGCCGAGCCAAGAGATCAGCTGCCTTTCCCGGAGGAAAATGTCTGAGTTATCTTGTCAGGGAAGAGGAAAGTTTGCTGTCATCCTTCTACTCGCTACAAAGGACGGAGGAATATTTCTCAGCTGAAAGGGAGAAATGAGTCTAGTCATATCCTCAATGTCGCTGGACGTTAAAAACAGCAACATCTTTTCTGCCCCCTTTTTAGACGGCGCCTTGATGGAATGGCATGCGGTCACCAGTTTCACAGAGTCTTCATCTGTGTGTTTCCTGTTTTCATACATTAGCCTGCACAACAAGGCCATTTAGTCACAACAGCAAAGCCAGAGTGACAGTGGGTCAGGCTGATGCAAAGGCTAGCATCTCAGCTTTAACCCAGAGGATAGTTGCCTTCCTGGTCGCCAGCATAACCACCCCAGGTTACTAGCACCAACAAAGTATGGTTTTGTGGCTGAAAATATATACCATATACACTGAGCATCCAGGAACAGTTTCTCCTTTGCTTGCAGTGGCAGATACAGGGCCCTGGAATCATCTGTAACCAGCATGAACACCCAGGCAAAGCAGCCTGGACCAAAGCCTGGTGGCTAAGCAGAAACCTCCAGGCAATCACTCCATAAGCTCATTCATCCAACCACCAGTTGCTGAACACCTGTGACATGCCGGCCGCCTCTCTAGGAGCCAGCTATGCGAGGATAAAGTCTCACTTCTGAGCTCTCTCTACACCTAGGGAGCCATAGACATGGAAATACCTAATCAAAATGCAGTATGGGAAGACAGTTATAAACAAGGTGTCCTTTATTTCAGTAGAAGGCATGACTCACTCTAAATGAGGTGATAGGAGGATTTCTGAGCTCCTGTGACTTGAAGGGTAAGTGGGAGTTCTGGTGGAAAAAGGGAGGAGGGCCTCCAGTATAAGAAATTGCAAATTGTCCCATATGGATGGAGGGTCTGGAGGTTTGGGTTGCTGAGCTGGTGGTAAGTGATGGAAAGATGGGCTGAAGACAGACTTCCAAAGGGGCCTTTGACGGGTCCTCTGTCCCATGGGTCATCTGCCAAACTGTTTTTTTTTTTTTTTTAATACTGAAAACATTTTGTATTGAAAACTGTAGTCACTCAGTTGTGTCCAACTCTTTGTGACCCCATGGACTGTAGCCCACCAGGCTCCTCTGCCTATGGAATTCTCCAGGCAAGAATACTGGAGCGTGTAGCCTTTCCCTTCTCCAGGGGATCCTCCTAACTAGGGATCAAACCCAGGTCTCCCTCATTGCAGTCAGATTCTTTACCGTTCGTATATATACAAACGTTTATATACCTCAATACAAAATGGGTTTCCCTGGTGGCTCAGATGGGGAAGAATCTGATTGCAATGAGGGAGACCCAAGTGATAGTTGTAGGTGAACAGTGAAGAGACTTGGCCATACATATACATATTTCCATTCTCCTCCAACCCCCTGCTCCTATCCAGGCTGCCACGTAACCTTGAGCAGAGATCTGCTGTGCTACCCAGCAGGTCCTTGTTGGTGATCCATTTTCAATCTAGCATGTGTACGTGGTAGTGGTTTAGTTACTAAATCACATCTGACTCTTGCGACCCTGTGGACTGTAGCCCGCCAGGCTCCTCCATCCATGGAATTTTCCAGGTAAGAATACTGGAGTGGGTTGCCATTTCCTTCTCCAGGGGATCTTCCCAACCCAGGAATCAAATCAGGTCTCCTGCATTGAAGGCAGATTCTTTGCCAACTGAGCTATAAATCTAGCAGTGTGTACATGACCTTCCCAGAGTCCCTAACTATTATGCCAAACTTTGGAGTCAAGCGGAAGATCTCTAGCAGTTGATCATTGGGTGAATAACATGGTAACTAGGTGTCTGTTTTGGACGTTTCACTTTGCTTGTGGCTGGGGACTAGCTGGAAGTGACACTGAGGCTGGAAGAGAGTTATTAGGCTTTTCATCGCGTGTGAGGGGAGTTCCTGCTCTGGGTTTGCAGAAGGAGTCTCAGCAGCGGGAGATCGACTGCCGGCCAGTTCTCACCACCACAGAAGTGAGTTCTCTGTGGTTCTCCTCCTTTATTCAGCCAGTCCCTCGGGTGCTCCCATATTTACTCCTTAGATCTTTATTGAGAAATTGCTATGTACTAGAGGCTTGGAGGGCTTTCCTGGTGGCTCCGGTGGTAAAGAATCTGCCTGCAATGCAGGAGACCCAGGTTCAGTCCCTGGGTTGAAAGATCCCTTGGAGAAGGGAATGGCAACCCGCTCCAGTATTCTTGCCTGGAAAATCCCATGGACAGAGGAGCCTGGCGGGCTACAGTCCACAGGGTCGCAAGAGTCAGATGTGATTTAGTAACTAAACCACCACCACGTACACATGCTAGATTGAATTCCAAGGACAAAGGAGGCTGGCAGGATCACAAGGAGTCAGACACGATTGAGGGACTAACATACACAGACACTTGGGGATATGGTAGACCTGTTCTACCCCACCCTCTTAGAGTTTAAATATTAGAGCAAATGACAATCAGATCAGTAGTTTTTGTAACTGAGTTTGATTCACCTGGACCCAAGTTAAATATAGCATCTGAAGATTGACGGTTGAAGGCATGCTAAAATAGTGCCCTTCAAATCTTCTCTGAATTGCCTAACAGGTAACCTCTAATGACATGTTGAATGAAGGAATAAATAAATGAATGGATGCAAAGAGATGTCAGTCCCTCAGAGCTGCCTATGCCGTGGACTTTTCCTGGCTGTGGGCTCCCATCTCCACACTTCAGTCCACAGGTAGAGACAGACTTACAGAGTGGAGGTGTTCAGACACTAAGATCAGGAAAACCTGCTTAGGTACCCTGTTGTACATCCGCTAGGGGGAAGAGGAGCAAGTCCCTTGACCTGTCTGTGTCTCAGTTTTCTGATCCTGAGAAAGTTTACCTTGCCAGGATAATATATAAACTATTAAAAGAACTTAAGTCTAAAGATTAAGTAAAATGATGTATTTTAGGGCCAGGCACAAAAGAGCACAGTTAAGAGGAAGTGTCATGGTTCTCAGGTCCCCTTGTGGCCTTTCCATATACAGAGAAATTGAAGGAGCTTCAGAATAACCCCAGCTCATGCCACTCTTTGTCCTAAATCCTTACAAGACTCTCTGTTGCTTTCTTTTTTTTCTCTCTCTCAGTATAGCAATTAAGGCCGTCTCTGATTGAGTCACGACCTATCTCTCCAATGTCATTACCCTTTCCCGATCTGGCATTACCACCATCCCTCCTAGGGCCTCTGCATTGCAGAGAACCCTAAGATCATAGAAATCTAACCAATCTAATCACATGGACCACAGCCTTGTCTAACTCAATGAAACTATGAGCCATACCATGTATGGCCACCCAAGAAGGATGGGTCATGGTGGAGAGTTATGACAAAATGTGGTCCAAGGAGAAGGGAATGGCAAACTACTTCAGTATTCTTGCCTTGAGAACCCCATGAACAGTATGAAAGGCAAAAAGGTAGGACACTGAAAGATGAACTGCCCAGGTTGGTAGGTGCCCAATAAGCATATACTGGAGATCAGTGGAGAAATAACTCCAGAAAGAAAGAAGAGATGGAGCCAAAGCAAAAACAACACCCAGTTGTGGATGTAACTGGTGATGGAAGCAAGGTCCAATGCTATAAAGAGTGATATTGCATAGGAATCTGTAATGTTAGGTTCATGAATCAAGGCAAATTGGAAGTGGTCAAACAGGAGATGGCAAGAGTGAATGTCAACATTTTAGGAATCAGCAAACTAAAATGGACTGGAATGGGTGAATTTAACTCAGATGACCATTGTATCCACTACTGTGGGCAAGAATCCCTTAGAAGAAATGGAATAGCCATCATAGTCAACAAAAGAGTCCAAAATACAGTACTTGGACACAATCTCAAAAATGACAAAATGATATCTGTTCATTTCCAAGGCAAATCATTTAATATCACGGTTATCCAAGTCTATGCCCCAACCAGTAATGCTAAAGAAGGTGAAGTTGAATGATTCTATGAAGACGTACAAGACCTTCTAGAACTAACACCCAAAAAAGATATCCTTTTCATTATAGGAGACTGGAATGCAAAAGTAGGAAGTCAAGAGATACCTGGAGTAACAGGCAAATTTGGCCTTGGAGTACGGAATGAAGCAGGACAAAGGCTAAAAGAGTTTTGCCAAGAGAACACACTGGTCATAGCAAACACCCTCTTCCAGCAACACAAGAGAAGAGTCTACACATGGACATCACCAGATGGTCAACACTGAAATCAGATTGATTATATCCTTTGCAGCCAAAGGTGGAGAAGCTCTATACAGTCAGCAGAAACAAGACTGGGAGCTGACTGTGGCTCAGATCATGAACTCCTTATTGCCAAATTCAGACTCAAATTGAAGAAAGTAGGGAAAACCACTAGACCATTCAGGTATGACCTAAATCAAATCCCTTATGATTATACAGTGGAAGTGAGGAATAGATTTAAGGGCCTAGATCTGATAGATAGAGTGCCTGAAGAACTATGGACGGAGGTTTGTGATACTGTACAGGAGACAGGGATCAAGACCATCCCCAAGAAGAAATGCAAAAAAGCAAAATGGATGCCTGAGGAGGCCTTAAAAATAGCTGTGAAAAGAAGAGAGGCGAAAAGCCAAGGAGAAAAGGAAAGATACAGGCATCTGAATGCAGAGTTCCAAAGAATAGCAAGAAGAGATAAGAAAGCCTTCTGCAGTGATCAGTGCAAAGAAATAGAAGAAAACAATAGAATGGGAAAGACTAGAGATCTCTTCAAGAAAATCAGAGATACCAAGGGAAATTTAACTTCTGTGCAGAGTACATCATGAGAAATGCTGGACTGGAAGAAGCACAAGCTGAAATCAAGATTGCCAGGAGAAATATCAATAACATCAGATATGCAGATGATACCACCCTTATGGCAGAAAGCAAAGAAGAATTAAGGAGCCTCTTGATGAAAGTGAAAGAGGAGAGTCAAAAAGTTGGCTTAAAGCTCAACATTCAGAAAACTAAGATCATGGCATCCGGTCCCATCACTTTGTGGCAAATAGATGGGGAAACAATGGAAACAGTGTCAGACTTTATTTTTTGGGGCTCCAAAATCACTGCAGATGGTGATTGCAGCCATGAAATTAAAAGACGCTTACTCCTTGGAAGAAAAGTTATGATCAACCTAGACAGCATATTAAAAAGCAGAGACATTACTTTGCCAAAGCTATGATTTTTCCAGTGGTCATGTATGGATGTGACAGCTGGACTATAAAGAAAGCTGAGCACTGAAGAATTGATGCTCTTGCACTGTGGTGTTGGAGAAGACTCTTGAGAGTCCGCTGGACTGCAAGGAGATCCAACCAGTCCATCCTAAAGGAAACCAGTCCTGAATATTCATTGGAAGGACTGATGCTGAAGCTGAAACTCCAATCCTTTGGCCACCTGATGCGAAGAACTGACTCTTTGGAAAAGACGCTGTTGCTGGGCAAGATTGAAGGCAGGAGGAGAGGGGGATGATACAGGATGAGATGGTTGGATGGCATCACCGACTCAATGGACATGAGTCTGAGTTAAACTCTGGGAGTTGGTGATGGACAGGGAGGTCTGGCGTGCTGTAGTCTGTGGACCCAGCCAAGAGTTGGATACAACTGAGCGACTGAACTGAACTGAGACCTTTATTTTGTATTACTCCAGGTTAGAATTTGCCAATGTGAGTTATCTGTATGAGATTTGGAAGGGAACAGGAGAAGCCATTATTAATGGAGGTGATTACATTCTGACTGGTGGTAATTTGATTTTCATGATCAAATATTCATTCTTTATCAGGAGCAAGCCAGGAGCTATTTTCCACAAGAAGAATAGCATGGATAGGCCAAAACCTTCACTCAGTTTTCCCATGCTGCTGCTGCTACTGCTGCTAAGTCACTTCAGTCGTGTCTGACTCTGTGCGACCCTGTGGACTGCAGCCTACCAGGCTCCTCCGTCCATGGGATTTTCCAGGCAAGAGTACTGGAGTGGGTTGCCATTGCCTTCCCATATGAATGGAAAAACCCTAATGAACTTTTTGGCCAACTCAAGAGCTAGTTTGCCGAAGAAGACAGACATAGCTATTCATCTAATAGGTCTGCAGTGAGTCTCCTTTCCAGGCTTTCAGATTTCTAATCCAGCATCTCAGATTTCTTTCACCATCTGATCTGCTAGATCAAAACACCCAAGTTCTAGAGCAGCTTATGCATTAATAGTTGTTTGGATGTGTAACAGACCCTTCTCTTGTTTTCAACCCCTGGCAAAACTGAATGACTTAATAAAACTCACTAAATCGATTAGAACCGCACACTTAACTGTGACATGTGCGACCTGCTGTATCGAGCTATTTCTACCAGACCTTGTGCCCCTCAGTGGTAGGAGGCGTGTGTGTGTGTGTGCATGTGTGCGCATGTGTGTGTGTTAGTCGCTCAGTTGTGTCTGACTCTTTGGTAGAAGGCGTAAGATGATGCAACTTCAGTTGCATCTCCACGGAGCACCTCAACATCCCCTAGCCTGCCGGGCCTCTAGAAATTTCCCCATAGATTTGGGTTTCTGCTCTCAGCCACGAGAAGAGCATATCCCAGGTAGGGGATGGTCCTTTAGTCTAGTTCCCAGAAGAAGATAGCTGAAGCAGACCAAACAGAGCTACAGACAAGCAGAAGATCCGTGAGCAAGACAAAACTTGTGGTTATAAACTTCTGAGACGTGGGGCTTCTTTGTTATCATAGTAAAATCTAACCGATGTACCTCTCTTATCCCAGCCAGATGTATTTTGTAACCTCTTGCAGGCCCCTTTCTTTCCCACTGCTGTGTTCTTGACTGGCAAGTCAAAATGATGTCTTTCCTTCTCTTGTTCCTGATTCCAGTCTTCAACTCAGAAGTCTTTTCTTTCTTAATCCCCAGATGGGAAATAAGTTCTCCAGGTTTAACAGCAAAACACTTTAGCTACATCACTTTAACGGTTCAGCACTTTCTATCTTGCACTTTACGATTTGTTTACATGCCTGCTGTAGCTCTTCTGGTTGGTGTCTCAATATCTACTCCTTGTGAAATGGTTAGTCTAAGCCAAACATTTCGGTCCCATTCTTTCATTAGTGCTAGTTTTAGCAGTGCTCCTGGAATCACACCTTGGCTAGAGGAAAAACAGGGGAAAGCTCTGCTGGATTTCTAGGAAAAGTTTCCTTGTTCCCCCAGTTTTTTTTTTTTTTTAAGAGGTACTGAAGAAAGAGGTAGCCCTTCCTACCTACCCCCCAGCACCTCCCCACCACCTTTCTTTCTCCGCTCACAACGTGAAGATCAGGCAAACTCCAAGCTGAAAGCACCGAGGAGTGTCCTGCCTGCAGAGCTCCAGGCCCTGAGCCACTACCCCAGAGACCATCCCCGAGATTTCTCCACGACACAGGGGTGGGCCTCGCCCGAGTTAGACACTTGAATGATTTACTGCATGAGTTAATAAAAAGAAAGTCTTTCAGGTTCTATATGTTTGGGATATAAGATCTTTGACTAAATCATAATTCGATAATGATGATGTGATGGCAGCCTGGGAAGTTGGTGGAGAAGCTGCTTAATCAAGATACTCATGCACGTTTGCTAGAAAGCAAAAAAACAAAAAAACTTTTAAGGAAATAAGAATCACTGAAAAGGAGAAAAAAATAGAGAAATAACTTTCTGGAACAAAACTTGTATAATCTCCCTTTCTGAGGTCTTTGTAAGCCAGATGAAAGATTGTACAGATATTCATCTGTGCAGGAAGTCCAGGTTTAATTCTACCCATAGGATTTCAGTAAATAAGGGTGTGAACCGATTCGCTGGTATCGCTGACGAAAGGCCACACTTTAAATCTGGTCATTTATCAATATTATGTGGATAAAACTGACAGATTTCTTTTCAGTTTTCATATATCTCTGTGTAGTAGTTCTCTATCATGTCCTTTAAAGAATACAGTTTAACAACTGATCATCAGAGTCCAGAGTGGCCATTTTCAAACTCGCTGCGGAAGGTTGTGCATAGCGATCTGATTTCTATCACTAAGCTGTATTTCCTTCCCTTTCACTTTTCACTTTCATGCATTGGAGAAGGAAATGGCAACCCACTCTGGTGTTCTTGCCTGGAGAATCCCAGGGATGGGGGAGCCTGGTGGGCTGCTGTCTATAGGGATGCACAGAGTCAGACACGACTGAAGTGACTTAGCAAGCTGTATTTTGACCATTTCTGTATTGAACAAACTCGTAGGTGATACATCTTAGGGACTTTCCTAGCATGGAGGACCTTGAGGCTCCAAAATAGGGATGGTCTTTTGAAGACCTGAGAAAATTGTTTTAACTCCTCTGAATTGTTCGACTTCTAAACATGGAATAATTAAAACTAAAGAAAACAGTTTCAATAAGGTAAGTGAGGCTTTTTTTGTTTCATCTGGAGAAACAGATGTTGGTGTCAGGACTACATTGATAGGGGCCATTGAGCTTTCAATTCTTAGATAAAAAAGGAAAATTATGAAATCCATTATATAATCATTAATTCCTAAATTCCTTCACCCTTGAAAACAAGAAAAACCCAGTTTTTCTCCATCTGTAATCCTTTTTCCTCCTACCTTAAATCCTAAATGCACAGATATTCCTGGGGAGAAGGAGAAAAGCAGGGCCTAACAAGGTTGCTGGGAAATTAAAAATGGAAGTTCTCATTTAAGTCATTGCTTGCTTGCTTGCTCAGTCGTGTTTGACTCTTTGCAACCCTATGGACTGAGGAATACTCTAGTGGGTTGGCATTTCCTCCTCCAGGGGATCTTCCTGACCCAGGGATCGAACCTGCGTCTCCTACATCTCCTACGCTGCAGGCGGATTCTCTACCTGCTGAGTTATCAGCAGGGAAATCCATCCTGTACCAATATTTTCCCTCTTGCAACACTGAAAAAAAATTTGCTTCATTCAAGTGAAATGGTATGTCTAACATGACAGACCTCTGAAGAATCAATATTCAGTTTCAAAAGTGTGGGCATTTGTCCTCGCGCGCAGTGTGGGATTCTTAGCATCGCACCAGCCTGTAGGGGCAGTGCCGTCTCAGGGCAGTGATGGAGGTCGGGCAGGAGCGGAGAACCTAACGTGTGATTTCTGACTTGGATATCGACTGACAAGAAAATGTGAAAGTAAAATCATTCTTTGTCCCACGATTCAGTTTGCTTCTTTGGACAATGACTACATTATATTACAAAATCTTAGCACGCAGTCCTGAAGAAAGCAGGTCAGATATTCTCTTTCAGAATTTTCTTTATTTGAAAAATATCATTAACTTTCGATTCATCAGTTCTAGTCTTACAAGGAATAAGTTCTTAGCATACGGTTATTGAATCACATCTTATAATAGCACAAAGGTGCATTTGTGGATGGAAGGTTTTGTTCAAAACATGGATTCAGAACATGGGCTTTGTTTGACTTTCTGGGACAGATGTTGAGCAGCCATCCAAGGGGTGGCCTTGACAGGGACTTCTTAGTGGGGAGAGGGCTTGAAAGCAAGAGGAGGCAAGCTGGGGTCTTGCGCTAATTCAAGGCTGGTAATGAACGGGATAAGTGGGAAGCAGAAGAGAGGGCATGTTCTTCCTTTGTATTTTCATTTACCTTGTTGGTTAGTGTTAGTAGCTCAGTCGTGTCTGACTCTTTGGGACATCATGGCCTGTAACTCACCAGGCTTCTCTGTCCATGGAATTCTCCAGGCAAGAACGCTGGAGTAGGAAGTCAGTTCCTTCTCCAAGTGATCTTTCCAACTCAGAGATTGAATCTGGATCTCTCACGTTGTGGGCAGATTCTTTACCATCTGAGCCACTAGTAAACCCAGTGGCTTCTATTTACCTTGTCTTCTATAAAAGATACAAAATCAGTACTTAATGAGATAGTGATAATATTTTAGACGTTTATGACCAAAGAGTAATTGTATACCAATTGTAAGTTGCCTAAATAGTGGTTTGCTGTCATTGCTTGACATATTTAACACAGTAATATTGTGGTAGTTGACTAGAGACTCTGAAAAAGACAATTTTTTTTCAATTTCCTTTGGAGTTTTATTGGTATTCAATGATTGTTATAAAATATTAAGTTTTTTTTCACTCAGTCGTGTCCGACTCTTTGCGATCCCGTGGACTGTAACCTACTAGGATTCTCCGTCCGTGGGATTCTCCAGGCAAGAATACTGGAGTGGATTGCCATTTCCTTCTCCAGGGGATCTTCCCAACCCAGGGATCGAACCCAGGTCTCCTGCACTGGAGGCAGACGCTTTAACCTCTGAGCCACCAGGGAAGCCTAAAATATTAAGTAGGAGGCTACAAATAAACATGACATATGAAGTGGCTGTGAAAACTGCCTCTCAGGTCTTAGCTACAGGGGGCGTAATTGACCAACAGCCCTGCTACTGCATTCAGAAATGCATCACCACCACTTTGGGTCCAAGACCTTGCTTCCCATGGGCTGCTCCCAGGGCAGGGAGTGAGTGAGGCAGGGTTATTACTCGAGCCCTTTCCTGAAAGACAGGGACTCTTCAGATGGACACTTGTGGCTCGTGCATGTGTGCATGCTAAGTCATTTCAGTCATGCCTTCCTGACCCAGGGATTGAACCCTAAGTCTCTTGTGTCTCCTGCACTGGCAGGCAGGTTCTCTGTGGCTTGAGGAAGCCCTTGTGGCTCAAGGCCTCCCCAATAAGTTTGTCAATACTTCCTTAAAACTGCACTGCAGTCTGAGATCCTTCTTCTCCATCATCCTTCCTTCTTCCTCTTCTCCAAGGTCCTGGCTCTTCCAACCTCTTCTGCTTCATTCCTATCCTTCTCCCAGAGACATGTCCCTTTGGGAGATCTCATCTTGAGTCTCTCACTGGGGTTCAGATTAGCACAAGGTAAGGAAGGAAACTAGTCATTTGTTGACTGATACCTATGTAACCAACAGCATTCATTTTTTAAACCATTCATTTGATATTTATTGGCTGTCTAACATGTGCCAAGCACTGTGGTAGCATTTAATGACAACAGAAACAAATATTTGAGGTCTGAAGAGATTTCAGAGACCTTCAAAGACCAAGTGTTGACTCAGTATCCAATCTCATCACTGAGACGTAGAAAAATTGTGGTTTGATTTTGGAAAGAGGCAGCAGATTACTAAAGAAGCAGCTGGACACGCAGGCAGGCCATGAGGGATACATTTTCCTTGGCACTCTCCTCTCTACAGTTTGATCCACAAACTCGACTTTCCAGCACTCCAGATTTAATTAAGCTCTTATGCACTGACTGACACCAAGCAGACAAATATTCAGAGTCACCACTGACCTCCACACCGCTGTATCTAGTGCTCAGATCTCAGTCCTCATTTTACTGGACTATCCATAGCATTTGGCAGTCACTCTCTCTGCTCTGGAAACTATGACATCACCTGGCTTCCAGGCACTGTAGGCTTCTGGGTTTCCTCTTCCCTCCCTGGTCATTCAGGCTTTGTCTCTTGCTTGTCCTTCCTCAGGCGTTTGGCCTCTTATCATCGTTGTGCTCTAGAGCTCCATCCTTGGACTTTTTTTCTCTTTCCCCTCAGCAGTTTCATACAGCTTCTTAAAAAAAAATTATCTTATAATATAATAAGATATCTTTATATAATAGTGACTCCAGAATTTATGTTTCTAGTCCGCACCTCTGCTGTAAATTCCATACTCATTTTCAAATACCTACTTGACATCTCTATTTAGATGTCGAATTAACATCTCACACTTAATATGTCCTAAACAGAATTCCTATCCTCTCACCCTAATTCGCTTTTTCCATAATCTGCCCATCTCTGGTAATGGCAACTCCTTCCTTTCAGCTACTCAGGCCAAAAGCCCTGGAGTTATTCTTGAACTTCTTTCTTATGTAGCCTGTACTCAACTCAAGAGCAACTTCTGTCAGCTCAGCTTTAAAAATATTTCCCAATTGCAAACCTATATTACCACCTCAATGATATTGTCACCTTGGACTGAGCCACCTCCATAGCTCTCCCCTCCTGTACTCCTGGGCTTCCCAGGTGGCACAGTGGTAAAGAATCTGCTTGCAATGTAGGAGACACAAAAGACTCAGGTTCAATCCCTGGGTCCGGAAGATCTCCTGGAGTAGGAAACGGCAACCCACTCCAGTACTTTTGCCTGGAAAACCCTGTGGACAGAGGAGCCGGGGGGGCTACAGTCCGTGGGACTGCAAAGAGTCAGACACAACTGAGCGGCTGAGCACGCACACACTTGCACTCTTGCATCCAGGCAGCATTATAATCTATTCCCAGCACAGCACCCAGTGATCATGCTAAAAATTCCATGTTAATAATTCCATGATGTTAACAATTCATGCTAAAAATTCCAGGTGAAGTGTTATGAACTAAACTGTGTCCCCTCGAAATTCAGATTTTGAAGCCCTAATCCTCAGTACAGCATAAAATTCATGTGTTTGGACACAGGGTCCTTATAGAGGTAATTTGGTTAAAAAGCAGTCACGAGAGTTGGCCGTAATCCAATACGACTGGTGTCCTTCTAGGAAGTCAAGATTAGGACACAGATGATACCCAGACTGAGGGATGATCACGTGAAGACACCGCAGGAAGGCTGCCTCCAGGGAGAGAGGTCTCAGTATTAGACAACCCCGTTGGCAACTTGACTTTGGATGTCCAGCCTCCAAAACTACGAGAAAATAAAGTTCTGTTGTTTATGCCATCCAGCCTTGTGGCAGCCTTAGAAAGCTTTTATGAGATGATAAAATTCCTCTTCTTAAAATCCTCCAATTGTTTCCCAGCCTCCTGAGAGTTCTTACAGGTGTCTACAAGGTCCACACACTGGTCCCCAGATCCCAGGTAGGGGGTGCGTGGTGGAATGACCTTCATCGCCAGCAGCCAGAAGCCTCCCACACCTTTCCCCACGATCTGGTCACTCTCTCCAAGCCAGTGGCACCACTGACCTGTATCTTCTCCTCTGGACAGCAGAACAAAAGTGAGCTCAGTTTTTACCTTTCTAACCTCTCATTGTGTGTTTTCATTTAGGGCATCTTCCTTTGGCTGTGTCTACGTTATTGATTAGACTTTAGGGCCACATAAGCCTTGAATAAGTTATTGAAACTATGTGAGTCTTAATTTCCTCCTATATAAATGGAAAATAACTTGGGAATAATAATATCTATTTTGTAGAGTCTTTTTTATTGAGTCAGAAAAAGTGTATTGACTGTGGTAGGTGGCAGGCACGGTGCTACGAAGATACAACTATGTAAAATCTATAAAGCATGACCCTCATAACTTGGCTTATATGAGTTGCTTGATAAGTGATACTGTTATTGGTAATCACTATTTTTTATTATTTATTGTTGCTGTTATGACTGTTTTCTAATTGTGATCTTTACTCTGAGAGATGGTTTGTCTTTTTAATGTGGCTTTTGCATAGATGATCTCATTCATTATTTGCTACTTTTCAAGTTTAATCCTAATAATCCTGAAACCCCACATTTCTGCAGTTGATCATCCCGTCTCTGGTTTTCTCCTTCACATTCAAATTTCTTAAGAGGGTTAACTTTGCTCCCTGTCTCTCTTTACTCATCTCCCACTTATTTCTCAACATGCTCCAATCTACTTTTTCATCTCCATCTCTTCCCATAACAACTTTATCATCAGTAATCTAAGACCCTTGTTGCTTGTATTAGTTTGCTAGGACTGCCATAATGAAACAGCTAAGCAGTTTAAACAACAGAATTTGCTTTCTTACAGTTTTGGAGGATGGAAGTCCAAGATCAAGGTGCCAGCAGTTTTGTTTGCTCACACAAGGCCTCTCTCCTTGACTTGCAGATGGTCACCTTCTCCTCGTGTCCCCACACGGATTTTCCTCTGTGTACATGCGTCTCTGGACTCTCCTTTTCTTCTTATAAGGACACCAGGCATATTGAATGAGGTCCCAACCTCAATACTTCATTTAACATTAATTACCTCTTTAAAGGTCCTGTCTCAAAAAACAGTTAATGGGGCAGTAGTGCTTCAACATTTGAGTTTGGAAAGGTAGAACTCAGTCCAGTTCAGTTCAGTTCAGTCGCTCAGTTGTGTCTGACTGTGACCCCAAGAACTGCAGCACGCCAGGCCTCCCTGTCCATCACCAATTCCCAGAGTTCATCCAAACCCATGTCCATTGAGTCAGTGATGCCATCCAACCATCTCATCCTCTGTCATCCCCTTCTCTTCCTGCCCTCAATCTTTCCCAGCATCAAGGTCTTTTCAAATGAGTCAGCTCTTTGCATCAGGTGGCCAAAGTATTGGAGTTTCAGCTTCAACATCAGTCCTTCCAATGAATATTCAGGACTGATGTCCTTTAGGATGGACTGGTTGGATCTCCTTGCAGTCCAAGGGACTCTCAAGAGTCTTCTCCAACACCACAATTCAAAAGCATCAATTCTTCGGGACTCAGCTTTCTTTATAGTCCAGCTGTCACATCCATACATGACCACTGGAAAAACCATAGCCTTGACTAGATGGACCTTTGTTGGAAAAGTAATGTCTCTGCTTTTTAATATGCTGTCTAAGTTAGTCATAACTTTTCTTCCAAGGAGTAAGCATCTTTTAATTTCATGGCTGCAGTCACCATTTGCAGTGATTTTGGAGCCCCCAAAAATAAAGTCTGACACTGTTTCCACTGTTTCCCTATCTATTTCCCATGAAGTGATGGGACCAGATGCCACGATCTTCGTTTTCTGAATGTTGAGCTTTAAGCCAACTTTTTCACTCTCCTCTTTTACTTTCATCAAGAGGCTTTTTAGTTCTTCACTTTCTGCCATAAGGGTTGTGTCATCTGCATGTCTGAGGTTGTTGGTATTTCCCCTGGCAATCTCGATTCCAGCTTGTGCTTCTTCCAGCCCAGCGTTTCTCATGATGTATTCTGCATAGAAGTTAAATAAGCAGGGTAACAATATACAGCCTTGATGTACTCCTTTCCCTATTTGGAACCAGTCTGTTGTTCCATGTCCAGTTCTAACTGTTGCTTCCTGACCTGCATGCAGGTTTCTCAGGAGACAGGTCAGGTGATCTGGTATTCCCATCTCTTTCAGAATTTTCCACAGTTTATTGTGATACACACAGTCAAAGACTTTGGCATAGTCAATAAAGCAGAAATAGATGTTTTTCTGGAACTCTCTTGCTTTTTCCATGATCCAGTGGATGTTGGCAATTTGTTCTCTAGTTCCTCTGTCTTTTTTAAAACCAGCTTGAACATCTGGAAATTCACGGTTATGTATTGCTGAAGCCTGGCTTGGAGAATTTTGAGCATTACTTTACTAGTGTGTGAGATGAGTGCAATTGTGCAGTAGTTTGAGCATTCTTTGGCATTGCCTTTCTTTGGGATTGGAACTCAGTCCATAATATACTAAATAATTTTTTTCTTTTGCTTATTTTATTTGACCTTACATAGAATTCAGGAGTATTGTCCACTCTAACCTTCTTGAAACCCTTTCTTCTCTAGGTTT
This sequence comes from Cephalophus harveyi, assembly GCA_006410635.1. Classification (NCBI taxonomy): domain Eukaryota; kingdom Metazoa; phylum Chordata; class Mammalia; order Artiodactyla; family Bovidae; genus Cephalophus; species Cephalophus harveyi. Next base: position 103,319 of record SJYT01009519.1, read on the forward strand.
CTAGACCCAGCCCATGTGCTCCTAAATTTTCTCCTACTCTTCTGACCACTTCTGGGAGACCATTTTCAACTTTATCTTTCATGCTCCAACAATTAAATGTTGGAGTTCCTGGACCTTAATTTCTTCCTTTCTCACTCTGTCCTCTCTTTCTTCATGAGCTCAAGCACCCATATGGGATCCCACTAATACAGAGGAAACTCTTCATTTTTTTAATCAATAAATGAGAAGTGTTGACCTGCTTGACATATAAGAAGCCTTAAGAAAAACACAGTGTTAATGCTATTTTTGCTTTTTTTTTTTTTTCAGTGCTATTTTTTGGTCCTGTATAGAATGTTTGTTATATTGAAAGACGTTTACCCCCTAAAATCACCTGCCATTCCACTGTACCACCACACCCATGGGAGGGAATTTCCAGGGTAATCTCAGATTTACTTGTGTGGCCCTTCACAGAGCTGGCCCACAAGTGCAGCTCCTCTTGACATCAAGGTGGCGGGAGAATGGGGAATTCCAAGTTGCAGAGTGCATGAAAAAACCTTTTAAATGTTGACTGATAACCATCTCCGTTGCGAGCATTCTGTGACTCTGTCATTTTATGGTTAAGGACTCTGGTGTCATTACCACACACCCCCAGTGTGAAAGAGGGGAATTTTTTTTAGTCTGAGCTGAGTTGTTACTTTGCTAGGTATGGTGACCAGTTTCAAGATACTACAGCTCTCCAGATTTTAGATGTAGTTACACAGTTCTTGAGATAATATGTTACTAATTATTATTAACTATAAATAAAAGAGGTAAAATCAAGTCATTGGCAAAGAACGCATACATTGAGCATCTATATTAAGTATTGAGCGTTGTGCTTGTAAGTTAGGAGAGAGAAAGCAAGAGATGATAAGATGGGAAGGTCCCAAGACAAGCTCATGGACCTCACTAGTGATGTGTGATTGTTCATTCTACTCAGAATCATCATCTGCTGCTGCTGCTAAGTCGCTTCAGTCGTGTCCGACACTGTGCGACCCCATAGGCGGCAGCCCACCAGGCTCCCCCGTCCCTGGGATTCTCCAGGCAAGAACACTGGAGTGGGTTGCCATTTCCTTCTCCTCAGAACCATCTACATTGGATCATCTGTTCAATCTACTAACACACACACATCTTAGCTGGCCACCCTCTGCACAGACCCTCTGTATGTTTGCCCAAAGGCAGCCTAACTCTACTTTCGACTTAAACATGCAGTTCCAACCATCCAAGCTTCTTTCACCAGGAACTATTTAATTACACACAGTCCGTGTTTGTTCTGAGCTGAATTAGCCTAAGTGATAATTTGATCAAAACCTCCAACTGAATTTTGCTCAAAGGCATCTAACTTGTCAAATGTCATATAATTACCATTCCTATGTTTATATAGATGTGAGTCTGAGTGAACTCCGAGAGATGGTGATGAACAGGGAGGCCTGGCGTGCTGCGATTCATGGGGTCGCAAAGAGTCGGACACGACTGAGCGACTGAACTGAACTGAACTGATGTTTATATATTTATATTCTTTCAAAGACTCTAACACAAGATAGTTTCAGCAAACTTTGAGTGACTGTTTCTTGGATTTTGGGGTTTTTCTCTTTGCCTAACAAGTTTGATTGTATTTAAGAACACATACACACTTAAAAATCTTCCTTTCTCTGGAAAATGTAGAGTTCCATGCGTCAATTCTGTGCACTGTGAGTGACGTAACCTCATTTAACATTATCTAAAACTTGAGGATGGATGGGATTTCCCCATGAGTGCCCAAACCAGTGGGGGCAGGGGCGGGGGCACATTAGAAATAATGGAGAAACAGACGCCTTAGGTTAGGGGTCCTCAACCTCTGGGATCTAATGCCTGATAATCTAAAGTGAAGATGATGAAATCAACATATAAATAAAGTGCACAATACATGGAATATGCTTAAATCATCCCAAAACCATCCCCCCGTCTCCTTGGTCCATGGAAAAAAATATCTTCCACAAAACTGGTCCGTGGTGCCAAAAAAGTTGGGGACCGCTGCTTAGGTAACTTAACTTTGAAGCAAAAAATAAAAGGAATGACTTCACCCCATTTCAAGTGGAGTTAAGTGGGTTTCAGTAAAATGGAGATTAAGTGTGCTGGAATGATTTGTTCTTCCCAGGCCTGCTCCCTTTCCCATCAACGCCTCTGAGTTTTTCCTATATATGGGGCTCTCGCTGAATTCTAAAGGAACTCGGGCAAGTGAAGAGGAAATGAGAGCAGGATGAAAAAAGACCTCTTGATTTCAGCTGAGTTTACCTAGATGGTAAAAAGCGGGGGGAAAGTGACAGTTTCAACCTTAGAAAGCAGTATGCTAGTAAGAAAAGTCCACTTGAGCTCAACTTCAATTTCCTCTTTGATGGCTAAATAAATGTTAAATTACTTTGTAAATATTTTTAAACGAGTGGTTTTGGAGTGGGAGCGGTGAAGAAAGAAAGGGGGAGAAAAGGTTAACTACCACACATAAAACAACCAGCTCACAGAGCCGCTGGCCAACTTTTACAGCTGGATTCTTATAAACTCCTTGAAGAGTTGGGTGAGGGACAGGTTTATGAGGTTACCATGGTAGTTCCACAGTTTTTTTTTTTTTTTTTTTTTTCGACAAAATATTGTGACCCTGAAGCAGATGTATGATGGGGCGGTAGGCATAGGGGCTGGGACAAGTATGAAGGAGTTTAAGACCCTCACTAAATATTTCAGCAGAGTGTCTCAACGAAATGTCGCTGGATTTAATTAGCTGTAGAGTGAAAGGTGAAGGGTTAATCCAAGGTCAGCATGGGGGAAAATGAAGCCTGCGACACAAGCAGCTCTGATATTTGCTGAATGCACACTCTCGGCCAGTAGAATAGTAAATCAGCCCAGTGTGCGGAAGAACAGGCTCTAAGTCAGTTTGATGTCACGGTGTTCGCTTATTTCATTTCCATATGCGTTTCTCCCAGGCTCTGTCAATGCAGTCACTTCTGAAGTGTTGAAAGTGTCTGCCAAGTGAGAAAGAAGTGTTTTCCAATTTTTAAAGTGAGAAACAATTTGATTGAACTCAATTAGAAACTATTAAATTTTGTTTAATTGTGTTTGAGGTCTCTATTTGCCTGTTTACACTAAAAAAAAAAATTGTTTCTCCTTATTCTGAAGGAAAAAATTTTTTGGAGCTGACATTATTTTCCTTCCCGCAGTATCCATAACAAACTTAGTTGAGTAGAACACACTCCGTGTGGAATAAGGCAAGCTTTGTCCGGCATCTTGAGCACCTCCAGTGTTCATTAACTGATTCCACAGATATTTCTTGAACATCGAGCCGTGTTCCCACTAATCAAGTCAGAAGTGTTCTGTCTTCGTAGAGCTCCGATGGACTGGGACGCAGAACGGTGGCTTCTCTTCAGGGCAGAGCTCTCAGGTGGCGAGAGGATAGTTTTAGTACACTAACCAAAAGAGTGCTTAAATGCTTAGTCACCTGTGCAGTCACCAAATGGTGTTGGTGGTAAAGAACCGGCCGGCTGACGCAGGAGACGTGAGAGACACGGGTTCAGGTCCTTGATCGGGAAGATCCCCTGGAGGAGAGCATGGCAACCCACTCCAATAATCTTGCCCGGAGAATCCTATGGACAGAGGAGCCTGGCGGGCTACAGGCCATGGGGTCGCACAGAGTCAGACACGACAGAATGACGGGAGTACGCTCACATGCACCTTTGCAAAGAACAGTTGCTGAGACGCAAACTGATCGGCCAAAGCTCACCAACTATTCTAGTGTGTACAGACATACTGAATAGTTCTCTGACTTAACCAGATGCTTCATAGTATTTTTTTTGTTTTGATTATGCAAGTTTGACTTAATGTTTAAAATTCAATCAATATAACTAACTATATTTATACAACAAGCAAGAAAAATTATACAATCATCTCAAGAGATATAGAAAGATCATTTGGTAACATTCCAGTGTTTCTTATATAAATTCCTCATATATATACTTTTATGTAATATTAAAGACATATTTTAAATTAAAATTTTTTTTTTCTGAATCCGCACAAATATAAGTTTAATACGCAACTCAAAAGGAGTATTTACAGGGAAGCCTGATGTGCTGCCTGAGTCCATGGGGTCTCAAAGAGTCGGACAAGACTGAGTGACTGAACAGCAGCTCTGGTCGGAGTGATGTGAATGAGAAAGTTTCCCCTATTCACCACTAGTAAAAGAGGAAAATCAGCTGGCTTTTACAAAGTCGTAAAATGGTGAACTCCCAAGAGGCTACTGAAAAATGTGAAGATGAAAAGAAATCGTGAGCCGACATTTAACCATGTTATCACATTAGACATAGACATCAATCCAATCCAGTCACAGCAGTGTTAGCCAAGGAACGCTAGCTTCAGCCGAAAGCAGTGGGCAGTTCTAAGCACCCTGGATTCTGTGGAAGATTTTAGAAGGCGCTCCAATCAGGGATGGGCTTAAGGGGAATGGCCAAAGATTAAGTATAAGCCAGGGTGAAGGCTGCGGGCCCCCACCAGCTGCCCTTCCAGGGCTGACCTTGGTGCTTAAGGGCCTGACAGCTGTGAACTTGAGCAGTTGTGGAAATAAGATACCGCAGCTTCTTTACTCCTACCCCAGCTCGTGCAAGTCACCCAGCTGAAATCTGTTTACTGAAAGCCTCTCTGGGCAGACGCTGAACTGGGTGCTGAAGCACAGTCCTGGACGAGAATACACTGTCCTTGCGCAGATCAATTGAGTTGGTGGTGTAGGAGTGGGAGCTGGGGATTTGGATATTTCTGTAAACTGACGTTTCCATTAGACTGTGTTGAGTCCCTCTTGCTCTGGTCCTGCTGGCGATCTCTGCTGTCCAGGTACACAAAAGCACAAGGACCTTTACTCTGGGAGGCTCAAGGGTAGCTGCCACGAAGGGGGAAATCCCCTGGAGGTCTCTGCAGGTGGCAGGAGACGTCACCAGCGCCTCCTCAGTGCTTGGAGGGTCTGTACTGCCCTACTCTCCTTGCAGCTATTCAGAACTGTTAGACGGGTGCACACTGGCAGTTCGCATTCTACCTCCATTGCTGAAAACCCAACACTCCGTGGGAACCGGCCTGTTCTGCAAGTGGCATGTATTAATAAGAAGCCCATTAACATAAGTGTCTGTGTCTGGAAGAGTCATTGGGAAAACAAAAACAGGGGATATGATACTCCTAGTCTAATGACATAAATTTTCATGGGATTCTTAGCTGATTGCCTCATAAATGCTCAAACTAAACTGACACTAATCACTCTTACTCATCCACAGATTTTCATCTTCCACTCAAGAAGTGTGTGCACGCGTGCTGAGTCATTTTAGTCATGTCTGACTATGCGATCCTATCATAACCTCCTCTGTCCATGGGATTCTCCAGGCAAGAACACTGGAGTGGGATGCCATGCCCTCCTCCAGGGGATCCTCCCTACCCAGGAATCGAACGCATGTCTCTTATGTCTCCCGCATTGGCAGGTGGCTTCTTTACCACTCGCGCCACCTGAGAAGCCCCTGCTCAAGGAATTCGCTGTTGTTCAGTCGCCCAGTCATGTCCAGCTCTTCGCAACACCATGGACTGCAGCACGCCAGGCCTCCCTGTCCCTCACCACCTCCCGGAGTTTGCCCAAGTTCGTGTTCACTGCCCTGGCGGTGCTGCCGAGTCATCTCATCCTCTGACGCCCTCTTCTCCTTCTGCCCTCAATCATTCCCGGCATCAGGGACTTTTCTGAGTCATCTGTTCACATCAGATGACCAAAATACTGGAGCTTTAGCTTCGGCATCAGTCCTTCCAGTGAATATTCAGGGTTGATCTCCCTTAAGATTGACTGGTTTTTTCTCCTTGCCATCCAAGGGACTTTCAGGAGCCTTCTCCAGCACCACAGTTCAAAGGCATCAATTCTTTGGCATTCTACCTTCCTTATGGTCTAGCTCTTACAGCCATGTGTGACCGCTGGGAAGGCCACAGCCTTGACTCTATGCAAGACTAATGTCGCTGGGAAGACCAGAGCACACTGTCTAGGTTTGTCATTGTTTTCCTGCCAAGAAGCAATAGTCTTCTGATTTCATGGCTGCAGTCACCATCCACAGTGATTTTGGAGCCCAAGAAGAGGAAATCTGTCACTACTTCCACCATATCTCCTTCTATTTGAAGGGAGAAGAGATACAGTTAATTTGAACTAAATGAAAGCCAAACAACATCAAAAATTCTGCCTAAAAGTAATGGCTGTCACTGTTAAACACTACTTAAAGCCAGTTTTGGAAAGTAGTTGTTACTCCTAGAAAGAAAGGATGTAGGATCTCAGTTCAGAAGTATGCACCTTTCTACGATGTCAGGAGTCAATGGCACAGTTACTCTGTTTCACTGATTCTCGGTTAACCAGACAGTTATCAGAAAATTCTCCCTTGCACTTTGTTAACAGGAAAAACCCTTCCATGATTGTAGCTCTCTTCTTATAAATTCAAGTAGAATGGTTGTATGAATATGCTTAGTATCTCTTAAAGCTGTAAATGTGTGCTTAGTGTAAAAGAAAAGCAATTTCAAAAAAGGCTGACCCTGAAACTCCAAACCCATTAAGATCTTCTTGAAATCTATGGAAGAAGAAAGCCAAGGTGAGGTTGAATCTGTTTTTCCTATTGGGAAATCAAATAACAAGTAAGGGTTCCCACTCAGGTCTGCTATGCTTGTTGATAACGACTTAAATTTTCTGTGAGCTAAATCCTCCATGACCACTTCGATAAACATTTATGAAGTACCTTCTTAAGGACAAGACTCTGTACCAGATTTACAGGTAATTTAAAGATGATATGAATCTTACTGAAGATTTGGTGTCTGGTGATTAAATCTTATTCATGGAAGTGGGGTGCAAGTGGTGCCTGAGCTTATATATAAAGGCATTCTCTTGGTTTGGTTTTCTTATCTGCAGATGTCCATGTTGGGAAAAGCAATGCTAATCAAAGCTTCCAAATTGTTGTACACTGACACACTTTTTTTTTTTTTTTTCTGAAAACGGTTCTAGCAACAAAATTTCCCAGCTCTGAGAGTGAACAACATAGAGGGCATTACACTAAGTGAAATAAATCAGCCTGAGAGAGACCAATACTGTATGATCTCACCCATATGTGGAATCTAAAAAAAAAAATAAGTCACATTTTTTTTTTTTTTTCTGAAAACGGTTCTAGCAACAAAATTTCCCAGCTCTGAGAGTGAACAACATAGAGGGCATTACACTAAGTGAAATAAATCAGCCTGAGAGAGACCAATACTGTATGATCTCACCCATATGTGGAATCTAAAAAAAAAAATAAGTCACACACACAAAAAAATGAACTCAGATACGGAGAATAGATGGGTGCTTGACGGAGGCAGAGGGGTGCGCATTGGGATGGACAGAATGGTTGACTGTGATCAAAGGTGTAATCTTCCAGTTATAATGTAAGTCAGTCGCGGGGATGCAATGTACAGCATGAAGACTCGGTTATTAATACTCTATTGTCTGTTTGAAAGTTGCTAAGATAGTGGATCTTCAAAGTTCTCATCACAAGAAGAAGATTCGCGTCTGTGTATAGAGGTGGATGCTCACTGGACTAGCGCTGATAGTTCTAGAATACATTTCCCTCCTCAGTTTTGAATACATACAAATATCAAATCATTATGTTAGATACCTGGAACTAATGGAATATGTGGATTATGTCTCAAAAAAAAGAGATAAATAAATACTTGAGCCTTCTGAAAAAAACCTCACTTTGCTGACTTTTGGAAGAACCCTTAGGGCAGCAACTGAAGCTCTCACTTGGATATGGGTGTTTCTTTGTGTTGCTGTTTGAATGACAGGGCCCATTCATTCATGTCGTGGTTTTGAATGATGAATTTTCTTTAGCTCTGGGCAGGTGAGCCTACCTACAAATGGCCATGACATAGAAAACACACACATACACACACACACCTAACGTACGGGTGTGTAAAGCCCCTCCAGGTTAAGTATGCAAGACAAGGAGGCCTTTGGGGAAGGAAGGTGTTGCTGAGCTTGCCTCAGTAGTAGGAAAGCCATTGGTCGGTGGACCAAGAGTCAGATACTGACACCATCAGGAGGAGCCAATGCAGCTGAGGAGGAAGAGAGCATGACCCAGCGGGAGGCTGGGAAATTTGGTGGAGCTTCAGATACTGAGATTAGGATTTTTGAGGTTAAAATGAATGGTCATGAGGAGCTGTCGGAAGATTTTTGAAATGTGGATGTGTTTAATCATTTAATGGAGATGCTATAAAACTCGATGGTCACCAATAGCCTCAACGGTCACAGTGATTATTCTCAGGCAGCTGCTGTTCTGCCGGCCTTCCAACAGCAGAAAGTCCTTGGAAGCCAAGAGCCAGCTTGCAAGGGGCAAGGGCTGATGGGAAGAAAGTGACGGCGACCACTCGGCAGCCTCTGTCACTTTCTGGGGCTCCAGAGGGAGTGGTCACCTGAGGCATCTCCAAAATCCAGGTCTCTTAGAAAGATGTGACAAGCAGGGCTCAGTGCTAGAACATCGGGGTGCAAGTTATTTATGGCAGAGCCCCAGCTGCTGCCAGAATCCCCCTTCCTAAAATAGCCAACAGGTGGGTGACCTGGCCTTCGGAAACACTGTGGCAGAGCATGCATGGAATACAGGACTGCTTGCTTTCTCTTCCTGCTTAGACAGCACCACGTTTTTTTTTTCTACTCATAAATCCACCTCGATTAGGGAATTCAGTTAGCACAAAAACTACTAGCGCTGTGCCATTCAATAGGTATTTAAGAAACGTCTCGTACTGATTTGCTAGAAACTCCTGAAACTGTGTTTGGGGGCGGGGGTTGAAACAGCCTTGGTTCTGTTGGGATCGACATTGATCCATTTGTCTCCTTCGTGCTGTGGTCTATTGACTTCTCTAATGTATGTACCGAGTGCTCGCTGCTTCATCTTTCTGAGAGAAAGAGAAAACAGGGCTACGTTTCCTCTCTCTCAGAAAATGAGGGTGACTTTCCGGAACTCATTTCAATTACAATCCCTGCCCCTTGTCCATGGAAAAGAAAGGTGGAACAGCCTTCATTTTCCCCTTGTGGGTGGACGGTCAGGGGAGGAGGCTGGTGCTGCAGCTCAGGCTGTGGCTGGCCTCCCACACCTGCCTCTGCCCTCTCCAGAGCAGGGGGACATTTCCAGGGTGGGGCCGGGTCCCAGCGAGACCCAAGGCTTTACCGCCTCGGCCCAGGGGACTGCCTCTGGCTTCAGGTCTCCACCGATGGCTCTGACATTTGTTTCACTGGGCTGGCATCCAAATCTGGAGATGCCTGAAAACACAGAAAATAACGTATGGTGAGGAAACCACTCCCTAACTGGCTCTTCAGCGCTTGAGCTTTGTGTTGAACTTGGATGCATTGGGTTGAAAGCAAGGATGCTGTTAAGCCACAGGGTAGGGTTTAAAAAAAAAAAAAAAGACAGTGAAAGAAATGGGATTTCCAGAGAGCAGGCACAGAGGTCCTCCAGTGAGGGAGGCACCCACAGGGTGAGGGCTGACTGCCCTGACGACGTGGTAGTGAAAGTAGGGATGAGGAAGGAAATCCTTCTTTCTCTCTGGAAGTGAGGAACCAGGACAGACAGCGAGAGGAACTAAGGTCACTTGGGAATATGTACAGCTTACAGGCAAATGATGCGATCTGGGGTGAGTGACACAGAGATGGGGACAGAGAACCCCAGAGCCTGGGAATCAGAGAATCTGAAATCGGCTCTTGGCGTGCTTCCAACCAGCTGCAGGCTCTTGGCCACAACATTTTATCCTATCTGAGCCTCCATTTCCTCATCTCCAAAGTATAAGCATTGCGTTGAGTAACATCTAAAGTGCCTTTCATTTTTCACAGTGCTGGCCTGAGAGAAGCTGTCATTTTGATTTGGTTCTAGTAGGATCATGTTTTGTTGTTGTTGTTGTTGTTTTTAAAGCTTTATTACAAGGACAGTTTGCATGACTAAGGTGTGCTTATCTGTTTTCAGATTATTATTTCCTTTAATGTTTCGCCTTACCCTCCTTGGCAAGGAGGGTAACATGAAACATTAAATTTGCCATGTGCAATGGACCCAGGCATTCTGATCCTCACATGCTAAGATGCCTGGCAGGAAGAGCTTGGCTTGGTTAAGCTTCCCAGGTTGGTTATCAGCCTCTTCTTCAGCACCTGTGGGACTGTAGCAGAGGACACGGGGTTATTACTCACTGGCCCTTACACCAGATCTGCAGGAAAGTTATAAGTACAGCAATGATCAGTGACGGAGAAATAAATCCACAGGAAAACTAGGCAGCCAGTGAACTTTTCCCTTTAGAAATACTCAAGGAAAACTGCATTTTGGACTTTAGACTTGAAAGGGTTCACGTGGGTATTGGAAAAGTATTGGCTTGGCCAGAAAGTTTTTTTGGGTTTTTGGTGGTGTAGTGGTAAAGAACTGGCTGCCAATGTAGGAAACATAAGAGATGCAGGTTTGATCCCTGGGTTGAGAAGATCCCCTGGAGGAGGTCACAGCAACAAAATCCAGTATTCTTGCCTGGAGAATCCCATGGATAGAGGAGCCTGGTGGGCAACAGTCCACAGAGTTACAAAGAGTTGGACACAACTGAAGTGACTTAGCACGTATGCACCCACTTGCTATGTTAGGGTGTTATGCAGAAAAACCCAAACGAAATGTTGGGCCAACCCAATCGTTGTTTTTGTTCAGTCACTAAATCGTGGCTGACTCTCTGTGACTTCCATGAACTGCAGCATGCCAGGCTCCCCTGTCCTTAACTATCTCCTGGAGTGTGCTCAAATTCATGTCCATTGAAGTGGTGATGCTATCTAATCATCTCATCCACTGCCATCTGGAGGAGGGACTGGCAAGCCACCCTGGTATTCTTGCCGTGAGAACCCCGTGAGCAGTATGAAAAGGTCAGCCCAATACTTGGCTATAAAATTACGAAACTGGTGAAGACCACAAAAGTCACCTAACCTATCCTTGTTTTTTGTTGTTGTTGGGGAAGAAGCTGAGGCTCATAAAAGTTGAGCAAATTCTCCAGAGACACATAATTGGTCAAGTAAAACTGGGGTCCAGTTAGGGCCTTTGACTCTCAATCCAATGCTCCCTTCTCAATTAGTTTCCTCTGAGCAGAGCTACTTAGAGATGAAGACATCACTCTCCTAGGTAGCAGACATCAAACCTACACATCAAGAGTCTCCCAAACAGCTTGTTCCAAGACATAGAAGCTTTTGGGGAAATGGTTTCAAGTTTTATTAATAATGACATTGACGATAATGTCCTTGCAAACCCAGCTTGCAGCCTGGACTGTCGCTCCACTATGTGTAACTGTCAATCTGGCTGCCAGGGTCCCTCCTGAAATTTCCCAGAGAGGCTGAAAAGAGGAAGAAAGCATGGAGATTCACATAGCAATTCTCGAAAGAATTCAATTATGACAACACTACTCCTGATCCCTACACAATTTATATTTTCTACCTGCAATGAAACATTATATCATTACAAGAAAGATAAAAAGCAAGAGAGTAATATTAGAATAATAATGATAAATTTGTTTCTGCTGTTTTGTTATACTTCTGCAAATTATATTTCTTGCTCCTTGCACTGACCTAGATATTTGTGACAGGTTTGTGGAACTGCCATTATTTTATATAAACAAGCTTGTTATTTTTAAATATTAAGTCTAATGATTGCTTCATTACCATCAACTCCCTCTTCCCTCCAAATCACTCAATAGATGAAAGACGTTATAGAACATTATGAGATGGATCGGGTTGGAGACAGCTTTTCCGCGAAAACTTTTTTTTCCTCAAGATCAAAATCAGATCCCATCCTTTTAAGGAATAGACCTGAATTTAACTTCCTTTCTTTTGTTCTTGGTTTTAATTTCTCTCCAAACTACAGTTGGCCTTCTGATGTTCTTCTTTCCCATTTAATGCCAATAATTTGCACTTCTGTCTGCTCTTTTATCTGGTATATCACAAGGCTGTTTGAAACGGTCTTTGTTGGACTTCAGAGGGGCACTCTAACTGGTAGATCCTTTGATGGCCTTCTTTTCAAAATGTATAGCAAGAGCAAACTTTGCAATCATAGAAATCACGCCTGTAGTGTAGGCTTAGGGGATGTTAAGTAGCAGCTGGACTTGAGTGACGCGGGTGGTCACGTGGGACACGGGGCGTGGACGCACCGTGGAAGAACTTGTGAAGTCAGGTGTGCCTGCACGACACAACCCTCTTCAAAGAACAAATTGCCCTAGGGACCTCCCTGGCAGTCCAGTGGTTAGGACTTTGCTTTCCAACACGGGAGGCTTAGGTTTGATCCTTAGTTGGGGGCTCACATCCCATCATTTTTGTGGCCAAAAAACTGAAACATAAAACAGAAGCAATATTGTAACAAATTCAATAAACAATCGTTCAATAAAGAACCATTCAAAATGGTTCACCTAAGGAAAGAAAAAAAAGAACAAATGGCCCTAAATCCTTTGTCCTGTCTCAGTGGTTCTGACTTGACACAGAATCCTTGGCCTGGGAAATAAAATCAGTTACATGTGTTCTCTGGATAAGTCGATTAGACTTGGGTGAGAACTGGTGTCCTGCCAAAGTCACTAATCTTGAGAGATATCTGCCACTTTATAGGTAGGTGGTTGGCATCAACTAGCCAATAGAAGTTTCTGTTTGTTTGCTTTTATCTTTTGTTCACGCCACATGGCATGTGGGATCTTACTTCCCTGACCAAGGATCAAACCCACATCCCCTACGTTGGTAGCAGAGTCTTAACCATGAGCCACCAGGGAAGTCTCTGGAAGTGTTTGACACTGAGATCATCTGATCTGATTTGTTCTGGGGAAAGCTCAAGCGCAAGGTGAACAAAGAAAGGTCCGGCCACTTGAGCTCAAGTTTATTTCCCTAGCAACCCTGAGATATTATCTTGGAAGAATCTAAAAGATACTGCAGACCCCGGGTTGAGAAGAACCCTAAGGTGACAAGGGGTGGGAAATTATCCTTCTACTTCTTGTTTCCGTGGGTGTGCTAAACCAATTTTCGCTTTACAGTTACTATTACTCTTTGCAGGAGGGTGCATTGTCCTTATAGCCTCAAAGAGCTTGACTAGCAGGACCAGCTCTATCGAGCAAAAATGAAAGAAAACAGTACTTTCACAGCTTCAGATAACATGGACATGGCCTGGGGGAGCCTACTGGTAAACCTGAGGTGATCAATAGCTCCTTAGAGATGAAGACAAGCTTGAGGAGATAAATTTACAGTGTGTATGGTATTGTCATAACTTGTCTTTTAAAGGAACTAAAATGCTACAGTGAAGTAGAAGGATGCGTAACATAAACATTTACCTCTCTTCAACATTAAAAAACGATGTACTCACCTTAAAAAGGATCAGTATTGTATTGCAACCTTTTATCAATGGGGCTTCCCTGGTGGCTCAGATGGTAAAGAATCTGCCTGCAATGAAAGAGATCTGGGTTTGATCCCTGGGTTGGGAAGATCCCCTGGAGAAGGGAATGGCAACCCACTCTGGTATTTTTGCCTGGAAAATTCCACGGACACAGGAGCCTGGATGGCTATAGTCCAAGGAGCTGCAAAGAGCCAAATATGACTGTCTGCTTCGCAGAGGGCATATGGAAATGTCAGAGTGTTTCCTGGTTTAGCAAGAAGACCCCGATGTCCCCCAGGGAAGGAGTTCCCACAGAGGGTGACCTATATGATCCTTGGCCTTGCCGTCTGGTGCTGGATCCTCATGTTATTTCCTGGCCTTCTAGGGACCAAGCTCTCCAGTGGCATGGCCAGCTCATAGCTCTCCCCTCAGAGTCAGTTACAAGTGGGCTTATAGCTTCTCGATGGGGCTCTTTCTCCTCCAGAACAGTGGTTGGGAGCCACCCTTGAGTCTAGCTGGGTGTGAGAACTCATTTGGGAGTACTCATAGTGGAGCAGGAAATGGCAACCCACTCCAGTACTGCTGCCTGGAAAATTCCACGGACAGAGGAGCCTGGCAGGCTACAGTGCATGGGGTCCCAAAGAGTCAGACACGACTGAGCGAGCGTGCACACATTCACACCCACAGTGCAACACGGGCAGGCTGCAGCACGGCACATGGATCATCTTCTGGGTCACCCCCGCCTGCTGTAGCCTCAACGGCTGCTACACTGAGCCTTGCCAGGCACGGGCTCTGCAGGACCCCTCTCTTTGTTGGAGATATTTTTCTTTATTTATTTTACTTTTTTTTTTCCTTTTTGCTAGATATGGTTGGTACCCTGCCTCCAGGGAGCACTTGAACATGGGGACTTTCTGGAACTCCCTTGAAACAGACCTGACCACAGAGTACTCGTTCAGGTTTGGATATGAACAAGAATACAAATTGGGGCTCGGTTAAATGTCACTTTCTTTTGGTTTACTACTGAACCAGATAAAGCAGTGCCAAGGGAAACATACATGATTGATGACATGGTGAGTGGACCCAGCCCTCAGTTCTGCCCTGGGATTTCACAGAGTTCTCTCCAGCGGTCAGTGCAACCCCTGAGGAGTATGAAAGTTGTTGGGTCAAAGAGCTGTGGGCCCCTTCGGCTGGAAAATGTAGCTGACTACATCAGTACCCAAGAATCTACGTACTACTATATAAGGACATCTTCACAGCATCGCACAATCATATACTTCTATATTATATTCTTAGTGTATCATTGGGCCCCTGCCATCCTGGATGTAGAATACCCTAAATTCTTTACTTAAGTCCTAGTGTCTGACTTCGTGCCAAGGGAAAAACATAATACATATTTTGGCTAAACGCCAGGAGACATATGTTCTAGCCCTGGCTATGCCCCTAACTAACCAGTTGTGCAGACTTACACAAATCACATAATCTCCCAGGACTTTGGTTTACTTAACTATAAAGGGATCAGTAGGTGGGATCTCCAATCCTTTCTAGGCCTAAAGTTCTACAAGTCTGATCCAGTGTCTCCCTCAGGTATAAAAGTGATAGAATTGTAACTCATAGGCTTCTGGGCCTGGTGTAGGGGATGGATAATGTGCTTTTGAAATAAATCATAAAACTGACCTAAAAGCAAGAAATGCAAGGGAGTGATGATGGACTTTAAGCATCAAGGCAGCTCTAAATCTCATACAGCCAAAAAGCACAGCATCTGAGAAATTCCAGATGGGCTGCTGATCGCTTCACGTCCTAGGGAGTTAGGAGGAAGATAATCTAGATCTTCCTTAGATTTAGAGAAGTTTGCTGGTAAAGTGAATGTGGTGGGAACTTGAAGAGAAAGTGAATTCTTGGTAACCAGCGTGAAGATGATCAAGTGAAAGAAATACTTCAAATTTTCTAGCTTTAAACTGAATCAACCAAATGAGATACTGAAAAGGCAAAGAATTCAGGAGTTTTAGGATAGTCTAGAATATTTTCACCTGATTATACAATCATAAGAGGTGCTAAGCAATGAGAGGAAAAGAGACATAGGAAATTTAGTTCTCAAAATAATTCAAATTTAATAAAATATGTGTAGTCCTGGAATAGTAACATAGAATGAATAACCTCTTCCCTTTCTTAGTAAATGTCCAATTGTCCATCCAAATAATTCAGCCAGAAACTAAGGAAAGTTACCCTAGGACCTTGCTTCTCACTCTTATTCATCCAGTTGCCAAAGTCTTTCCATTCTTAAATGAATTCACGTCTCCTTTTGGTCTCCACTGCCACTGTTTTAATCCAGCCTTCACGGTATGTCTCAGTTTACTACAAGAGTCTCCTAGCTTGCACCCTTATAGTATCCTCTAAACTCATCCTAGAGAGATCTGTTTAACCTACAGATTTGATTACATCACTTTCCTACTTGAAGCTAGTCATCAGATCTCCACTGTGTATAGAATTCCAAATGCCAATGCACGGCATAAAATGCAATTTGGGGCTTTGTTTCTAGGCATGCTCATTCACAAATGGCCCTCTGGCTAAAGGCTCCATTGCTTCAGAGAGAGTAGGTGTTTAATAAATGCAACTTGGATGGAGGAATGAATTTGTATGTGCATTTTAATATCTGAGCTAAGCAAAGGGCACATATTGTTGCCTAATGAGCAAAAATGGGTGTTAACCTAGGGAAATAATATATTTCCCAGGGGATGGAGAGAGAGCTTACTGAAGAGCCATCTGAACCTGTTGTTGGTGTTATTTGGGAAAGAAACTGTGGAGCACAGAAAAAGTACAAGGAAATCAGATAAGTATCATGGTTTTTAATATAGACTGGTAAAATTAACATCACTCTCAGAAACAATTGTAATTAGGAATATTTTATGCAGATTTGGGGGAAAGTTGTTTTCTCCAGGAATCACACTAGCCTCACTTCTTGTGGGGCCAGGTGACTGGTCAGGTGAATGAGAAGGGTGAGATAGATACCACGCAACTAGATTTTAGTGATGAATTTGACAAAGTTCCCACTATACCACGCTGCAGTGAGGCAGACACATGAAAGGAGACAGTTCCTAGTGGCCTGCCCTGGAAGTCTGTTCTCCTTCCTGTTCTGTTCAGTAGCTTATCCCACTGCTTGAATTAAGATGTAGAAATCACATTGACTGAATTCATGGATTCCATCTGTGTCATCAAATATTTTGCAAAGATCTCAAAAGGACTTGGAGGCAGGAGGAGAAGGGGACAACAGAGGATGAGATGCCTATATGGCATCACCAACTCGATGGACATGAGTTTGGGTAAACTCCGGGAGTTCGTGATCGACAGGGAGGCCTGGCGTGCTGCGATTCATGGGGTCGCAAAGAGTCGGACACGAATGAGCAACTGAACTGAACTAACAAAAGGACTCTGCAATAAAAAAGGGGGGAGTCCAATATCATAAAATGAAATTTGACAAGAATATAAGGACCTGTATCTTTTTCCACAACAGTATCTGTGTACAGGTTGGGGAGACTTGCAGCTGCCCATGCAGTCTGAGTTGACAGAGTGACGCAAGGCTTCCTGGAAGTAAAGAATGTGGGTTGAGGAAAAGGAGAGTCCCCTTTTCTGCGTGCTGGTGCATCACACCTGGCCTTTTGCTTTGGGCATAGGTTGGCATCGAGTTGGAGCAGAGGTAGAAGAGAGCAAGCAGAACGCTTAAGGTGTTGCCACCCAGGTTAGTGGTACAGAAGCCACCTAACAATGCAGGAGACGCAAGAGACCCAGCTTTCAATCCCTGGGTCAGGAAGATATCCTGGAGTAGGAAATGACACCCCACTCCAGGATTCGTGCCTGGGAAATCCCATGGACAGAGGAGCCTGGTGGACTATAGTTCAGGGGGGTCTCGTAGAGTCGGACATGACTGAGCAACTGAGCGTAACGCAACAGCAGCAGTCACACCCAGAGGAAAACAGTGGAAGGGTCTGAGATGAGCAGCCTGTAAAAGGGAAGGCCCAGTGGCCGAGGCAGCCGTCTCACACATCAGAAGGGATATCGTGTGAGCGTAGGACCTTGCTTGGTCTGTGGGCTGGTCTCATAGTAGAGCTGAGACAAATAGATGGACAATACATGGATGTAATCACATTTTAAGTAAGGGATTTATAATAATCACAGCAATGATTGGAAACCCACATAGGATATGCTGTTGATTCCATCTTTTGATGGGAGATTGGCCTGAAAGAACTTCTAATGTGGCTTCTAACCTCCATTTAAAAAAATACACAGTAACCATGTATAATAAATTGCAGAAAATGGCCAAAAAACTTTTCCCATTCCTTTGTGCACGTACTTCTGCAATATGACTTGGAATAATCTCCCATGAAGAGTTTGCTTCCCAACCTCTTGAATCTGGACTTGGCTACAGAACTTCCTTTGATCAAAGTAGAGGCTTGAAAAGTACTTGCCTGTCAGGACCTTCTCTGTTGTGGCCCTGGGAATCCTGAAACTGCCGCGAGCCCAGGCTATCTTTTGGAGACACTCAACCCAGTGAGCTACGCACCAATAAGCAACACGAGAGTAGACCATTCTAGACCAAGCTGCCCCTCAACCACCTGCCCACTGATCAAAGGAAAAAGAGCCCAGATAAGACCAGTGAGCCCAGTTCGTGTTGCTGTGTTAACATCATCAGCTGATAAATTGTTGCTGTTTTAAACCCCTAAGTTTGGGGAGGATTTATTACACATTAAAGGAACTGAGATGACAGGCTATACATGACTCTTCCTGAAATGTTTGTTTGTTTCACAAAGTCTTTTCAAGAGGGAATCTGAGCATTGTTCTTTTTTCAGTCGAAGATGGAATCTACTCGTAACGTGTTGTATGGAGAAAGGGTTGGGTTGAGATGGGGTAGAAGTGGTGGGAAATATGGGAAGCCCAGCAAGAATTCTGCTGACCTAAAAATTCTTTTTTAAGTTATTTACAGACATGAATAATCACTTATATGGTTGAATATCCTAATGCCTGCATGACTAAAAACAATCACCAAAGACATGAACACACAGAAAATGTGCTGTGTCTTTGGGTGTCTTCCAGAAGCGTGGCCCATGAACAATGAGAGGCAGATTTAAACCTTCATTTATCAGGTTTTTAGGTAGGTTATTCCTGATATTAATAACTCCACTTTGCAAAGCATATTCTAGTTTAAAAAGCACTTTGCATCCATTATATATTTATAGTTAGTATTTCACACCTAGAATGTGAGAGGGGTGTAAAGCAGATGCATTTTAGCTGGGGTTTCCAGGGCCAGTCAAGGCCCTGCTCTTTCGCTGCAGCGGTGCTGAGTGGGTGTGAAGGACAAGAGGGAGCAGGGTTGAACGGTGAAGGTGAATCCCCCTCCCACCTCCCCCGCCTCCCTGGGTGGGAAGTAAGGTGCTCTCCCCTTGTGGCTTGAAGGAGACAGCTTGAAGGCTTCTCACATAGCTCGGGCTTGAAAGACCAATATCAAGCACTCACTTTCCTTTGTCTGCTTTCCTTGGTGTGGTAACGTCTCCAGGAATGTTATTTATTTATTTTTAGGAACATTTCTAGATTTTCTTCACAAAGCTTCATTTGAAGCTACTATGCTATGAAAGAAGAAATATGACCTTTGCTGCTTCTTCATTTCATGTTTCCTTTTGAATTTTCTATCTTCTGAGCCAGAAGCCCTTTCCCTTTCTAACAGGTTAGGCAGGGCAGAGGCCTGAAAATGAGCTCTTCAGAGTTTATCAAAGCCGTGGGCTTCTCCTGCCAGGCACCCCTGGCCCTTTCTTTCTGCACTCGCTTTTTTCCAAACTTTGCTTCTCATCTTCTTTGTCCTGCTATTAGCAAGATGCTTTTGGTGCTTCTCCACTCTCTTGGGGAACATACACATTCTTTGCTTATCCCTCCTCTAATAAGAGTCTCTAAATATTCATAAATGTTGACCAAAGAAGAGACTTTCAACCCTGATTCCTGGGTTGGTGGGTTTTTTTTCCAAATAAGCTTTGGACACATATTCCTTCAGAAAGTTCAGGAGGCTTATCCTTTTGCAGACCCACAGGCCCTTTGAGGGTGCCTGGCTAATGGATGAATTGATTGATTCACTGACTTAGCAGATAGCATTGTGGAAGTGTTACTGAAATATTAATTAACAGATAAAGCAGTTCTAATCACAATCCCCTCACCCCACAAACTAAACAATGTCCATCGTCCATGGTGCTCTGTAAGGGTGGTTTCTCAGGGCTAGTTATTGTGAAAGTGATCAAATACATACATACACATGTGTGTGTGCTCAGGCACTTCAGTCATTCCATCTCTGCAACTCGATGGCCTATAACCCACCAGGCTCTTCTGTCCCTGGGATTCTCCAGGCAAGAATACTGGAGTGAGTTGCCAAGCCCCCCTCCAGGGGATCTTCCTGACCGGGGATTGAACCTGTGTCTCTTATGCCTTCTGCGTTGGCAGGTGGGCTTTTGTAACCAGCACCCCCTGGGAAGCCCATGCATACACACGTGCATATGTATGTTCAATATGTGTATCCTCTTATGTGCATCCACTTAGTAATATGTAAGGACCTCGTGCTCTTAGAAAGCTTAATGTAGAATGATACTTTGAACTTACAAATAGCCATTTTCACTTAAAGATTCCCTTTCTTTCACTAGAAACTTTTAACATGTTATTATTTCCTCACTACCCCCACACTCTCATCTAGAAAGATAGATTGGGTCAATGTTAAACTAACAGAAAATTCTTTTTATAGGCATTGTAGGCAACATTCCATTGTCAATACAGTAAACAGAAGTAAGAAATACCAATATTATTAGGGAACAGTCAAAAATTCAAATTCTTCTCTGGAGATAATCTATTTTAGCCTCCTGGTTAGACTGAGTAATTCCTTCATTCACTTTCCAAACATTTGGCACAAGATTATCATACAGGGCATAAGTTATGACCATTAGCAAATTTATCCAAGCAAAAATGGGCAGCAAAAGGGGTGTAACACTTTCTAAAGTTCAGTGTCTCTTTTTTAAGGCAATCACTCCTCTCAACAAAAATAGAATTTAGGGAGTGCCAGTCAGAGCATCCTGCTGACTGAATCATCT
This sequence comes from Cephalophus harveyi, assembly GCA_006410635.1. NCBI lineage: Eukaryota > Metazoa > Chordata > Mammalia > Artiodactyla > Bovidae > Cephalophus > Cephalophus harveyi. Next base: position 123,843 of record SJYT01009519.1, read on the forward strand.
TTACAAAATAGTTGTTCTATTTTCAAAGTACTAATATGTTTTTTTCAAATCATGTTTAGACATTATGTAGCAAAAAAGGCTTGAACAGAAAGATTAACCGCCATGTTTGTGTTATTCATAACACTGGCTGAGATTGATAATCTGCTTAGAAAATTATTTCTCCTGCCACACACAGAATTTTGTGTATTTCAGTATTGCTATCTGATGGTCCCAGTGATTCACTATATTTATATAAAGAGTCTTTGCCTCTTTTCAGAGCCTGAAATGTTTAGGCTGTAGCACATACTCAAAGACTTCCATGTGAAAAGTAGAATGTATTTTGGAAAACTTTTTATATACTTTCCAGAGTTATTTACTAAAATATGTTGCCTTGAATCTCTGTTTATGAGTGGTCCTCAATCAGAGGCAGCTTTCTCCACTTGGGTGATATTTGGCGACATCTAAAAGACATCTGTCATTCTCACAACTGGCGTCTAGTGAGCAGACGCCAGGGGTGTTGCAAAACATTCCACAATGGCCAGGACAGCCTCCCACAGAACAGAGTCACCTGGTCCCAAATCTCAAGGTACCAAGGCTCTGAGACCCTGGTTGGGCGTCAGGATGCCACGTTTTATTCCGTCCAGTAGAGAATTCCACCCATAATAAGCCAGCACAACTACCAGTGGTCTTTGGACCTATGATCCTTTCACGCCGAGGACACAACCCCTCCCCTTTCCGCGTGTGTCTAGCCAGGGAGCTGACCGCCGGTTGGGGCGGGAGACTCTAGCTGCTGTTACATACGGCCCAGAAAGCTCAGTGTGGTGAAGGGGCATTTGCCGCTTCCCCTGTCAGTCATGGCAACTCTTCTGACGCCTTGGAGAAGTGAGGTAAGGAGATGTCTTCAGTTGATATGATGGGAAAGGAATTTGATATTTTAAAAAAATACTTATTATTTATTCTACCACTGGTTTGCAACATGACCTTGGGGAACTCCCTGGCTGAAAACCATTGTGACTCATAAATTCTTGGTGTCCGTCACATGCTGAGAGCACATGGTCCTGCTTCCATCACTTCATTCTTCTAACTCATTTTATAAAAATCTGCTATGGATTCTTTCTATAGATATATAATATATATATATGTATAGTAGAAAGCAAATTCTTCTATTGCTTTCCCCAGCAAATCCTATTTCCACTATTTCTGCTGCTGCTGCTGCTACTAAGTCGCTTCAGTCGTGTCCAACTCTGTGCGACCCCATAGACGGCAGCCCACCAGGCTCCCCCGTCCCTGGGATTCTCCAGGCAAGAACACTGGAGTGGGTTGCCATTTCCTTCTCCAATGCATGAAAGTGAAAAGTGAAAGTGAAGTTGCTCAGTTGTGTCTGACTCTTCACGACCCCATGGACTGCAGCCCACCAGGCTCCTCCGTCCATGGGATTTTCCAGGCAAGAGCACTGGAGTGGGGTGCCATTGCCTTCTCCTCCACTATTTCTACTTTCTTCTTAACCTTACGTCCCTACAAAATAAGTGACTTTCTTGAGATATAATCAGGGAAGGGCCCCATAGGGATATAACTAATCCAATACTTCTTATTTTTAAAAATAGTAAATAGAACTTGCAAATATAAACTTATCAATTTATTAATTATTTGTTGTCATGAACACCAAAATTTCAAGGTAATAACTATTCAAGTTTCTAAATCTGAAACCTAAGTGTTATCCTTTGCACCAAAAGTAATCTCAAGTATGGCCTTCAGGTATACTTTAAGTCACTATAAGTTTGACATAGTGGAGAAATCAGGCAGTGATCAAGAGCAGATTGGTTTATCTTTTTAAATCTTATTTATAAATTGAGAATAATAATCATACTTTACAACATTGTTGTGAGTCTAGTCAAGGCTATGGTTTTTCCAGTTGTCGTATATGGATGTGACAGTTGGACTGTGAAAAAAGCTGAGCGCCGAAGAATTGATGCTTTTGAATTGTGGTGTTGGAGAAGACTCTTGAGAGTCCCTTGGACTGCAAAGAGATCCAACCAGTCCATTCTGAAGGGAATCAACCCTGGGATTTCTATGGAGGGAATGATGCTGAAGCTGAAACTCCAGTACTTTGGCCACCTCATGAGAAGAGCTGACTCATTAGAAAATACTTTGATGCTGGGAGGGATTGGGGGCAGGAGGAGAAGGGGACGACCGAGGATGAGATGGCTGGATGGCATCACTGACTTGAAGGACGTGAATATGAGTGAACTCCGGGAGATGGTGATGGACAGGGAGGCCTGTCCATCATGTGGTCGTGCTGCAATTCATGTGGTGTGCTGCAATTCATGTGGTCGCAAAGAGTCGGACACGACTGAGTGACTGAACTGAACTGTGAGTTGAAAAAAGTTAGAAGTCTTCATATTAAAACAATCTTTGGAGAGTTAAGCAGGTGGATGAACAGCAACAACAGCAACAAAAAAAAGAAAAAACCCATCCCTGGATCCAAATTGATGTACAATGTCAGAATTCCAAAGAACGCATAGAAAAGTCTAAAAACTTCCCAAGAGAGGAAGAAAAACTGACCACAGGCCAAAGAATGAAAATCAAATCGGTATCAGACTTTCCATTAGCAATAGTACACTCTAAAAGGCAAGGTGACAGAAACAAATTCTGATAGAAATTATTCTGTACACAGCTAAATAATCAGTAAAGTACAAGAATAAAATAAAAACATTTCCTGTTATGCAAAACATACACTACTCAATGAGTCAAAACATACATTTCATGGATGTATGAAATAAAACATACATCCCATATGAAAATGTTATCTGAGGGATTACTTCAGAAATTAAGAAATTTTCAAAAGAAAATAACATGATACACAGACTGATTAACAGTGTAACGTGGCCTAAAAGAGATTGAGCAAGACTGGAAGCAAATTCAGAAAAAAATCAAATAGTTGTTAACTGGACATGCTTTTTGGAGCAGCAAAAATTAGTGGCACAGGATCATATTACTCTTATACTGATTCCTTCACAAATAGCATTTATATAATCATAATATTTGCTGTTTTAGAATAAATATCTAATAAAGCATATAAGAGTTAATTAAAAGCTTAAGACTTAATCACTAATTGAATTGAAATGTTACAAACTTTGGCAATAAAAGACAACATTACTAATCAAACACATTTAAGCAAGATAGTGTAGTGGCACAGGATCATATTACTCTTATACTGATTCCTTCACAAATAGCATTTATATAATCATAATATTTGCTGTTTTAGAATAAATATCTAATAAAGCATATAAGAGTTAATTAAAAGCTTAAGACTTAATCACTAATTGAATTGAAATGTTACAAACTTTGGCAATAAAAGACAACATTACTAATCAAACACATTTAAGCAAGATAGTGTGCTTAAGCAAAAGTTTTAATTTTTCATAATAGAAATCAATAGAAACTGTCTAAAATAGGTAATTCAAAAAATACATAATTATAAAATATCTTCCCAGAGGTATCAAACAATATAATTTCATAAGACAAATATATTAGAGGTGTGAATTGGAAGGCAGGTGAAAGAACTATCACTATTTGTAGAGTTCATGCTTATGTCATTGCAAAACCTTAGAGAATCTTCTAAAAAAAATCAACAAGAAAAAATTAGCTCAGTAAGTTAGTAGAAAATATCAGAAATCAATAGCCTTAATAAAGTACAAAAATGACAATACTTTAAAAAAATAACAGAAGTCAAATTACCAAGAAACTCAACTACATATATGTGTAATCTTTACAATGAAATTTTAAAATAATTCCTGATGGATACAAAAGTGAAAATAAAGACTGAAGGTATTAAGTTAGGAGACTCAATATCATGAATATGTCAATTCTGCCAAAGTTAACTTACAGATATAAAATGATACAAAAAAATACTATCTAGCCAGAAAAATTCTGAGAAGAATTGTCATTGTTCATGATAAGCTTTAAAATACAGTATAAAGCTTCAATAATTAAAATGGTGTGGTGGTCTGGTATGAATCTGAAATGACAAAATGCAAAGAACAGAGATTCATACATTGTCCAAAATGCCTCCTAATATTAGTATGTGATTTCAGATGAGTGAGTAACGGGAAACTTCTTCATGAATGTTTTGGCGACAACCAAGTAACTATCTGAAATGAAATAGAGAACCCGTATCTTTCACTGTATTCCAGAGAACTCCAAAACAGTCTGGAAATGAAGTGTTAGAAAGAAGAATCATCCATTAATGTACTAAAAGAAAATAAAGTATCCTTTATAACCTTGGAACTCAGAAGCCTTCTCTAACTATGACTCAAAATACAGGCACCAATAAAAAAGATAAATAATTTGGACTATAAAAAGTCAGTATTTTTCAGTGTAAAACATTGTAAGCAAAGTCACAAGACACGTGACAAACTGGGACAAATATTAATCATTTCACAGACAAACAGCTAATCTCCCAAGTACATAAGGAGTTCCTAGATGATTGTAAGAAAATAGCCAGTGAGTAGTAGAAAAATGGCCAAAGGATATCTATCAGTAGAAAGTTTGCAGAAAAATAAAAAAGTCTTTAAATGTGAAACATTGCTTAGCCTCACTAGTAATAAGAGAAATGCAGATTATAACAGTTGTGAGTTATCAGGTTTCAGCTAGCAGATTAGCAAAATCTGAAATCCATGGTAACTATGTGAAGAGATAGGAACCATTTCTATTGCTAGTGAGGAATATAAATTAAACATAAAATTACCATATGATCTAGCAATTCCGCTTCTGGGTGTATACCTTAAAAAATTAAAAGCAGGAATTCGAACAGATATTTGTACACCAGTGTTAACAGCAACCTTATTCACAAGAGTCATAGGGAAGAAACAAGCCAAATGTCCCCTGATAGATACACGGGTAAATAAGATGTATATACTCACAGTAGACTATCATTCAGTCTTTGAAAGGAACGAAATTCTGACTCAGCTACAGCCTGAATGAACCCTGAGAGTTTTATACTAAGTGAAATAAGCCAGATACAAAAGGAGGTGATACCATGTCCAATTTGATGAGGTTCTTAGAACAGTCAGAAATTCCTTGAGACAGAAAGCAGAATAGGGACTGAGACAAAAAGCTGCTGGGAGCTGAGGGCGACTGGAAAATGAAGACTCGTTGTTTAATGAATAGCTTTCAGTTTGAGGTGATGAAAGAGTTCTAGAGATGGATGGTGGTGATAGATGCAAAACTACGTGAATGTACTTAATTCCACAGACCTGCATACTTAAAAATGATAAATTTATGCTATGTGTATTTATCACAATAAAAAAAAATAGCTACCTAAGGAGCCAGGGTAAAAGATGCAGGGGTAAGAGTGATACTACTTTTGAACTATGTAAATATATTATCTAATTACCTATAAGACCAATAAACAAATTCATATGAAAGACCTGAGAATTTCCCCTTGGGTCACTTTCATAATTTGGTTTCTTTCTACATGCAAATATTACTTCATTCTGTTTCAATATTACAAAAGCACCTTCACTAATAGCAGATTGATTAAAAGACCACACACCAGAATACTAAGCAGCAATAGTTAAGAATATGGTAGATCTGTATAGACCTATGGTAGATCCTCATTTCAATGTATAGACTCATGGGTTCTGGCCCCCAGAGAAGTGTTCTCAATTCTGGTCTTTCTGGTCAGTTAAATGCTCCACACCTCTTCTGCAGACTCAGTCATCTACCTGGAGAAAGGAAGGGAAAGCTGGCGGCTTCATTTTATGTCTGCTTCATGCTCCAAGATTGCTTGTCAAAGCAACTTCGCCTGTAGCAGGATGGGGTCCTTGCTCAGCCGTTAACGAATTAACCCCTCCTTTTTTCTGCTTGTTTTACCTTATATGGGTAGCTCCCCCGGCAGGGAAGCTGAGGGCCAGAGCCTCACAGCAGGCGTAGGGTTCCAAATTTCACCTCTGCCCCCAACTCTATCTGCAGCTACCCAGCCGCCACCTGAACAATTCTGTGGTAGCCAGGCACCCCATTTTGGGGGTACCCATTCCACTGATCAACAGCTCCACTGACCAGAAAGGACTTCCTTACGAAGTCTGGAAACTCGCCTCAGTAATTTCCATCCATTGGTCCTGGTTTTATTTCCAGGAATCAGAAAACATTAATTTCTCTTCCTTATAATATCATTAGAGATATTTAAAAACCACTAATACATCCTTTCCAACAACATGTCTCTTCTTTAGGCCTTGGGAAGGCTTCTCCATGGAACCACTTTTTTCAGCAGCTAGATTTCCAGTTACTCCTGAATCCCACAAGCTCTCCCTTCTCACCATTCGTTGGGTCTATAGCCCATTTCCATGGACATACCTTTGATTCCATTTCTACTTCTCCGCTTACCTCTTACAAATCTTTTTCCTGCTCTAGCGATCAAATAGAAATGTAAGCCCAAATAACACACATCTGTGTAAAAAGCTGGTGTGATAGCCGCTGTTAAAATGGTTCCCAGTTGTCCTCACGCCTTGTACAATCCCCTCCTCTGAAGGCACACTGGACGTAATGAGAGTTGACAGTTCTAGGCTTCCACCCTAACAAATAATGACAAAGTAGAAGATGTGGAAAGTGACGGCTTTTAGACATCTGAACATTATCACTAAAATATCAAAAGAAATATCAAAGAAAATAAAGTTCATATTATTGTGGATGCCTTGGTATTATTTAGATAGGTTGGTAATGTTTGGATGAGCAATAAAAGCATATATAATTAAGGTATTATTACACATGCATTCTATTTTTTAAACTTAATTTCAAGGAAGCCCAATAGTGTTGTTACAACAACAATTTTTATATAATTTGTTCTATGGTCAGGAATAAACCAAAAGGTTAAAAATTGATTTAAATGTTTCAAAAATGAAATATGTGCAATGTGTGCAGACTATCAATATATTTTATCTAAAAGCAAATTAAAATAATTATTTAAACTGAACAATTAAATTATTTTCATATATTTTGTTATTTTTCTTTTAAAATAGTTAAAATTAGTTGTCAGAATTAAAAGAAGTTATAATTTATAAAACCAACATGCAAAATAGAAATTATTTAAATAGAAATCATTAGTAATCAATATAAATTTTTTTAATAAAAAGTATTTAAGTAAAACTGATCTTTTAAATGTATTGAGTACTTCCAACTCTTTGCAACCCCGTGGATTATAGCCTGCCAGGCTCCTTTGTCCATGGACTTCTCCAGGCAACAACACTGGAGTGGGTTGCCAATTCCTTCTCCAGGGGATCTTCCCAACCAAGGGATTGAACCTGGATCTCCTGCATTGCAGGCAGAGTCTTTACCATTTGAGCCAGCGGGGAAACCCATACTTCAAAAAATAGTTTTTTTAAAAAAAAAAATCCATCTAAGTTGCCAACATAATATCCAGAACCCAGATTGACTGGTTAATAGTACCCAGATTATAACTAGACCCTCGTATAAATGTATACCTATTTATATACAAATAAATGCGAACTCTTTAATAAAGCAGCGGGTCTCATAGGCTCTGTGTGCAACCATTGCAAGGCTTTGCTGATTCCCGAGCACCTCCAGAACCGCAGACAGCAGCAGGAGAAGCAGGAAGATGGATGCCAGACAACCCTGGGAAACAGGGTTTTGTTGTGCAGGAACAGAAGAATTTGACAAGTTCATTAATTTGTCTTTTCTCTCCCCCAAATGAGTCCACCACTTAAACTCTCCTACACTTGAAACAATTCTGAAAGAAATGCGAATACCAGACCACCTGACCTGCTTCTTGAGAAATCTGTATGCAGGTCAGGAAGCAACAGCTAGAACTGGACATGGAACAACAGACTGGTTCCAAATAGGAAAAGGAGTACGTCAAGGCTGTATATTGTCACCCTGCTTATTTAACTTCTATGCAGAGTACATCATGAGAAACGCTGGGCTGGAAGAAGCACAGGCTGGAATCAGGATTGCCGGGAGAAATATCAATAACCTCAGATATACAGATGACACCGCCCTTATGGCAGAAAGTGAAGAGGAGCTCAAAAGCCTCTTCATGAAAGTGAAAGAGGAGAGAGAAAAGTTGGCTTAAAGCTCAACATTCAGAAAACGAAGATCATGGCATCCGGTCCCATCACTTTATGGGAAATAGATGGGGAAACAGTGGAAACAGTGTCAGACTTTATCATTTTGGGCTCCAAAATCACTGCAGATGGTGACTGCAGCCATGAAATTAAAAGACACTTACTCCTTGGAAGGAAAGTTATGACCAACCTAGATAGCATATTAAAAAGCACAGATATCACTTTGCCAACAAAGGTCCGTCTAGTCAAGGCTACGGTTTTTCCTGTGGTCATGTATGGATGCGAGAGTTGGACTGTGAAGAAAGCTGAGTGCCGAAGAATTGATGCTTTTGAACTGTGGTGTTGGAGAAGACTTTTGAGAGTCCCTTGGACTGCAAGGAGATCCAACCAGTCCATTCTAAAGGAGATCAGTCCTGGGTATTCTTTGGAAGGAATGATGCTAAAGCTGAAACTCCAGTACTTTGGCCACCTCATGCGAAGAGTTGACTCACTGGAAAAGACTCTGATGCTGGGAGGGATTGGGGGCAGGAGGAGAAGGGGACGACAGACGATGAGATGGCTGGATGGCATCACGGACTCGATGGACGTGAGTCTGAGTGAACTCCGGGAGTTGGTGATGGACAGGGAGGCCTGGCGTGCTGCCATTCATGGGGTCGCAAAGAGTCAGACACGACTGAGTGACTGAACTGAACTGAACACTGAAGCAGTGTCTCTTTGACAGCTGGGACACAGCCCCCACACGCTGTAGCACTCAGTTATACTCACGTCCTGTTTCAAGGATGTGGGACAGAGCTTTGGAAAACACTTCCCTGAGGCACGAGCCATGTCAGTCACGAAAAGGGGAGTTTTCGGATTCTGCGTCAAGCTGTGGAAGATCTGAAGCGGCGAGCGGCTGAACTGCAGAGCCAAGTCCCCACGGGTATCCCTACTCCACCTGGAGCATGGCGCACGTTCGGTCAAGGTCTGAACACAGCTGCATGGACATCTGATGGTGGTGGACCTGGCTCTCTGCCTCTAAGGCGCCCGCCTGATAAGGCTCCAGCCCTGGGCTGAATCAAACCTTTCCTCCTGCTTGAAGCTGAGCTTCCTGCTTTCAGCAAAGCAGAAGACACTTGCTGCCTTCAACACAGAGTTAAGTAACTCGTATCATGAAGTGCTCCGTATTGTCCATACGACTCTTGGAGGGCACCAAACTGCGGATTGGATCCTGTTCCATTGACTGACCAAGCATCCGTTGCTTCTTCTGACCCTTTTCTGGCTTAAAGCAGCACTTTTCTTTTTTTGTAACTGACTTTCTTACTCATTCCATCTTGGACAACCAATTCCTCTGTTTTTTAATTTCAGCAGCAAGTGCTCTCTCCTGGGACTAATCACGTTAATGACAACAAGGACGGCCGCAACGAGGGCTGCACTTATCAGATGCTTGCTAAGTGTCAGGCATGTTTCTGAGCACTTGAAACCCTGAACGCATTTGTCCTCACAGCAAGGCTACAAGATGGATACCGTTTTCTCCAACACATTTACCAAAGAAGAAACAGAGGCCCACGATGCTGAGCAACCTGCCAAAGTAGGTCATAGGCAGTCTGACTCTAGTTCAAGTTCTTCTCCAGTTTGCTGTGTGATACTACAGGAGAGGGAGAAATGGTGCTTTTTATATGCCGTGGGCATGTTTGGCTTATTTCACAGGAAACGTAGGTATTCTTGCCAATTGGTTGAAAATGATATATACAAGATAAAGCACTGTGTATGTTCACTCATTGCTTTTACTTCTGGAGATGATGCTGTCACTGATGCCATTAATACCAGAACTACTAATATTAGGAGCTTCCCAGGTGGCTCAGGGGTAAAGCATCCACCTGCCAATGCAGGAGACACAGGAGAGATGCAGGTTGAATCCTTGGGTCAGGAAGATCCCCTGGAGGAGGGCATTGCAACCCACTCCAGTATTCTTGCCTGGGAAATCCCATGGACAGAGGAGCCTGGCGGGCTGCAGTCCATGGGGTCACAAAGAGTCGGAGATGACTAAGCCACTGTGCAGGCATACACACACTTCTTATCTAGCACCCATTTTCCCAGAGGACTGTGTGTACTCATAGAGACAAGCGGACAGAGGAAAGGAAGAAGAACTCCATGGAACTCCATTCAAGCACCGACCAAAAATCTGCAAAGAACCCACAAACTTCAGGGATAAGTTTACAGCGCCCCCAAGCATCACAGCCCACTGGACAGGAAACAGTTAAATCATTTCCCTGCAAGGTCACCTTGAATGTCACTGAAGGAGTTGGGCACAGAGCCCGGGTCTCTGGATCCTCTTGCTGAGTTTCAGAAAGCAAACCATACTTTGACATTTAGCTGGTGAGACACTGTGTTTGTGTTTAGCCTTCCCTTGCAATATTTGCAACCCAAACACTATAGCAAGAGTTAGTGCTTGAATAACTGGGAAGAAAATTGGATCCGAAGTCAAAGTGCCAGCCCCAAATGCAGAAAGAATAAAGCTAAATCTAGCCAGGTTCAATAAAGGATGCCATAAAAAAATCATCTTTGAGGTTTTCTCTGCCTAATCACCAATATTAACACAGTCCAAATAACATTAAGATAGATGCATGCGGTCATCATAAGAGGATTCTTGAACTTCAGCCCTCTTATTGCAAGCAATATTTGATGAAACCAAATTTTAGGACTCTGCAAATTTGCTGCAGTGGAATTTGGGCTGTACTCTATCAGGGTGCCCCATACATCTTAAAGATCTTAAAGAGTTGAAGGTGTGCAATAGAAAGAGGACCTGCTATTATTAGGAGGGAAAACTACCTGGTCTATTTTCCATAAGTCTGATTGCTGGACTAAGTGTAAAGCAAGAAAACTGTCATGAGGAATTGGTATTATGGGGCTTCCCTGGTGGCTCAGATGGTAAAGCGTCTGCCTACAATGCAGGAGACCTGGGTTCGATCCCTGGGTTGGGAAAATTCCCCTGGAGAAGGGAATGGCAACCTACTCTAGTATTCTTGCCTGGAGAATTCCATGGACAGGAGCTGGGAGGGCTGCAGTCCACAGGGTACCAAAGAGTCGGCCACGACTGAGGAACTAATAACATGTGTATCGGTATTACAGGCCTGGAGCTACATTTGGTTCAGCTTCTCTATGACTATGGAAAGATCTGCATCTGACTAGTTCTGGGTTGAAATCAGACTGAAAAAAGTTTGCAGATTTAGAAGGAGCTTAATTTCCCCCTTGTTTCCATAGCTCCCTCATCTTTACCCTGAAAGGTGACCCCAGCAATACAGTTCTCAGAAGAACTTCTTCCGGGCACTCTCAGTTCACTGGACCGTCAGCCCATGGTCATGTGGGCCTCTTTGCCTTCAGGGTCCATCACGCCCTCTCAAGACCATGGGCAGATTCCTGGGGATACTGGGAGCCTTCAATTCTGGCTCACAGTGGGGTCTTGTTGTTGCTTCCCTTTACCCTCACATAGACCGCCTGCCAGGTTCCTGACTCCGTGTATCTCAGACTTTGCCTGAGTCCACCATCACTTCCATACTGATCTTTGGACCCCGGGGTGTGCTCCCTTGGTCTCTGAAAGCTACCTGTATCAACCCGACAGCTGAGAGCCCAGAGGACCTACTCATCTCCTTTCAAGTGAACCCACCCCGGGTATGTAAGGGCCGGACCGAGTCACTCCTGCTTTATCCCATCCAATCATTTGGCGCAAAACAGTAATGGAAACAACTTATTGACCCAGAGACATGAATCCGTCTTTTGTTACCCAAACGTCACTGATGGAGTATTTCAATACTCACTTACATAGCAAATCGCTGGCCATAGGCATTTGTTTCTGCAAAATTCCCCCATTCGACAAGTAAGAACCAGCCACGCAAAGCTGTAGCTGAGAACCCTGTGGGGGGCTCGCCAACCCCTTTGCAGCGCGCGGCACCCGTCTTGCCTTACTTCTGTTTGTCTGACACCACGGTGCTCACCAGCTCGCTGCCCCATTAAACTGAAGTCCTGCTCTGGGCTGTTTCCTCGGAACTCTTTTATCCTCCTCCTAGACAGTGTTTCAGTGGCCTTCTTTGATTCATTCTAATCTGATTCTCTGTGCACCCTCTGCTTGATGTACAGGTCAATCTATGAGTCTCCAGAAGAGCATAGTGTGGGTTTTCTGCAAGCGATGCAGCCTGGAAAGCGCGCTGCTCCAAAGAAGCAGAGCAAGGCAATGGCTTTCTGTTTTGTATTGGTCATATGACTCATCTTTTGTTAAACAAGACACCCAAATTGCTCACTCAGGGACTCCCATTTCTTTCTTTTCTCCCTTCTTTCCTTCTCTCTAGGCCTTCTTTGATTCATTCTAATCTGATTCTCTGTGCACCCTCTGCTTGATGTACAGGTCAATCTATGAGTCTCCAGAAGAGCATAGTGTGGGTTTTCTGCAAGCGATGCAGCCTGGAAAGCGCGCTGCTCCAAAGAAGCAGAGCAAGGCAATGGCTTTCTGTTTTGTATTGGTCATATGACTCATCTTTTGTTAAACAAGACACCCAAATTGCTCACTCAGGGACTCCCATTTCTTTCTTTTCTCCCTTCTTTCCTTCTCTCTCTCTTCTTCACTCCCTTCCTTTCTTTGAACAAATTGAATGACAGCTATGAGTCAGGCCCTGAGAAAGCTGTCAGTCATATTAGGCCGTGACGGCTGTGCTAGGAGTCAGCATGTAGCTAGATTTTCAAAGACCTCATCATACCTTTCAAGGTAAAAAATAAAAATGCTAATTTTATAACACAATAAAGTATAACTACCTATTGAAATCACCATCAATAATTTACTGTCTTAAATAATTTACATTCTGTGTTATGTACATCTATGAATTATGTTCATAGGCTGATTGAATTTAAAGTGTTGTATCATATGCCAAACTGTTGCTAGGTAACAATTAAAAGTAATACACTCACGTACACATATCTCTATATACATGTGTGACCTAATATTTATATAATCATGTCCACATTATCTATGTACACACGTGTGTATTTACTGTAATACGTAAAAAGGGATCAAACTATCTCAATACATATATAGACAGATTATTATAAATAGGTAAATATATAACATATGTCTTTGAAGGTCATTACCATGGCCTCAGAAATCATTTAAATGATTCAGTTGATGGTAAATGGCTCACGATTCTAAGAGCGCATCCACAGTTCACCTGCAAGTGGTCAGACACTCCAGATGACTCTCTCAAAGTCTTTTCATGATATATGGAGAAATATTCTGGATGATGAAATACGAGTCTTAAGTCTTCTGTGTTTGTGATCAATCAGAAAAAATTTTATATACATAAATAGTTTATTTATATTTTTACATACATGTGTTGTTTGCAGTGTGAGAGTGTTAGTTGCTTAGTCATGTCCAACTCTTTTGCCATGGACTGTAGCCCACCAGGCTCCTCTGTCCATGGGATTCTCCAAGCAAGGATACTGGAGGGGATCACCATTTCCTCCTCCAGGGGATCTTCCCGACCCAGGGATCGAACCCACATCTCTTGTATTGGCAGGCTGATTCTTAGACATTTGAGTCATCAGGGAACCCGTGCTTTATTTTATTGCTGCTATTATTTTATTTTAAACAATGTTCAGTCATGAGGTATAAAGGTACATCCCAAATGAGTCATTGGCCTAAATCACGTTGTAACTCCCAGCCCAAAGACAATCTTTGTGTTTTCTGAACTTGTTTTTTTTTTTGTTTTTCTTCAATTACTCCCCCCCTTTTTTGGATGTTAAGTTGCATCTCTAATAATAGAAAATTGAAACACATTATTTTAGATATTGGAACATCCAGTCAACATGGAAAATATTTAGCCATTCTATCTGAAATGTACTTAAACCAATTTAAGATTTTAATAATCTAGTAATTTCAGTACTTCATGATTTCTAATTATATAGTTTATAGAATAAGCATAAACAATTATCTGAAAGTGTTCTTCAGAGAGAATGGTTTAAAAAATCCAGATATAGAAATGTAGTACTTTCTGAAAAAGGTGCTTATGTGAAATGCTTCTTTTTTGTAATATTTTATTTTTATCTGCCAACGATGACTACAGCCATGAAATTAAAAGACACTTGCTCCTTGGAATCGACTCTTTGTGACCCCATGGACTGTAGCCCGCCACACTCCTCTGTCCGTGGGACTCTCCAGGCAAGAATACTGGAGTGGGTTGCCATGCCCTCCTCCAGGAGATCTTTCCAACCCAGGGATCGAACCCAGGTCTCCTGCATTGTGGGCAGATTCTTTACCAACTAAGCCACCAGGGAAGCCCAAGAATACTGGAAGAAAAGCTATGACAAACCTAGACAGCATATTAAAAAACAGAGACATGACTTTGCCGACAAATGTCCATACAGTCGAAGCTGTGGTTTTTCTAGGAGTCATGTATGGATGCGAGAGTTGGACCATACCGAAGGCTGAGCTTGGAAGAATTGACACTTTCAAACTGTGTTCTGGAGAAGATTCTTGACAGTCTCTTGAAAAGCAAGGAGATCAAATGAGTCAATCCTAAAGGAAATCAACCCTGAATATTCATTGGAAGGACTGATGCTGAAGGTGAAGCTCCAAAACTTTGGCTACCTGATGCCAAGAGCCTGATGCTGGGAAAGACTGAGGGCAAGAGGAGAAGGGGGCAACAGAGTAAAGATGGCTGGATGGTATCACTGACTCAGTGGACATGAGTTTGAGCAAACTCCGGGAGACGGTGATGGACAGGAATCCCAGGCGTGCTGCAGTCCATGGGTCTCAAAGAGTCGGACATGGCTTAGCAACTGAAAAAGAGCAATATATAACACATTCAAATAGTAATATGGTTTATTACTAAAAACATCAGTCTCTAATCCCACTTATCCTTAGATAAGTTAGACATCTCACATCCTTAGAGACCTCACTTTGACTTTTTCTTTTGCTTATTTGACTGCATCCAGTCTTGGTATGGCATGCGGGATCTTCATTGCAGAACTTAGACTCTAGCTGTGGCGTACAGACTCCAGAGCGTGCAGCCTCGGTAGCTGCAGCTCACAGGCCCAGTTGTTTGGCAACATGTGGAATCATAGTTCCCTCGTGTGTGCATGGGTGCGTGCTCAGTTGTGTCCAACTCTGTGTGACCCCACGGACTGTCGCTTTCTAGGCTCCTCCATCCACAGGGTTCGCCAGGCCAGAATACTGGCGTGGGCTGCCATGCCTTCCTACCGATCCAGAGATTGGACTCCTGCATTGGCAGGCGGCTTCTTTACCACTGAACCACTTGGGAAGCACAGTTCATTTCTCTCATCTTTCTAGGCAAAGCTGCCCCAGATATACACAGTTATTTTCCCCTCAGCATGGACCTTGAACTTTACTCTTCTTAATGGAAGCTGTGTCTAAACCAGCAGAGTCAAATTATACTCCTTCTGATGCACAGCTGATGAAATCTATTTCAGACTGTCCTCTAGAAGAAAACAAAAGCCATCTCTCTTGGTGAGGTAAACACTTCTCCATCTAGTTTTACTTTACTCAGTACTAAATATATTAAAAGTTGTCTGTACAGGATGTAGGGTCAGTGTTAAACTAATAAAATAGCTCTAAGAAAGCAATATGAAGGCATAGCAGAAAAGAATAGCCTCCTAGCTTTTTCAATGCTTCTTTTAATCCAACAAGGAATCTTTGCAGGGTGTTGGCTGAAAAATGTCAAGCCTCCATTCAATCTTACCTTTATACCTGTCACTACAGGTAACCTGTAATCCTATGAGTGCTCAGGATTTGGAGATCACTTACTCCAGCTTTTAGAAGATCTATATAGGTTGTTTTTGCAACAATAAATACATATATGACAAGATGGGGTCTGATCTGGTGGCAGCATCTCTGGAATAAGAATCGGCAGACCTGTGCCCCAACCTCCACTCTGCTAAGAAGTAGAATCCATCTTCCCTCCAAGGAAAGAGAGGATGATTGACCACTCCCCGTCCAAGTCCTCGAAAATATGGTCCAGTCATTTGCCCCGGATAGTCTAAGCTTCTGGGCTTCCCTGGCAGCTCAGCTGGTAAAGAATCTGCCTGCAATTCAGGAGACCCTGGTTTGACCCCTGGGTAGGGAAGATCCCCTGGAGAAGGGATAGGCTACCCACTCCAGTATCACTGGGCTTCCCCAGTGGCTCAGACGGTAAAGAATCCGCCTGCAGTGTGGGAGACCTGGGTCCGATGCTTGGGTTGGGAAGACCCCCTGGAAGAGAGCCCGGCAACCCACTCCAGTACTCTTGCCTGAAGAATCGCCCCATGGACAGAGGAGCCTGGTGGGCTGCAGTCCATGGGATAGCAGAGTCAGACACGACTGAGTGGCAAAGCATAGCACTGCACAATCTAAGCTTCTAACCATGCACTCCCAGGGCAAGAGCTGGCTCTGAAACATTCCTGAGAGAGAGGTTATTTGTAAGGTGCTTCTTCGTAAGGACATATATGGAAACTAGAGCAGAGTGGTGATTAATAGCCAAGAGACTCTCCAACCCCTCTCTGGGCAGCATAGAGGTTAGCGTAAGGCAGGCTGGTCTTGGCTTGTGTCCAGGAAGCTCATTCCCACGAATCCTGAGAAAGACCTTGTTACAATAAAGTTATGGTACAGCAGACCCACTATGAAGGGTGAATTTAAGGCTTCTTTTACAAGGAAAAGAGTTTTGAGAAATTTGCCAATCGTGAAATGCCTCAAAAAGGAGTGTGCCCAGCAAAATATTTTGCAGTTCTTGCATTTTAGAAATAATGGGATTCTCTAAGGCAGCCCATAATAGAATTCACTGAACAAGAGTTGCCCTGCTCCCTAGGGCTTAGCTGGACTGGACAGAACAATTTAACTCAGGAATTACACTTTGCGATTCAGCAGAAAAACATAGAAACACACATCCTAAGAAATAAAGGAAGGGCATGAGGAAACGCTCTGGTTCTCTCTTGTCTGTCTTCAATGGTTTAGATATCTGGGGGGGTTTAGCAACAGTTTAATTTCATAAACAGCAGCCTAGGCAGGTTTGCCCAACCGTTTAAGAAGACTGCCTTCTGTGTTTCTTTCCAGTTACGACGCATTTCACATTAAACGTTTGATTGGATTACTAATTGTAAAACTCACCACTTCAGAATCACCTAAAGCTTTCATTTCCTATCTAAAAGCCCTGGAAAAAAAAAAGTCATAATTACCCCTGAATTGAGGCGGCAGGCTGCGTCAGAGAATTTTGAAAGTGGTTTTTTTTTTTTTTCTCTGAACACAGGCAGCTCAGAAAGCAGAGCACCTGCAAATAGGTTAATGAAGCTCAGAACTGCTGGAGTTGTCAAGACCAACTGTTGCGAATTCCCATGGAGTTAAGTAGGGTATGAATCCGGCTCTGAGTAAATATCATTACCCATGCGTTCTGACTTCCTGCTCTCGGGTTTTGCCACGCGCGTGGGTTTTTCCCCTTCAGTGCAACCGTTGGGTAGCAGTTGGGCTGGGGGTGGCTGGCAGTCATCTTTAAAATGGCTCTGGGGTGGGCAGAGGCCCTGGTGTTTATTCCTGGAGCTTCCTGAGCCATAGAAAATTCACTGCGTTTTATTCACGTATATGTACCAGGTGAGGCTGGTGTTTTCAGAAAAATAAGTGTAGCTGGTCACTTTGAGTGTCTCGTTTTGGTGTTTAACAGTTAGGAAATATGGTAAAGAGGAAAAAGAGCAAGAACGATCTGTGTTCTAAAGATGGGTCCTCTTAGATCCAAACACTCAAGTACTAACTGTTCTGACGACCTGTATGAAGAAGCTTTTTGGCAGATTTTTAGTGTGGTTTAGTGTAAATGTCAGCCTCTGGTTGAAATGTATCATGGAAGGTGCACATAATCTAAGTGTACAGCTCAATGCATCTTCAGAGTGACCACACCCGTGTAACCATAAATTCAGATCAAGAAACAGGACATTCTCAACACCAGAAGTCCCTCTCATGCCCTCTCCCAGTCTAGACCCTAGGAGTAACCACTACTCTGAGCTCTAATACTGGGTTTGTTTGGGGGGATTTTTTGGTAGCTTTTTGTTGTTGTTGTGGTTGGGTTTTGTTTTGTTTTTTGCTTGTTTTCAACTCTGTACAACAGGAAACAGACAGTATATATTCTTTTATATCTGGCTTTTTTCAAATATGCAGAGATTTTACAAATATGTCATTGCAGCCTTTTACACTGCCGTCCCATTGACAAGGAAATCATCAATCTGCCTCAGTGCAACAGTTTGCTCTCCTCAAAATGTGTCAAGTGAAAATACTCACATCGGAAATAAATGTATACATGGCTGTGTTATACGCTTTAGCCTGCCAATGAGCACATCCGGCTTCTAACAGATGGGGAAAGGAACTTCCACTGGGCCTTTTTAAAGAAGGAGGATAATACGAGCTTTGCTATGAAGCTACAACAAAAAGTTGGAGGAGGGTGGGAGGTCAAGTTGGGGAGTTCTGAGTTCTGAACTGAAGCATAAAGCTGGTGAAATGCACAAGAAAGTGAGACTTATTGGTTGAATGTTGATGTGCCGGGATGGAAAATGAGAGCTTGGTGTATAATTGCAGACAGTGCTGTTTCCTCCGGCTTTACCTTGGTGTGTCCCCAATAAACAGGCCCCTGCAGGTCATATTTTGCTTCCTGCCATTTGTAGTTCATCTTACTAGGCAAGTGACTTCCGTAGCCTCCAGTCAAGGAGAGGATAATAATAGTAATAATAACAATAAAATCATTGCTCATGCCTGAGCTGAATTAAAACAGTACAACTTTGTCACTAATGATAATGCGAGGCAAAGGATTTAAAATAGTTAGAGTCATAATTGCAAGTTACAAAATAATTAAACGTTATTGCTGTGCAAAAATACTTAGGAGCCGACTTTACAGCTAGTGTTATGGGATTCTCGAGTCACACACATGTGAACCACAGTTGCAGACTTATTTGACCATGCCTCAAGCCTTCCAAGAAAATCATGCACTTGTTTGAAAAGTAATAAAATATGGATTATTTCAATAACAGCCAAGGAGTTTCTTCCTGAGATCCCTGCCAGTGAAAGGCAGGGGATTTATGCCACTAGCTCTTGAGCAAGCCATATTTCCCTAATATGGCTGATTCCTCCCAGTCTAAACATTTTCTTTGAAAACGTGAAACCCTGCAATTAAATATTCCTCCCCGAAACAGGAGAGTTCACTGAACTGAGAACCAAGTAAATCCCCCACAGAGAGACTGTGATTGGAGGGAGGCGATGCTGTTTGGTGGGAAGACCCACTGATGGAATGAAAACAGGAAGATGCTGGAGCAGAAGAGGAGAAAAACAGGAAGATGTTAGAGGGGTGGAGGAGAGGAGAAAACCATGTGCCTATCTGAGGACCTTCTCTACTCAGACGTTAAGGCTGGTTGTACATGTACTTGTCCCTGAGCCATAGAGATACAGCTAATAACTCAAAATATTTTTTGTTTTTTGGCAAAGATCACATTTAAATTAATCAAGCGTTGCTACTGACAATGTTCCTTTGAATCATGTTTTGCTTTGTGAAGAAGGGGGGAAATCTTTAATAAGGGAAATAAAAGCTTTGGTGTAGAATGTTTTGCAAATGTGATTTTATCTTCTTGTGAATCTTATTTCCTTAGCATTTATCCATGGTGATGTTTCACAAAGGGTCATTTCTGAGAGAGATGCAGAAATGCATTTCTTCCCATGACCACAGTGTCGGTAATTCCCTGGGAAGGATGCTTGGAAACAGGGTCTACTCAACAGCATGTAATAAGTCTCACACAGATTGTGTATTAAGGAGTGGAGGTTGAGGAGTTGGGAGTAGATACTTGTTTAGATCGCCTTCCCCAAATACTCTTTCAGTACCTTGACACATGGCCTTAAATCCTTGGGACTTCCCAGGTGACCCTAGTGGTAAATATAAGAGATGCAGGGTTGATCCCTGGGAGTGGAACATCCCCTGGAGAAGGGCATGGCAACCCACTCCAGTATTCTTGCCTGGAAAATCCCATGGACAAAGGAGGCTGGTGGACTACAGTCCATGGGGTCGCAAAGAGTCAGACATGACTGAGTGACTTGGCACGCGTGCACACCAGCCACATTATCCCACCCTCTTCTCCAGAATTTCCGTATCAGTGAAATTGGTAGCTATCAAATTGTTCTGCATAACACAGACAGGCACTCACATACATAGTTTTATCTATTATACAGTATTATGGATTATATATCTATAGAACATCTAGATCTTGATTATATAAAACACTTGATAATTGTATTAGCATGGGTCCTCCAAAAAGTATACGTTAAGGTGAGTCTAGCTGTGCATGAAACTGCCTCTGAGGAAGAAAAGGCAGGACCAGAGCGGGCAGCAAAGCCTTCAGCCCGCAGGGCAGGTTTGGTGCCTGTAGAGGACGAAGGCAGGAAGGCAGGTGGAGTAGGAAGAGTCTTGGGATGCAGCAAAGTTCCAGGAAAGATTCAGTTTAGACTGCTGAAGAGTCTTTGCATCACTGTCACCAATCAGAGGGCTCCCAAGGATCTCAGGGATGGGCCTGCGTTAAATCCACCTTGTGCTCAGTCATTGGCTGGGAGTGGCCCACGGGAAGCATGAACTTGGTGTGAACTGCGGTGGTGGATCCAGAGGGTGGCAGCTGGAGCCATCCCCCATTACGCTCCCCACGGCAAGAGACCTCAGCGGCACCCCATGCCTGCCATGGTAGTGTGTTTTGTATTGCTGTGTGTGAGTATGTGTGTGTGGTAAAATATACTCTATAGTATTTTGTGTGTATATATATTTTAAGTCTCTCAGTCATGTCTGACTCTTTGCAACCCCATGGACTATAGAGTCCATAGAATTCTCCAGGCTGGAATACTGGAGTGGGTATTCTCCAAGGGATCTTCCCAACCCAGGGATCAAACCCAGGTCTCCCACATTGCAGGCGGATTCTTTACCAGCTGAGCCACCAGGGAAGCCCAAGAATACTGGAGTGGGTAGCCTACCCTTCTGCAGCAGATCTTCCCGAGCCAGGAATCAAACCAGGGTCTCCTGCATTGCAGGCAGATTCTTTACTAACTGAGTTATGAGGGAAGCCCGTATTTTGGATGTATAATACATAATAATATAAAATATGTTGAAAGCATTAGATATATTTTGTAGTACACTATTTTTTAATTATGTGTTCAAGAATTAAAGACTTCTTACATGGAAGCCCAATGTTCATGGAAATCAAGGATTTCTTCTAATTAGGTGGTAGAATCAAAAGGACTTGATATGGACACTTCTACTCACAGGAAGATGGAGTAGACATATATTTCCCTATTCCTCCCACTAAGTACAACTAAAATCCCTGTACCTTATATGCAAAACAAACTTAAGAAGTCTCTAAAAGGTGAGAGAAAAGGGCAGTCCAACTAGGAACCTCGCACTCAAGGACTGATGTTACATTAAATTCCCTACCTTCCCCCATATTTCCCAAACCGGGTGCTATAGAAATGAACTACCCAGAGATGTCAACAAACACAGATTTTTTAAAGCCCTTACAAAAGCCTAATCTCTTGAGCCAAAGGACCAGAAAAGGGACAATCAAGCAAGAAAAAACAAAAAAAACTAATAGAGACAAACATCACAAGGCAGAGAAAAATCTGTAGCCACATCCCACCCACACCAGCAAGGGCTAAGTTGAAAACCTAGATTTCCCTCCTTTTTACATGTGGTAATGTATGTGTTTCTATGTGCCATATGTATACCTGTGGCTGATTCATGTTGATATATGGCAGAAACCAGCAAATATCTTTCAATAAAATTTTTTTAAAGAATGAATTTAAAAAGTTCCAGAAGAGAAATAATATTTACTGGTGCTTGCCTGCAGTTTGTTCTGTCCAATAAGTAACTTAACCATTCTCCAGGATTAAGCTGGATCATCAGAAGGTTGAACTCTACTCTGGTTACTTTTCCCATTTAGCATCATAGAACTTCTTTTAATAGATTGTTTTTTGGATATTATGGCATCAACCCACTCGTATGTGCATTGTGAGAAACAAACCTGTGAAATTTGCTGTTGGATGTGCTTTCTTGGTCTTACTGAGGGCTCCAGTCACTGAAGCATCACACAAGATCTCAGTGAAGACCCTTGGGAGGAAATCCTTTCAGGACACACTAGCAGGAAAAGTTGTGTCTTGATATTTTAAGTATTTTATGAAGTGGGTATATAATCACACCGTCTCTCTTTCTGATGGCCACTGGAAAGTTCAGTTGTATTTATGGTCTTCTAAAAACTTTACCAGTCTTGAAAGTGAAAGTCACTCAGTCGTGTCTAACTCTTTGCAACCCCATGGACCATACAGTCCATGGAATTCTCCAGGCCAGAATACTGGAATAGGTAGCCTTTCCCTTCTCCAGGGGATCGTCTCAACCCAGAGATTGAACCCAGGTCTCCCACATTGCAGGTGGATTCTTTACCAGCTGAGCCACAAGGGAAGCCCAAGAATCCTGGAGTGAGAGTGGCCATCCTACCGTAGACCGACCTCTCCTTTATTTGTTTTGCTTTCTTGATGCTTGCTTATTCCTATTTTACTAGATCACTTTCATTTATTTTTTTATCTTGTTGTATCTTAATGTATTAGTGAATATAAATAATTACATATTCTGTAAGTCTCTATAAATCATTTTTAGAACCAGTAATAATAGAATTCAACAAATAGCTGCTAACTGTAGAGGTTGTCAGCAAAAGGAAAATATTAAAACCAACCAGAAGGAACTCAGACAAAATGAAGATAAAGGGCCTGAAATGACAGCCGGAGTAGATGAAGAAATCCATAAAAACGTGATTTGAGCTGTAACCACTGTTTAAAGTGATTCATTGAAAATAAATTAGGAAGATGCATTGTTTTGACTTGTCTCCTGGAAATACTTTGGAAGTTGGGAGATTGAGGGAGCAGGAAATGTATGGGAATTCTGTAAACTGCTCTGACACAATAATCACTTCTCACTCTTCTGTGCACACGTCACGCTTCAAAATGTCAACAGAAATGCCAATTTATATTTTCCGGATTTTGAGACACAGGAAACCTTTAGTTGTTGTAAGTTCTATCTTTTGTTGAATTTAAATTAATCCCACATTTGCTCAGTGATAGACTGCCAGCCCACAGTCCTTTACTTCAGAACTCACCCCTTATTGCACAGGAGAAAACTTGTGGTAGTTTCTCTTCCTTAAATTCTCAGAGACGGTTCGATGTGTTCTAAAGACACCAACTGCCTGTGGGAAATGACCTCCAGTGAACATTACGTCCAATGGACAGTCTAGGGTTTTGGTCACTGAGTAGACCACATACCTTGCCTTCTGTTTGCTAAACAAACTGTCATGTAGACAAATCACTCTCCTTCCCTGTAAGTTCATGTACTTCCAAATGGAGCTGAGTCCTCTGCCAGCTCCAGCGATGGAATCTCACTGGCCTTTAGGCAAATAAGTAAATCCCATACCTGGTCATACTGATGGGTTCATAATCACAGCCAGTAGTACATTTAGATGAGTCTACTTGAAAGACAGAAAGCCAAACTCTTTCCCACTAGGTTTAATGACATGAAGATTTAATGCTTGTAGCTGTTTCAGCCGTCTGGAGAAAGCCTGGGTCTGCTGAGAGCAGCACACACTGCCTGGGTTAGGACTAATTCAAAGATGAGAGCACCATGAAAGTGAAAGTGAAAGTGAAAGTGAAAGTCACTCAGAAGCGTCTGACTCTTTTCCACCCTATGCACTCAGTTCAGTTCAGTTCAGTCACTCAGTCGTGTCTGACTCTTTGCGACCCCATGAATCGCAGCACGCCAGGCCTCCCTGTCCATTACCAACTCCCGGAGTTCACTCAGACTCACGTCCATCGAGTCCGTGATGCCATCCAGCCATCTCATCCTCGGTTGTCCCCTTCTCCTCCTGCCCCCAATCCCTCCCAGCATCAGAGTCTTTTCCAATGAGTCAACTCTTCGCATGAGGTGGCCAAAGTACTGGAGTTTCAGCTTTAGCATCATTCCTTCCAAAGAAATCCCAGGACTGATCAAAAAAAAAAAAACATGTAACAACAGTTTAGAAAGAGGAAAGGGAAATAAGAAAAAAGTAAAATATTCTGTCTGAGCAACTTCACTTTCACTTTTCACTTTCATGCATTGGAGAAGGAAATGGCAACCCACTCCAGTGTTCTTGCCTGGAGAATCCCAGGGAAAGGGGAGCCTGGAGGGCTGCCGTCTATGGGGTCGCACAAAGTCGGACACGACTGAAGTGACTTAGCAGCAGTAGCAGTAGCAGTGTGATGGAAAACAGAGAAAACGAACTGTACTCAGTAAACATTTTTGTTTAAAGCAGAAGAAAACCCCTATTCTACATGATTATCACAAAGCTTTTCCATATGCGAAATGTGTCAGTTGATTAATCCTGGTGTTTTTGCCATAAGAAATAAGAATCCATGTGAAGAACAAGAAGATCAGGCCATTTGACTATAAATTCATTTCAGCAAGTGCAGAAGCTTCTGCCAAGCATTAAAGCCTTTGAAAGACTTTGAGACCTTGCCATGACTGACATGCACCATCAGGAGTAAATGTTAACAGACTGTCATCCCTAGCCTAGATGGATTCAGCCTCACAGTAATTTTACTTTTAAGGCGAAAAGATGAGGGACTCAGGATCCTTTACACACTCTCTGTCAAAAATCCATTCCTCTTTAGATACCTGGGCTTTTTGACAAACATGTGAGTGCATCTATGGTGGGTCTTTAAACATAAAACACTTTTTATGTTGCATTGGTTTGAAAGTGCATACTTATAGAAAATTTTATCAGATGGCTTCTGTTTCCTGACAAGATCACACGAAAAGGGCATATTACTTTATGTCACTTAAAAAGTAATGTATACTTTGTAGAAAATGTATAAATCCAGAAAACTGAATATATAACAGAAGAGCATATGGGATTTGTATAACGAGAACTAGATTCTAAATGACAGTTGGATGATAGCTCACTTTAGGTTTTACCATTTGATCCTGCTGCTAGTCTTTACATAAATGAAAATATACTTTGCATTTCTATTTTTAGCTATAAATATTTTTAGTTTTAAATGTTATGACAAAAAATGATTGTCTTTAAGTATTCAAAAATTCAGAAAAAGAGAAGGCTTGATGTCTTAATTCAAATATGAGTCAAATGCAGAGTTATCTTAGGTTGATATTAAAGAATTATCTGTAATTTGTGTTCATCAACCCACTCCAGTATTCTTGCCTGGAAAATCCCATGGACGGAGGAGTCTAGTTGGCTACTGTCCATGGGGTCGCAAAGAGTCGGACATGACTGAGCGACTTCAGTTCAGTTTCTGTTATCTGGATAAAATTCTAACTAATGAGGTGGCCAAAGTACTGGAGTTTCAGCTTTAGCATCATTCCTTCCAAAGAAATCCCAGGGTTGATCTCCTTCAGAATGGACTGGTTGGATCTCCTTGCAGTCCAAGGGACTCTCAAGAGTCTTCTCCAACACCACACCTCAAAAGCATCAATTCTTCGTTATCTGGATAAAATTCTAACTGCTTCAAAGTCTTTGGACTTTCTATTTTTTCTCCTTGGAAAATCATCCCCAAGATACCTTTTGGGCTTACTGCATTGTTTCATTCCAGTTTTCACCTGAACATCTTCCTTGACCATCCTATCTAAAGTAATTTTCTTCTACTCATCCTTCATTTGTTCTTTATGTCTTTATTCTGTTTTTTTGTTTGTTTGTTTGTTTGTTTTTAAGCAGCAACCATTCACCAGATTATATATAGTTAGGATGCTTCTCTGGAGAAGGCAATAGCAACCCACTCCAGTATTCTTGCCTGGAAAATCCCATGGATGGAGGAGCCTGGTAGGCTGCAGTTCATGGGGTTGCTAAGAGTCGGGCACAACTGAGCGACTTCACTTTCACATTTCACTTTCATGCACTGGAGAAGGAAATGGTAACCCACTCCAGTATTCTTGCCTGGAGAATCCCAGGGACAGAGGAGCCTGGTGGGCTGCCGTCTATGGGGTCGCACAGAGTCGGACATGACGGAAGTGTCTTAGCAGCAGCAGCAGAATGCATCTCTGATCTTTCTTGCCCTCCTCTTCCTGTCAGTATATTTTATTTTTTGCTCAACAAAAAGAGGACGTGGCATACAAGAGGTTTTCAATAAACATTTGTTCAGTGAATGGATTTTAGCAGATAAGTTTGATAATTTCATAAATTTTTATAGAGATAGAACAACTGAGCAACTTCCCAAGTCCAGGACCCATGCTTTTTCAACTTCAGGCTTTCACTGCATGGTGATATTCTTGCTCAGTTTACTTGCTTAGACCTTTGCAAGCCATCTTGAAACTACAAGACACTAGAGAATCTATAGAAAGAGGCATAGGTAAAACATACACAGTAGATTTTCATACTGTATAGGTAATTTTATTCTGAGAAAGAACAAATTATCTATATTTTACAGTTTAAATATAATCGTTGTTAATCTATTACAGAGTATTATACATAATGATTCTATTTCCCTTCCCTTCACTGGTTCAATGACTACTCAGGTGATAGCTTAGGCCAAGTGAGCATCCAAATATTGAAACCCAATAAAAGCAGTGACCTACATTTCTAGTGATTTCCATCTCAAATATAATTGTTTGAGTGTCACAGTTCTTATTACAGCTATCAACACTTTTATTTTTTTCTGTCATAGTAGAGCAAAATAAAATGTTCATTAATTTTTTAGAAAAAGTTGACATATTGAAATTAAACAGTTGTCTTGAAAGCAGCCCCATTAGACATGATACGCAAATTGTACTTATAGTTAAAATGGTCACATACTGAAATAGGTAATTCACAACTTTAACTAACCTGTATAAGAAAACAATATTTAATATTCTTATGCAAATCTGTCTCATCAAGTAGTTCTTAGGTAAATTATAAAGCACAATAATGTTTTTATAAGATGTTGGACTTTGAACAGAGGTAAACTTGATAAACTTGCTGAAGACTGAACTTTATCTTCCAAATTTGACCTTATTACACTCCAGATTTCTTAAAATTTTTAGTCTCTGAAAACCCAAAACTCTCTTCTCTCTCAGATTCTGTGATTTGAATAAGCCCCTGTAGCCACTAATAGCTCTGACAATATACGGCCTTAGGCATAAGTATTTCTGTTAGTGGGAGGTATCTTTTGAAAAGCTCCTGAACATGCCACTTACCTCCCTTTGGCAGAAGTGTTTAATTAGCTGCTTATCCCATCACTCTTATCAAGCTTTGTTTTTTTGAAGTCCTTTAGAGACCCAGAAATAACTATTTTTACTTGTATTGGATCCATGGCAACGCTGTCTGCACTGTCTTTTTTCAGTGGAAAGAAACAGATGAAGAAATACATATAGTATCTGAATCTTCATTCATTGACTCACTCATCCATTCAATCATGAAAAAGTTATTAAATATAATAATGAATAGCACTGACTAGTATTTGTATGAAGTGCTATTAAGCATTATCTCACTTAATAGACACCAACACCAGGAGATAGATAAGAATATTCTCTCTTTTACAGATAGATAGTGAAACCCCTATGGCTTAGAGACAAAAAATAGAGTTAACATTTGTACACAAGCTGCTTGATTCTAAAATCTGTTTTCTTAATCTATATGTTATATTGAATAATACTGATTAGAAGATATTAAAAATATAGAATACATTATTTTTAAAATAGAAAAGAAATATTAGGATAAGTAATATACAAAGGATATAAAACTTTGTAAAACATTATTATGTGGTAATGCACATCTGGGAACACTTATAATGTATTTTCTTGGGAAAAATAAAAACAAGTGAAGTAGAATTAAATATGGCTTCTTTAGAAAAATACAAGTAGAAACTAATGCAGGAATGGTAAAAAAGTAACTTTACATAATCATAAGATTTATACATATGGACAGTCACTCAAGAATTTATTTAGTTTACCAAGTATTAGAATGATCTTTTCAAGAAAATTGGAGATATCAAGGGAATATTTCATATAAGGATGGGTACAATAAAGGGCAGAAATCATAAGGACCTAACAGAAGCAAAAGAGATTAATAAGAGGTAGCAAGAATACACAGAACTGTACAAAAAAGGTCTTAATGACTTGGATAAACATGATAATGTGGTCACTCACCTAGAGTCAGACATCCTGGAGTATAAAGTCAAGTGAGCCTTAGGAAGCATTACTACAAACAAAGCTAGTGGTGATAGAATTCCAGGTGACCTATTTAAATATTTAAAAGATGATGCTGTTAAAGTGCTGCACTCAATATGTCCAAACTGGGAAAACTCAGCATGACCGCAGGACTGGAAAAAGTTAATTTTCATTCAATCCCAAAAAAGGACAATGACAAAGAATGTTCAACCACCCTGTAATTGCACTCATTTCACATGCTAACCAACAGTGCTCAAAATCCTTCAAGCTACACTTCAGCAGCACATGAACTGAGAATTTCCAGATGTACAAGCTGGGTTTAGAAAAGGGCAAAGAACCAGAGATCAAACTGGTAACATTCATTGGATCATAGAGAAAGAAGCAGAATTGCAGATAAACATCTGCTTCCTTGACTACACTAAAGTCTTTGACTGTGGATAACAGCAAACTGTGGACAATTCTTCAAGAGTTGAGAATGCCAGACCACCATACCTGTCTCCTGAGAAACCTGTATGCAAGTCAAGAAGCAACAGTTAAAACCAGACATGGAACAACTGACTGGTTCAAAATTGGGAATGGAGTACATCAAGGTTAAATATTGTCACTCTGCTTATTTAACTTATATGCAGAGTACATCATGTAAAATGCTGAGTTAGATTAATCACAAGTTGAAATCAAGATTGCTAGGAGAGCTATCAACAACCTCAAGCATTCCAACTCTGTGCAACCCCATGGACTGTAGCCCACTAGGTTTCTCTGTCCATGGAGATTGTCCAGGCAAGAATACTGAAGTGGGTTGCCATGTCCTTCTCAGGGGGATCTTAGCAACCCAGGGATCAAACCCAGGTCTCCAGTATTGCAGGTGGATTCTTTACTGTCTGAGGCACCAAAGAAGTCCAAACATACAGAAGATACCATTCTAGTGGCAGAAAGGAAAGAGGAGCTAAAGAGACTTCTGATGAGAGTGAAAGGGGAGAGTGAAAAATCTGGCTTTAAACTTAACATTCAAAATACTAAAATCATGACATCCAGTCCCATCACTTCATGGCTAAAAGTTGGGAAAACTGTGGAAACAGTCACAGACTTTATTTTCTTGGGCTCCAAAATCACCATGGATGATGACTGCAGCCATGAAATTAAAAGATGCTTCCTCATTGGAAGGAAAGCTATGACAAACCTAGACAGTGTATTAAAAAGCAGAGACAAAGTCCATATACTCAGAGGTATGGTTTTTGCAGTAGTCATGTATGGATGAGAGCGATAGACCATAAGAAAGAATGAGCACCAAAGAACTGATGTTTTCAAACTGTAATGCTGGAGAAGACTCTTGAGAGTCCCTTGGACAGCCAGGAGATCAAACCAGTCAATCCTAAAGGAAATCAACCCTGAATATTCATTGGAACAACTGAAGCTCCAATACTTTGGTCACCTCATGTGAAGAGTCGACTCATTGGAAAAGACGCTGATCCTGGGAAAGATGGGAGACAGGAGGAGAAAAGGACAAAGAGGATGAGTTGATTGGATAGCATCATTGACTCAAATGGCATGAGTTTGAGCATACTCTGGGAGATAACAAAGGACAGGGAAACCTGACATGCTGCAGTCCACAGAATTGCAAAGAGTCTGACACTACTTAGAGTCTGAACAATAACAACAAAGTGCCAGGCACTATTCTAGGCACTGGCCACATAGCTTTGAATAAGAGGATAAGATCTCTGCCCTTAGGGAGTTTACGTTTGTTTCAGATAATGGTAAATGAATGGCATCCCACTCCAATACTCTTGCCTGGAAACTCCCATGGACGGAGGAGCCTGGTGGGCTGCAGTCCATGGGGTCTCTGAGTCAGACACGACTGAGCGACTTCACTTTCACTTTTCACTTTCATGCATTGGAGAAGGAAATGGCAACCCACTCCAGCGTTCTTGCCTGGAGAATCCCAGGGATGGCGGAGTCCAGTGGGCTGCCATCTGTGGGGTCGCACAGAGTCGGACATGACTGAAGCGACTTAGCAGCAGCATGGAGCAAAAGAGAGCAGAGGCTGGAGGTTAGAGGACGACATCCAGAGGATGCTGCTGTTTTAAATCCAAATGAGATGAATGAAGAGGAGTGGGATATATGAAAGTCAAAGAGGTAAGCAAGCCACAGCAATAATCTCAGGTGTCAAGAACAGAGTGAATGATGGCAAAAATGACAGAAGAATTGGGAGAGGCAGAGCAGAGGCCAAGTCATAGGGTGCCTCAAAGGCTAGAAGAGTTAGAATTTTTCTAAGTCATGGAAGTTCACTGAGCTATAGAAGATACTATCTCAGTTTCTGGAAAATCACTGTGGCTAATGTAAGGGATGGGGGTGGTATAGAAGCAATAAGACTGAATAGAACCCTATTGCGGAAGTGTTGGGGAAATGTAATGTTGATTTAGATTGGCAGATCAACTGGCAGTTTACCAGTGATGAGAACTGGTAAACTTTTGTATATATTTTTAAAATAGAATTGACATAGTTTGTTGATAGACTGAATATAGATGTACATGTGAATTTGTAAAGAAAGATGAATTGAGTTCTAGATTTTTGGCTTAAGAATTAGGCGGTAACATTTACTGAGAGGGCAAATAGTATAGATCCGGGAGAATTTAAAAAAATCTTGATTTGGACGTGTGAATTTTGAGATATTGAGTTGACATATTATTGTAGAACTCTGGGTAGAAGTTATGGCTAGAGATAAATGTTTAGTAATCATAGTATATGGCTTCCCTGGTGCCTCAGACAGTAAAGAATCTGCCTGCAATGCCAGAAACCTGGATTTGATCCCTGGGCCTAAAAGATCCCATGGAAAAGGAAATGGCTACCCACTCTAGTTTTCTTGCCTGGAGAATCCCCACAGACAGAGGAGCCTGGCAGGCTACAGTCCATGGAATTGCAAAGAGTTAGACACTACTGAGCGACTAACACTGGAGTCATAGTATATAGATGACAGGGTGATAGATGCCATTACAGAAGAGCGGTGGTTAAAAAGAGATGAGAAGATAGTGTAGGTCACAGAGAGATAACATTTGAATTGAAAGGATCAGAAGGAGGATGAGCTAAAATTTTCTTTAAAAATACTTTATCACATTGATTTAAAAGCTTGAAAATATAAAAAGTTTGTAGCATTCTTTTGAGTAATTACCCTAGATTTTTTGCATTCAGTTTTAGAAATGACACAAAATTGTATAATTACCTTTAAAATTATTACAAAAATATATTTTGATATTTCATCATTAGAGCCAGATTAGGACACATGTCCAAGGATTTATGCCATTAGAACTTAAAATAACAATAGTTGTAGCAAAAGAAAATATAATTTACTGACTTCTTACTATGTTTCAAGCAGTGTGTAAACTTCCTTATGTGCATTGTTATTGTTTGGTTGCTAAGTCATAACTGAATTTTTTGAGACTCCTCTGACCATGGGATTTCTCAAGCAAGAATACTGGAATGAGTTGCCGTTTCCTTCTCCAGGGGTTGTTCCTGACCCAGGCTTTGAACCTGTTTCTCTTGCATTGGCAGATGATTTCTTTACCACTGGGCCCCAGAGAAGCCCCTTTATGTAGATTATAATATCTATTTACTTTCCACAAAAGCCCCTTGGAAAAAATTGCATTCAGTTCAGTTCAGTTCAGTCGCTCAGTTGTGTCCGATTCTTTGCGACCCCATGAATCGCAGCACGCCAGGCCTCCCTGTCCATCACCAACTCCCGGAGTTCACTCAGACTCACGTCCATCGAGTCAATGATGCCATCCAGCCATCTCATCCTCGGTCATCCCCTTCTCCTCCTGCCCCCAATCCCTCCCAACATCAAAGTCTTTCCCAGTGAGTCAACTCTTCGCATGAGGTGGCCAAAGTACTGGAGTTTCAGCTTTAGCATCATTCCTTCCAAAGAAATCCCAGGGTTGATCTCCTTCAGAATGGACTGGTTGGATCTCCTTGCAGTCCAAGGGACTCTCAAGAGTCTTCTCCAACACCACAGTTCAAAAGCATCAATTCTTTGGTGCTCAGCCTTCTTCACAGTCCAACTCTCACATCCATACATGACCACTGGAAAAACCATAGCCTTGACTAGACAGACCTTAGTCGGCAAAGTAATGTCTCTGCTTTTCAACATGCTATCTAGGTTGGTCATAACTTTTCTTCCAAGGAGTAAGTGTCTTTTAATTTCATGGCTGCAACCACCATCTGCAGTGATTTTGGAGCCCAAAAAAATAAAGTCTGACACCATTTCCACTGTTTCCCCATCTATTTCTCATGAAGAGATGGGACTGGATGCTGTGATCTTCGTTTTCTGAATGTTGAGCTTTAAGCCAACTTTTTCATTCTCTCTTTCACTTTCATCAAGAGGCTTTTGAGTTCCTCTTCACTTTCTGCCATAAGGGTGGTGTCATCTGCATATCTGAGGTGATTGATAGTTCTCCCGGCAATCTTGATTCCAGCTTGTGTTTCTTCCAGTCCGAGAATTCAAGGACATGTCCAACATCACACAGTATTTAAAACTGTAAGTTTGGTCATTCCCAGAGTCAATCTGATACTACAAGCAGTGTAAGAATTTTGCTTTAAGATTGGTACCTTTAAAAAGTGTTAAAAGTCTTTACTGTCTTCAGAGCAAGTCTCCGTATGCATTCTTTCCTGTAGTAGTTGTACTGGCAGTAACCAGACTGTCGCCATATTGAGTGTTTTCTTTACACTGAACAACATGAATGTGGAGCCAAATTACCAGTGTTCAAACTCCAGCTTCATCTCTGACTAGCTATGTGATCTTGAGAAAGTTATTTAAACTGTTACTGCTTCCATTTCCTCAGCTGTAAAACGAGGAGGATACCTATTCATATATTGTTGGATTGTTGGGAAGCTTTAATAAGGTAAAATATGTAAAAGTGTTTAGAAGAGTACTGGTATAGAGGCTCTGTATAAATGTTATAATCATAACATAATTGTAATCATCATCATTATTACTCTGAAAGGGATTTTATTACTACTCAAAAGATATATGAAGAGAAAATAATAAATATAAAATATTCAAAAATTCTTTATGTACATATGAACAATTTTTATTTGTCTCAGTGAACATTTTAGTAACATACAAATAATATGCTATTATTGAGTTAATTATAGAATGACTTTAGATATGCTATCGCCAAGTTATCCATTTATGTTGTCCAATTCTTTTTTTGTGTGCTATAAGAAGACAATTTTCATGGTTCGAGTTTTAAAGCATAATATGATTTGATTATGTTTGCAAGTCTAATATCTGTCTATGTTATTGATGACCTTTTCGCTTATTTTAATCCTTTGCATTAGAATTAACTTCCTCTCATGGATTGCTTTACTTTCAGTACCCTGTGGTGGAATTTTAACTAAGCGCAAAGGGACTATTTTGTCTCCTGGATACCCTGAGCCTTATGACAACAATCTGAATTGTGTGTGGAAGATCACAGTGCCAGAGGGAGCTGGCATTCAAGTAAGAATATTTAAATTTTTCTTCTTTTCATTGTATATTTGAAGTTAATCTTTTCAGAAATGACAGGACACACGTAATTTCTAGAATTTCAGCCAGTGCTTTTGACTTGCATGGCTGAATTTAAAAAAAAGATGTGCGTGTTCAGTCACTCAGTTGAGTCCGATCCTTTGTGACCCTGTGGACTGTAGCCCGCTAGGGTCCTCTGTCCATGGAATTTTCCAGGCAAGAATACTGGAGTGGGTTGCCATTTCCTCCTCCAGGGTATCTTCCTGACCCAGAGATTGAACCTACATCCCCTGTGTCTCCTGCATTGCAGGTGGATTCTTTACCTGCTGAGCCATCAGGGAAGCTGTAAAGAAAGGTACTTACCATTAATTTTTTTCACCTGCTACTTCTGCTGCTAAGTCACTTCAGTCGTATCCGACTCTGTGCGACCCCATAGACGGCAGCCCACCAGGCTCCTCCGTCCCTGGGATTCTCCAGGCAAGAATACTAAAGTGGGTTGCCATTTCATTCTCCATTTTTCACCTGCAAGTAACAGAAAACCAATTCATGACTGCATAAGCAGTAAGAAAAATATGTTGCTCCACATAACATTGAATCTTTGAGTAAGATGGTTTAAGCATTGTTTATTGCAAAGGTTCAGTTGTATCATTCCTGACCCAGGTTTTTTCCATCTCTGTCCTGCAATACTTAGCATATTAGCTTAGTTCTTGGACTTCCTCTCTCATGGTCTTGAGACAGCTACAAAATCTCTAGGCATAACAGTATTTCCCAGCAATGGATGGAATGGAATATTTCTATGTTATGTACTTTTATAATGACTGAGAACTTTTCACAAACTTTCCAGCAGATTTTCCATTCTCTCCTGTTGACCAAATTTCAATCACATCCATTCCTAAGTCATTCACTGGACAATAGCAAAAGACTTACTATGATTTGGCTTTGAAAAAATCAAGATTAGTTGTCTGGATCTGGCAAGGGACTTATCCTTCTCTGATGTACACAGCTCTCACTCAGTTGAACAAAATTGTTCTCTGTCAGCAAGGAAGAAGAATACTATTCTACAGACAGTCAACGGTATCTACCATAGTACTTCAATTGTGACCATTTTTTATGGGGAGCACTTTGACCAGCTACTCTGTTTGAGAAGAAAATTGTTTCTGGGCAAGTAGATAGCCTTTTACTGCTGAGTCAGTGTCTATCCCACGGAACATAATTAAACTTCACAGAACATTACAAAGACTATATTTCATATGTGGATGTGAGAGTTGGACCATAAAGAAAGCTGAGCACCACCGAATAATTGATGCTTTTGACCTCTGGTGTTAGAGAAGATTCCAGAGAGTCCCTGGGACAGCAAGGCTATCAAACCAATCAATCCTGAAGGAAATCAGTCCTGCATATTCATTGGAAGGACTGATGGTTGAAGCTGAAGTTCCAAAACTGTGACCACCTGATCCGAAGAGCTGACTCATTAGAAAATATCCTGATGCTGGGAAAAACAGAAGGCAGGAGGAGATGGGAACGACAGAGGATGAGATGATTGGATGGCATCACTGACTCAGTGGTCATGAGTCCGAGCAAATTCAGGGAAATGGTGAAGGACAGGGAAGTCTGGTGTGCTGCAGTCCATGGGTCACAAAGAGTAAGGCACTACTAAGCAACTAAACTGAACTGAACTGAACTGATATTTCATAAAAATAACTTGCCGTTCTCCAATTGAGTCATAGGGTTTTCCTTGAGAAACTTGAGATGCATATATATCAGTCGTGGAAAAAATAGCCAGCACATGATTCATTAAAACTGAACTTAGATAGAAATATAATTTTCAATAAAAAGTAAAATTTTCAATTTAACTTGATAACTTTTCAGAAAATTTAAAAAATTACTTAATAGATGTCAGGTGTCAAATAGGTCAGTAAATCAATGAGAAAATTTGAAATGTATTTTTTCAGTGTTTTAAAAATATTAGCAGTCAAAATACTGCTTATATTCTGGCTAGTTGTGCTATTATTTTATGATCAACTTTTAAAATTTGAGGATAACCAATCCACTCTATCCTGTTTTTGGTAGAATTAGCAAAGATTTGAAGATCCTCCATGTTCCAGATTGCATAGGCAATCTGAAATGAGCTGATACCTTTAAAATCTTCATGGAACATTTACTGTATCATCTGGTTATACATATATGAGAATTATATTAGAGCATCTATATATTGGCATCAGCTTGTCCATTTTTATCTCATCTTAAAATAATAACCCCCTGGCATTTTCCCTCTAGTTCTCACCCTCTGTTCTCAATTCCCTGTGATGTTGCTTCAGCGTCCAATGCTCTATTTGAGTCACTCTTATAGATCACTGAGGAACATGCCATTAAATCCATTGCATTGCTCATTTTCCTTATTTTGTTAGCAACATTCTATCGTGTCCATTCTTCCCTCACTATTAAGATATCTTTCCCCTCCATTCTACCTAATACTCTCTTGAATTTTGTTTTGTTTTCTTTTCTACATTTTTAGTTGTTGCTTCTATATCTAGGAACATGATCTCTTCTTTTTCAATTCATCAAATAGGCTGTTTGTGAGATTCTGTGTTCTTTGTCCATCTCACATGGCACCGTTCTCTGTACCAGGTTGTCTACTTTCATAGCTTCAGTTACCATTATGTGCTGATGCTGAATCATAGTAGATAATTAGAAAACATCTTTTTAAATTAAGGACTTAATAAATGATGACTTCCAAACCTAATATTTAACCCATACCTTTCACCTAAGTTTGCCATTTATCCAGCTGCCCACTGAACATTTTCAGCTAAACTTTTTACATCTCTCTTGTATATATGTGTGTGTGTGTGTGTGTGTGTGTGTGCACGTGCGTGTATTTATTCATTTTGGCTGTGCTGAGTTGTCATTGCTGTGCACAGGCTTTCTCTAGCTGCAGCGAGTGGGAGCTGCTCTCTAGTTTTAGTACATAGGTTTTTCATTGGAGTGGTTTCTCTTGTGGAGCATGGACTCTAGGGTGCATGGGATTCAGCTGTAGTGTGTGAGCTTAGTTGCCCTGCAGCATGTGGGATCGATCTGGTGTCCCCACATTGCAAGGCAGATTCTTAATCACTGGACCACCAGGGAAGCCTCTAAACTTCTTACACCTCTAATTCAACCTGTTCAAAACTGACTTCATGATTTTTTTTCTCAAAGTTGTGAATCTTCCCCATTTTGCTCTCTCAGAATGAACCCCTCATCCATTCAGTTGCACAAGCCAAAAACCTTGATGATTTTTTCTGTGTCCAGGTACACAAAGAACTATATCAGTTCTGTCTTTCACAAACCTCTCAAAGTCTTATTTTCTTCATCCACACTTTAACCACTCAAGATTAGGTGGCCATCATCCCTGTGGCAAGTTCTTATTCTCCTCCAATCTATTCCTCACAGGGCAAAGAGAGTAACTTTCTAAAAATAATAATCTAATGCTCTAAGTTTCCTGCTTTACAATACCTCGATCATCCTCTCTATCCTGAACTTCTTGACACAGCTGATTACGCCTTTGTGCTTTGCTCTTATTTCTTGCCTCTATTTCACTTCTTTATAGAAACCTGACTCTCTCTTGCCTCTGGACCTTTGTAAATGTTATTCCTTCTACTGCCAATACTCTTCATCATCTTCTTTATTTGGCTTATCCTTCCTCATTATTGCTGTCTCACCTTAAAAACAGTTCCTGTGGAAGACCATCCATGAACTTGAAGCAACGTTAAGCCCTCTTGCTATATGTTCTCATTGATCCCTGCAATATCCTTATATCATGATACCATGTTACTGTTTTGATTTGTGTGCTCAGTCGCACAGTCCTGTCTGACTCTTTGTGACCCCGTGGACTGTAGCACACCAGGCTTCTCTGTCCATACGATTTTCCAGGCAAGAATACTGGAGTGGGTTGCCATTTGTTTTTACTTAATTACCTGTAAGTTTATGGGGTAAGTAACTAAATCTTTTCTGACAGCTAGCACAGAGCCTAGCAGTCTGTGCTCAGTAATTGTTTTTCAAATGAACCAATGAATATTTCCAAAAGCAGTGAAGTTTTAGGCCACTTTAAGGAGTTAACATAGAATAATGGACTAATATGACATCTGAATAATGTTACGTCCTATATCACTGTCCTGGCAAACACTATTCACAACTAGAAACCTTGTATCAATGATGCTATAAGATCTTTTACTGAAGGAGCATTTCACTTAATGATTGTACTTTAGAAAATAAAATTTGAGTTTAGCACAGGATTGATCAAAGTTACAGATTTTGAAGCGTTCAGTTCAGTTCAGTTCAGTTGCTCAGTCGT
>SJYT01009519.1:176774-193745 GCA_006410635.1 Cephalophus harveyi
CATCTTTCAGAATTTGAAACAGCTCAACTGGAATGCCATCACTTCCACTAGCTTTGTTCGTAGTGATGCTTTCTAAGGCCCACTTGACTTCACATTCCAGGATATCTGGCTCTAGGTGAGTGATCACACCATCGTGATTATCTGGGTCATTAAGATATTTTTTGTACAGTTCTTCCGTGTATTCTTGCCACCCCTTCTTAATATCTTCTACTTCTTTTAGGTCCAGACTATTTCTGTCCTTTATCGAGCCCATCTTCGCATGAAATGTTCCCTTGGTATCTCTAATTTTCTTGAAGAGATCTCTAGTCTTTCCCATTCTGTTCTTTTCCTCTATTTCTTTGCATTGATCGCTGTAGAAGGCTTTCTTATCTCTTCTTGCTATTCTTTGGAACTCTGCATGCAGATGCTTATACCTTTCCTTTTCTCCTTTGCTTTTCGCCTCTCTTCTTTTCACAGCTATTTGTAAGGCTTCCCCAGACAGCCATTTTGCTTTTTTGCATTTCTTTTCCATGGGGATGGTCTTGATCCCTGTCTCCTGTACAATGTCGCAAACCTCATTCCATAGATCATCAGGCACTCTATCTATCAGATCTAGGCCCTTAAATCTTTTTCTCACTTCCACTGTATAATCATAAGGGATTTGATTTAGGTCATACCTGAATGATCTAGTGATTTTCCCTACGTTCTTCAATTTGAGTCTGAGTTTAGCAATAAGGAGTTCATGATCTGAGCCACAGTCAGCTCCTGGTCTTGTTTTTGTTGACTGTATAGAGCTTCTCCATCTTTGGCTGCAAAAAATATAATCTGTCTGATTTCGGTGTTGACCATCTGGTGATGTCCATGTGCAGAGTCTTCTCTTGTGTTGTTGGAAGAGGGTGTTTGCTATGAGCAGTGCATTTTCTTGGCAAAACTCTATTAGTCTTTGCCCTGCTTCATTCCGTGTTCCAAGGCCAAATTTGCCTGTTACTCCAGGTGTTTCTTGACTTCCTACTTTTGCATTCCAGTCCCCTGTAATGAAAAGGACATCTTTTTTGGCTGTTAGTTCTAAAAGGTCTTGTAGGTCTTCATAAAACTGTTCAACTTCAGCTTCTTCAGCGTTACTGGTTGGGGCATAGACTTGGATAACTGTGATATTGTATGGTTTGCCTTGGAGACGAACAAAGATCATTCTGTCATTTTTGAGATTGCATCCAAGTACTGCATTTTGGACTCTTTTGTTGACCATGATGGCGACTCCATTTCTTCTGAGGGATTCCTGCCCGCAGTAGTAGATATAATGGTCATCTGAGTTAAATTCACCCATTCCAGTCCATTTTAGTTCACTGATTCCTAGAATGTTGACGTTCACCCTTGCCATCTCTTGTTTGACCACTTCTAATTTGTCTTGATTCATGGACCTGACATTCCAGGTTCCTATGCAATATTGCTCTTACAGCATCAGATCGTGCTTCTATCACCAATCACATCCACAGCTGGGTATTGTTTTTGCTTTGGCTCCATCCCTGCATTCTTTCTGGACTGATCTTTCTGGATTGATCTTCATTCTTTCTCCACTGATCTCCAGTAGCATATTGGGCACCTAATGACTTGGGGAGTTCCTCTTTTGGTATCCTATCATTTTGCCTTTTCATACTGTTCATGGGGTTCTCAAGGCAAGAATACTGAAGTGGCTTGCCATTCCCTTCTCCAGTGGACCACGTTCTGTCAGATGTCTCCACCATGACTCGCCCGTCTTGGGTTGCCCTGCAGGCATGGCTTGGTTTCATTGAGTTAGACAAGACTGTGGTCCTAGTGTGATTAGATTGACTAGTTTTCTGTGAGTATGGTTTCAGTCTGTCTGCCTCTGATGCCCTCTTGCAACACCTACCATCTTACTTGGATTTCTCTTACCTTGGGCGTGGGGTATCTCTTCACGGGTGCTCCAGCAAAGCACAGCCGCTGCTCCTTACTTTGGATGAGGGGTATCTCCTTACCGCCACTGTTCCTGACCTTCAGCATGGGATAGCTCCTCTAGGCCCTCCTGCGCCTGTGCAGCCACCACTCCTTGGGTTGCTCCTCCCGGCCGCCGGCCCTGGCCTCAGGCGTGGTTTGCTCCTCCTAGCTGCCACCCCTGGCCTTGGACGCAGGGTGTCTCCTTCCTACCGCCACTGGCCTCGGACACGGGGTAGCTCTTCCTGGCCGCCACTGACCTCGGATGCAGGGTAGCTCCTCTCCGCTCTTCCTGCGCCGTCGCAGCCTGGCACCCTAGGCCGCTGCCCCTGACCTCCGACATGGGGTAGCTCCTTTCTGCCGCGCTTAGTGCCCCGCCGGCTCGCAGTCACTGCCTGCGCTTACATGACCACTGGAAAAACCATAACCTTGACTAGATGGACCTTCTTCCACAAAGAGAACCTGTAGTTTCTAGTTGCTCTGTCACTTGAATTCAGGTCCAGCCTCATCATTTTGAAATGATCATTTGATTGTAACATGCATATGCAGTTTTCCTCATACCTCCTGTTTATGGAGGCACACTTTTAAATCCCACTAGTGAAAAATCATGGTCAACAGAAGAGTCTGAAATGCAGTACTTGGATACAATCTCAAAAATGACAGAATGATTTCTGTTTGTCTCCAAGGCAAACCATTCAATATCACAGTAATCCAAGTCTATGCCCCAACCAGTAACGCTGAAGAAGCTGAACGGCATTATGAAGACCTACAAGACCTTTTAGAACTAACACCCCCAAAAGATGTCCTTTTCATTCTAGGGGACTGGAATGCAAAAGTAGGAAGTCAAGAAACACCTGGAGTAACAGGCAAATTTGGCCTTGGAACACGGAATGAAGCATGGCAAAGACTAATAGAGTTCGACTGTGAAGAAAGCTGAGCACCGAAGAATTGATGTTTTTGAAGTGTGGTGTTGGAGAAGACTCTTGAGAGTCCCTTGGACTGCAAGGAGATCCAACCAGTCCATTCTGAAGGAGATCAGCCCTGGGATTTCTTTGGAGGGAATGATGCTAAAGCTGAAACTCCAGTACTTTGGCCACCTCATGCGAAGAGTTGACTCATTGGAAAAGACTCTGATGCTGGGAGGGATTGGGGGCAGGAGGAGAAGGGGACGACAGAGGATGAGATGGCTGGATGGTATCACTAACTCAATGGACGCGAGTATGAGTGAACTCCGGGAGTTGGTGATGGACAGGGAGGCCTGACGTGCTGCAATTCATGGGGTCGCAAAGAGTCAGACACGACTGAGTGACTGAACTGAACTGAATGAAAAATCCAACACCTTCCCTGGTAGCTCAAGCAATAAAGAGTCTGCCTTCAGTGAAGGAGGCCCAGGTTGAATCCCTGGGTTGGGAAGATCCCGTGGTGAAGGAAATGGCAATCCACTCCAGTATTTTTGCCTTAAAAATCCCATCGACAGAGGAACCTGGCAGGCTATAGTCCATCCGGTCGCGAATAGTCAAACATGTCTGAGCCTCTTCACTAGCACCTAATGGAAAAGCCTAGAGGGACTGTGAACATTTATAAATCAATGAACAGTTTTTGGTCTTGAACTTATAAAATGAACTTATTTTAAAAGGGGAAACTACATGGTAATGGTATTTGAAAATTTAGGGGTGCTCAAAGATCTCAGGATGTAGTCTCTGAGGAAACAATGGTAATGTAACCATAATGAATAATTTTTTCCCTCCTCCCACACCTGAGATCATTCATTATATCTACTACTAATAATTTTGCTGTAAATCTTATAAAAACTCAGGTGGCCTGAAAACATCTTTCCATCTTGTGCAATAGTTGGAGGGCTAGTCTGAATACCCAAATTATAAAAATAGTTGTAAAATAGTCAATGCTTAGGAATGTATTCATTTAAATGTAGTTTATAAATAACAAAAGGTTTCAATTCAACACAATAGTTATTTTATTGCTTTCCTTCCTTGAGCAATATGCTTAAGTTTATTTTCATAACCATAAAAAATGGGCTAGTTAGATAATTGATTATTTGTGAAAAAAATAGTGAATGTAAGATTAATTATATTTTTACCTAAACTAATTGTCTTATTCTACTTCATGCATATCATCTCATAACTATTAATCTTAGAAACACCTCCTGTCCAAGTTAAATTGTTAATGTTTGTTGTTTCTAATTTAAATTGCTATTAACCTAGACTATATTACATGCAAGTATGTGTAATTGATCTTTATAAACACATTTCACTCCTTAAGCCTATAAGGCCATTCTAGTTTTGGCATGGTTTACTCTTTTATCCAAATTTATTTCACGATCATCTCATTGATTTTTCATGTCTTTTTGGTATTGATTGAGAGATGGTTCTAAGAGAATTTCTGAATTCATAAAACATTGTGTTTGTGTAGTTTTAAAGTTTCTGTAGTTATATCTTGAGCTATTATAGTAACACTCCTCCTGGTCTTCTGGATTTGCTTATAGAAGCATCTCTTTGTAAGTCAATCACAAAACTGAAGGTACTTAAGTTTGGGGCTTTATGTTAATCTTTATATGTGTTTTTTATATTACTAGAATATTTATGTGAGATCTATTGGTCTTAAACATACAGAGACATGCTTTCATGACAATAAATATATATATATATCCTTTATCTAGATTCCAAATGTACAACCTAACTTCCATGCTTAAAACCATTCAGTAATGCTAGTTAACATTTTTTGAGGGCATCCTATGTTCCTGAAACTATCTAAGTGTTATACATGTATTGTTTTCTTTATGCATCAAAATATTCTTGTGAAGTTGGTATAATTTTGCATCTATTCTATAGGTGAGGAAACTGAGACATAGAGATTATCTCAGATTTTACCAAGAAAAGGCAAGAAACTAGTGGAACCAGGATGCACACAGAGTACAGAAGTTTTGTTCTCAATAACTCTGAATTTTACCTCCATTAACCACAGTAGGAAAATACAACCTTCTACATTGATTAAGGTTACACAATTGTTTATATAGTCTATATCCTGTCTCCCTTTTCAGCTTCATTTTTAACTGTCCTTCCAAAAACACTATGTTTTACAAAAAATGCTCCCATTTTTTTTTTCCATAAAAGAAGGAAAAATAACTTAAAACATTATCCATTTAACATGCCAAGCCAGCATATTCACCTTCCCCTTCGTTATTATGAACTGATAAAATATATTGTTTTTTGGACTCACATAGTTTAGTTCCTATGAAATAATTATTTAAATAGAAGACAGCCTTCATATATTGTGATTTTTCTGCTACATTGAAGCCATCTTTTAAAACACCCCCCTCTCTAGCTCCACCCAGAATTTCTTTAGAGCATGGTTGCTTATGTTGCTAATTGATCTTTGAATTTCCACATGCTTAAATTTCCAGCATGTGTGTAACACAGTAAGAACATACAATTGGTACCAGTAATTGCTCATGTAATGAATGAATGGTCCCTACCTGCCAGATTCTATTTATCATTTTACTTATCTTTATTCTTTAGACTAAAATTTTATAGGTAGAATCTATCACTGGGATTTCCCAGGTGGCTCAGTAGTAAAGAATCTGCTTGCCAATGCAGGAGATGCAAGAGGCCTGGGTTCGATCACTTGGTGGAAAAGAGCCCCTAGAGTAGGAAATGGTAACCGACTACAATATTTCTTGCCTGGAAAATTCTGTGGACAGAGGATTCCTGACAGGCTACAGTCCATGGGGGCACAAAGAGGCAGACATGACTGAGTGATTGAGCACACACACAAACACACATCTATTACTGAGTACTCAGTTTTTCAGAATAGTTCTAGGTCAACATAAGTAAGAAAATTTGAGAATCAGGGTAAACATGAGCGAAACCTGTACCACATATTTCTAAACTTACATTGCTACTCGTCAGTGACTTTTTTTAATTTATTTTAATTGGAGGCTAATTACTTTACAATATTGTGGTGCTTTTTGCCATACATTCACATGAATCAGCCATGGGTGTACATGTGTTCCCCATCCTGAACCTCCCTCCCGCCTCCCTTCCCATCCCATCCCTCAGGGTCATCCCTGAGCACCCTGTCTCGAGCATGGAACCTGGACTGGTGATCTACTTCACATATGATAGTGTACATGTTTCAATGCTATTCTCTCAAATCATCCCACTCTTGCCTTCTCCCACAGAGACCAACAGTCTGTTCTTTATATCTGTGTCTGTTTTGCTGTCTCACATGTAGGGTCATCATTGCCATCTTTCTAAATTCCATATATATGCATTGACATACTGTATTGGTGTTTTTCTTTCTAACCTACTTCACTCTGTATAATAGGTTCCAGTTTCATCCATTTCATTAGAACTGATTCAAATGCATTCTTTTTAATAGCTGAGTAATATTCCATCGTGTACCACAACTTTCTTATCCATTTGTCTGCCGATGGACATCTGAGTTGCTTCCATATCCTGGCTATTGCAAACACTGCTGTGATGAACACTGGGGCACGTGTGTCTCTCAGTTCTGCTTTCCTTGGTGTGTATGCCCAGCAGTAGAATTGCTGGGTCGTATGGCAGTTCTATTTTCAGTTTTTCAAGGAATTTCCATACTGTTCTCCATAGTGGCTGTGCTAGTTTGCATTCTGACCAACAGTGTAAGAGGGTTCCTTTTTCTCTGCATCCTCTCCAGCATTTATTGTTTGGAGACATTTTGATAGCAGCCATTCTGACCGGCACGAGATGCTACCTCATTGTGGTTTTGATTTGTATTTCTCTGATCGTGAGTGATGTTGAGCATCTTTTCATGTGCTTGTTAGCCATCTGTATATCTTCTTTGAAGAAATGTCTGTTTAGTTCTTTGGCCCATTTTTTGATTGGGTAGCTTATTTTTCTGGAATTGAGCTGCAGGAGCTGCTTGTATATTTTTG
Source organism: Cephalophus harveyi (assembly GCA_006410635.1). NCBI lineage: Eukaryota > Metazoa > Chordata > Mammalia > Artiodactyla > Bovidae > Cephalophus > Cephalophus harveyi. The sequence goes on from SJYT01009519.1 coordinate 183,637, forward strand.
AGATTAATTCTTTGTCCGTTGCTTCATTTGCTATTATTTTCTCCCGTCCTGAAGGCTGTCTTTTCACCTTGCTTATAGTTTCCTTTGTTGTGCAAAAGCTTTTAAGTTTAATTAGGTCCCATTTGTTTATTTTTGCTTTTATTTCCATTACTCTGGGAGGTGGGTCATAGAGGATCCTGCTATGATTTACATCAGAGAGTGTTTTACTTATGTTTTCCTCTAGGAGTTTTATAGTTTCTGGTCTTACATTTAGATCTTTAATCCATTTTGAGTTTATTTTTGTGTATGGTGTTTGAAAGTATTCTAGTTTCATTCTTTACAAGTGGTTGACCAGTTTTCCCAGCACCACTTGCTTTTGAAGTTGAAATTGTTCTGTCTGAAAAACTTTATTGGTAGACATTTACGTTATATGTTGCTATTCAGCCGCTCAGTCATGTTCTACTCTTTGCAACCCCATGGACTGTAGCATGCCAGGCTTCCCTGTCCTTCACTATCTCCTGGAGTTTGCTCAAATTCATGTCCATTGGGTTGGTGATGCTATCTAACCATCTCATCCTCCAATGTGCTCTTTTCTTGCCTTCAATCTTTCCCAGCACCAAGGTCTTTTCCATTGAGTCAGTTGTTTACATCAGGTGGCCAAAGTATTGGAATTTCACTTCAGCGTCAGTCTTTCCAATGAATATTTAGGGTTTATTTCCTTTAGGATTGACTAGTTTGATCTCCTTGCTATCCAAGGGACTCTCAAAAGTTTTTTCCAGTACCACAGTTCAAAAACATTCATTCTTTAGCTTTCAGACTTCTTTATGGTCCAACTCTCACATCCGTACATGACTACTGAAAAAACAATAGTTTTGACTGTAAGGACCTTTGTTGACAAAGTAATATCTCTGCTTTTTAATATGCTGTCTAGGTTTGTCATAGCTTTTTTTCAAAGGAGCATGCATCTTTTAATTTCCTGGCTGCAGTCACCATCTGCAGTGATTTTTGAACCCAAGAAAATAATATCTGTCACCGCTTCCTCTTTTCCCCCTTCTGTTTGCCATGATTTGATGGGACCAGATGCCATGATCTTAGCTTTTTGAATGTTGAGTTTTAAACCAGCTTTTTCTCTCTTCCTCCCTCATTAAGAGGCTCTTTAGTTCCTCTTCACTTCCTGCCATTACAGTGGGATCATCTGCATATCTGAGGTTGTTGGTATTTCTTCCAACAATCTTGATTCCAGCTTGTGCTTCATCCAGGCGAGCATTTTGCATGATGTACTCTGCATGTAAGTTAAATAAATAGAGTTAAAATATACATGTAAATGTTACATAATAATATGTGACAAGTTTTCTTTAGTATATTAGTTAATACAAGGTATATTCTGTTGAAAAAGTCTGTATACTTATCATTGCTGATTTCTCCAAGTCCTGCAACTAGTAGCCCAGTCATATTGAATTCATCCTTTATCACCAACTTCTACATTATTCTCAAGCCATTATCTTATAATGATAAATATTAAATGCCAAGTGATAATTCTAATATATTAAAAAATCATTAAATATGGTGTAAACTTAGAAATAATAGTTATTTTGTATCCATTATTTAGAGAAAAATTTTAAATTGAAGACCTGCAGTATTTTTAAAATAAGATCTTCACTATCATTGAATACAAGCACTGGTCCAAAGACATATGGTTCAGTTCCTTTTGATTTCTCTTGTATGCATGCTAAGTCACTTCAGTCATGTCTGATTTTTTGCAGCCCTATTGACTGTAGCCTGCCAGGCTTCTCTGTCCACAGGAGATTCTCCAGGCAAGAATACTGGAGTGGGTCGCCATGCCCTCCTCCAGGGTATCTTCCTGACCCAGGGATCGAATCTGTGTATCTTAAGTCTCCTGCATTTGCAGGAAATAAATCCAGGATTTTTGATTATTTTCAATAAATTTGTACATGGGTTGTCATATCAAATTCATAAAGTGGTTTTTTTTTTTTCTTTTTACATAACAGTGTTACTGGGAGTCTTAGGAATAATTAAACTTTCTTCTTCTCCCTTTCTCCCTATCTCATTGCATTAAGGACTTATTAAAATCATTATGGAATACTGTAGTATATATTCAAAATGATCAAATACAACTGTTATGATTTACACCATTTTCTCCTTCAGATTGCTTTGTGAACAAAATTAGGAAGAATATTTTTTGTTTATAAATAAATTTTTGAAATTGGAGGACTGAGGTTTTAATGTTTACAGCCAGGGTAACTGCCCACAGTAATTTAATAGCATATATAATTAATTCTGTGCAACTTTCGATGTGGATTTTTCCTTGTATTAATTTCTGTTTGTTTTTGGCTATAGCACTTAATTCATTGAACCAATTCCCATTAAAAAATTCACTCAAAGAGCATCTTTGATTGCCAGAGACATAATTTTATAAAATGTATACCCTTAAAGATGAAAATGACTCAATATGTTGGTTGGCTAAGCTTAGTTAAGCAAGAGAGAGCTGTTTGAAACATTGTACAAATACCTTTTCTTTGTTGATTCCTGCAAATAACCTACTGGTATTGTTACTTAGAAAGCAATGAAAAATAATAAAGAAGACATTTTTAAACTACTGAGTTTAATCACTCAGTTTTGTAAATTAAAAAATGACTTATAAATATGAACTGCAGCTTTTTAAAGATATTTCTGTTTTATTTTCTTTAGTGCATGTAAAATAATTGAATGCAAAAAAAAATGAGAGAGAGGTTGTTGATATATGACTTCTCTTTCTTATCTAATTACTTCATTACCTTATTTCCTTCCCTGAAACAATCTTATTAAAGATTGAAATATGTTTTTATACTCCAAAATTCTCTACTAATTCTAATTTATCTAGTAGATTTTATTGTTATTATTCAGTCGCTCAGTCATGTCTGACTTGTGACTCCATGGACTGTAACATGCCAGGCTTCCCTGTCCTTTACTGTCTCCCACAGTTTGCTCAAACTCATATCCATTGAGTCGATGATGCCATCCAACCATGTCATCCTTTGTCACCCCCTTCTCCTCTTGCCTTCAGTCTTTCCCAGTATCAGGGAAAAGGAAAGATACATCCATCTACTAGATAAGTGACGTTATTATTTGCATTCCATTATATAAGTTTTAGAAATGCAGGAATATATAAGAAAGTACATAAAACATCACCAATAATTTCATATCAAGAATCTTAACTACTGCTAATATTTCACATATTTTCTTTTGGTCATTTTTCTCTGTGATTATTTGCATGTAAGAATTTTTAACATACAAAATTATTATTGCATAGTCTATAGAGTTTATATCATGTTTTAAGTTAAAACTCTTTCATAAATATTTTGCTCTATATACATACATTATGGAAAAAATCTCTTTTAAAAATGAGTCTCATTATTTTGTGGCATCACTGTGCAATATTTTCTTTATCCTCCCAGAGGAGAAAATCAACACTTGGGGAAATTAGTAGTTTTTTTACGTATATGACCCTGACTAGAGTACTTGATAGAAAGAAAAGAGAAATGAACATGTACTGAATTTAGCCTTCTTAGCAAAAATGATCACATAAATGACCTTAATGGTAAAGGATAATAAATGTACTGTTCAGAACATCCAATATACTACTTTTCCTTTTTCTAAAGTAAACTCTGGGAGTTGGTGAGGCCTGGCATGCTGCAGTCCATAGGGTCGCAAAGGGTCGGACACAACTGAGTGACTGAACTGAACTGAAATGAACTGAAAAAGAAAGTGAAATCATATTGACCAGATGTATATGTTTATATCATAACTGTTCCATTTGGTTAATCATTCTTAGAAAGCTTTCTATAAAATCAGATGAATTTAATGTATAAGACCCATTAGTAGATGTTGAATGAGATGAAAGTAAATGTAACACCATTTTTGTCTTTTCTTGGATTTCAAAAGTTATATGGAAAGTGAGACATTAACTCTTAAATTTTTAAAAGTAGGTCACAATTTAAGGATAACTTACCTTTCCTGGTTCTATAAATTCAAGATTACAAAAAATCAAGAAACGTGGAGCTTGACATATGTTTAGAGACCTAGCTAATTGTGGCACCAGCATTGAAATTCTAGTCTATATGACTCAGTCTCCTTTAGGACTACCTCAAGTGCATTCCTAAATGACCAGTTTACTCCTCGTCTTTACTGCCTTACTTCCCAGTCTAACCACAACTCTATCCAGTCACTGCTTCTATTTAATTTTCTATCCTTTAATTTGTACCTACTCTCACCATTATGTTATTAGATAAAGTTTCTTCCATTTGCAAAGGCAGACATTTGTATTTATTAAGAAATACAATAGAATGCTCTTTCTTTCTTATTCTATTCATTCATCTTTACTAAGAATGTTTATTGAGTGCTTCCTTAAGACTGTGTGCTTTAAACCACCCATATGGAATTTATATTCTCAGAAGGGGATAAATGTTGAATAACTAATTACATAATTATTCATTATTAATTTATGTCAAATGCAACAAAAATGATGGATGGGGTGGTGTTAAGTATGATGGCATCTATCAGAGAGATATAACATGGTCAAGGAGTGAAAGAATCTATATGATATTGCCATACTTTTTGTTGTTATTCAGTCACTAAGTCATGTCCAACTCTTTGCGACCTCCTGGTCCATGGCATGCTAGACTTCCCTGTCCACTGTCTTCTGGAGTTGCTTTCCTGAATCTTTGATGCCATCCAACCATCTCATCTTCTGTTGCCCCCTTCTCCTCCTGCCCTAAATCTTTCACAGCATCAGGGTATTTTCCAATGAGTCAGCTCTTCACATAAGGTGGCCAAAGTATTGTTATTCTTTAGAATTTAGGTTTTAATGCTTTTTTAATAAATGATTATATACCGTGAATATTTATAATGAGTATATACACATGCACATAATGATTTTGGAGGGGTGACTGCTTCCTCTCATCCATTCAGATATGTATTGCATGCATGCTAAGTTGCTTCAGACATATTCAACTCTCTGCAACCCTGTGCACCATAGCTCACTAGGCTCCTCTGTCCATGGGTTTCTCTAGGCAAGAATACTGGAGTGGGTAGCCATTTCCTCCTCCCGGGGATCTTCCTGACCCAAGGATTGTACCTGGGTCTCTTACCTCTCCTGCATTGGTAGACAGGTTCTTTACCACTAGCTCCACCAGGGAAACCATCAGATATGTATTAGATTAGCTCAAAATGTGAACTATAGAGAAATAGATAACAAACATTGGCTTCTATTAAAGATAAAAAGGTTTTTGATAGTAATATATTCACATGTTTAAAAAATGTTTTGGCAAAAGCATCAAACAATTTTTGAGCTTTTAAATGAATAATTTTAGAAATAAGGCCATTTGCAGGAACATGGATTGACCTAGAAATTATCATACTAAGTGAAGTAAGGCAGAGAAAGACAAATACTGGATGGCACCACTTATATGTAAAACCTAAAATATGACACAAATGAACTTATCTATGAAACAGACTCAGACATGGATAACAGACTTGTAGTTGTCAAGAGGGAGGGAGGGTAGGATGGACAGAGTAGCAATTTGAGGTTTGTAGACGTAAACTATTTTATAAAAAATGGATAAACAATAAGATCCTGATGTATAGCACAGAGAACTGTATTCAATATCCTGTGATAAACCATACTGGAAAATAATATTAAAAAGTATATATATATAATGTATATATAAATATATATATTATATTTATAGCTGAATCACTTTGCTATACAGCATAAATTAACACAACATTGTAAGTCAAATATACTTCAATAAGAAATGCTAAACTAAATGAAACATTTTAGAAAAACATTTTACTTTTAGTATGCTTTTATTTTTTATACTGAAAAATAAGTTGTTAATGTAAAAATAATGGAAGTGTTTTGAATTATCATCTCCATTTCAGAAAAAGGTATCAAGTGATATGGACAAGATAGCAAATATTTTTTTAGTCATTTTACTTAGAATGTTTTACAAATATAAAGATGTGTATAAGAGACAGGAATACTGTAGTATATATTCAAAATGATCAAATACAACTGTTATGATTTACACCATTTTCTCCTTCAGATTGCTTTGTGAACAAAATTAGGAAGAATATTTTTTGTTTATAAATAAATTTTTGAAATTGGAGGACTGAGGTTTTAATGTTTACAGCCAGGGTAACTGCCCACNTATGGACAAGATAGCAAATATTTTTTTAGTCATTTTACTTAGAATGTTTTACAAATATAATTCCATTATCACAGTAAATTATTATTTTTATTTAGCAAGTTTCTTTTTATGAATTTTTACTTATATCATAGAAGATGTTTAGGCTGATAATTAAAGAAGAGTTTAGGTATAATCACCCAGCTAATTAATGGTTGGTGCCATGAAAATTCAAATAGTTCTATGGTGTACTTCAAAGCACATTGCTGTAACCATATACAGTTAAATCTTATTCACAGAATATCCTTAATGTCTCAGTGTAAATCTAGTTTTAATGACATCAATATTCAATTTTGGTAATTTAGGCATGATTTAAGCATTTGAAAATTACATTTTACTGCTAATTATTCTTAGCTATTGGTTTGGATTCCTGTCCTGAACCACAGACTCCTAGCAGTGGGATTAAAATTGGAGACAGATACATGGTTGGTGATGTAGTATCCTTTCAGTGTGATCAAGGCTATTCTCTTCAGGTAGGTCTATTTTAAAATTTTAGCTTTGAATTTCATTACCCTTTCAGAATATTTTAGCAAATTAATGATTAATAATATAGAAGTTATAAAACAATACTTATCTCAGGCTGCATAATTTAACATTATTAAATCAAAAGGTATTCAATTTGTCAATGAGGTGTTTGTGAGAGAAATTGCTGGAATGGACTAACTTTTTTGTTTGCAAGTAATCAAAGATGATTTTGAAATCAAAATAAATGTTTCCTTTTCTCTCTGTACACATAAGATGTAAAAATTGAACTCTTAGATTTTCAGAATTTGCAAATAAAAATGAAAGTGCTACTTAAAGCATTAAATAAAGTTTCTATGATAATAAATTCCCCAGATTCATAAAAAAATGACTACAAATAAGTTTTGCTAAAACTATGGAGATGTGTATAAGAGACAGCTCCCACAGTTTGCTCAAACTCATAAGAGTTAGCAGTAGACTTAAGTTGCAGCTGGCTACAGGGAACAAATGGAACTTGCCAGAGAGCATCATTTACTGACATTCAAAGATGACATGAGACCAGACCACATGAATTTCTGATTTATCCAGAGCTCAATCTTGGCCACATATGTAACACACCGGGACACAAAGAATGGGAGGCATGGAAGCAAATGCTACACAGGAGTTGTTAAAACTCATTTAACATTAAACTGAACATATTCAGCTCAGTTCAGTTCATTTCAGTTGCTCAGTAGTGTCAGACTCCTTGAGATCCCGTGAACTGCAGCACATCCAACTGTTTTCCTATTTGTAATTGAGTCCAGAGGAAAGTCACCAATTTCTATGCCTCAAGAAAAAGGAAAAATGATAAAACAGCAGGCGTTTCCTACATATACAAGCAAAAATGGGAAAATCTATTTTCTAACAAGAATTTCATTTGACCCATTTATGTTTTTATGGGAGACCAGCAGTGGCCTGAGAATAGATCACATAGGGAGGCATGAACGTGCCCACACACGGGGCGTCCTGCCTGGGCAGGGGCATCCCTGTCTCTTATACACATCTTTTCAATAGTATTAAAAATATTACAATGCAATATATTGTTTTCATAAGTATCATTCACTATCCTGTGTTATATTTAGACTTTTAAAAATGTGTATAAACTTTTAAAAATGTGAACTGCTCTGTCTTGTTTATATAGGGCCATTCTCATATTACATGCATGCCTGGACCTGTAAGAAGATGGAATTATCCAATCCCAATTTGTTTGGGTGAGTTAAAGAACTATAAATTTATTTATTAGATATTTTAAAGATATACCTTGTATATGTTGTTTTTCAAACATAAAGTTTGGCTTTTGCAGGTTTTATGAAAATTATATTCCCAGATAAATGTTTCAATTTTTTTTTTAATTTTAAAGTTTTACATTTTTTGGTCCCAAAGTAATTATCAATGTATAGCTTAAAACTACAAATTGAGAAACGATATTCAGGTTTTCTGATTGCCAGAGAGTTTTCTCAGTATAATATTGTAGAACTACTCATACTCATGGATCAGGAAAACAAGTAAATATTCTATTGCTTACTCTTGAGCCAAAATACATAAGAAAGCTAGAGTCTACCAAAGGGAGCATAACACCCCATGAGATGTACGATGTATCAAAAGAACACTTGAGACTTTGAAATTTGATCCCAAATATTTACCCTAATTTAATGCAGCTTCCAGTTATTACTATCCACCTTAATTTTTTTCATTTTTAAAATTCTGGTGTCTGTATGCTACCATTAATATTCTGGGTTCTATAGAGTATGAAAAGAAAGTGTGAGTTATGATTTCCATCATTAAAACATGATTTGTAGAAATAAATGAAATGAAATAGGAGAGTGATTTAGCGTTTAATGCCATTGACTACCTGATGGAATTTAAGAAAGATGAAAATGGTGTTGACTGAAGTCATTGGGAAATATAGTCAGTCAATAAAATTTACACAGGGTATTGAATGGCATATGTCATTAAATGAATGAAGAAGATTACCCTTTCTGAGTAGGAAAAAAAATAAAAGAATTGGTGTGACCTAAATACCTACCAATTTATAGTGAACAAACCTGTAATATATTAGTTTCCTTGGGCTAGTGTAACAAAATGCTATAGACTAAATGACTTCAACAACAGAAATTTATTTTGTCTCATTTCTAGAAGCTAAAAGTCCAGGGTCAAGGTGGTGGCAGGGTTGTATTTTTTGGAGTACTTCTTTGCTTGACTTGTAGAAGATACTCTTCTCCCTACATCTTGACATTGCCTTTTCACTGTGAGGGAGCTCCCCGATACTACACCAGTACTATTAGATTAGAGCTCCCTACCCTCATGACTTTATTTAACTTTAACTATCTCCTTAAAAGAGATATCACTTATCTCCAAATGCAGTCACATTTGGGAGTTAGGGCTTTAACATGTGAATATTAGGAGGACACAATTCAGTCTGTGATGCCTATGTGCCATATGCACAATTTTTGTTAGAGAGTACTGAAAATTAATGTTTGAGTAAAGATGTCTTTTATTGACAAACAATATTAAAAGCATTCAGACTTTAGATTGGATGACAATTTTGGAAGGATTTATTTCTTTAGGTATTATAAATAATTTATGCATATAATACCAATTACAGATTGCATATGTACATATAGTAACTATTACAAAAAATTATATATATATATACAGATAATGTCATTTATGTAAGTGTTATGAATATGGGGTATGTATATATCCAATTAAGTATAAAATTGAGATGATAAAGATAAAAATAATATATATATTTTGCTGATGTGAAAGCAGAGAGTTTTGGTCTTTTATTCATTACTGTCCTTTACTGCCAAGAACAGTTAGTATCTTAAGTACATATCTGATAAATATTGTTTAGTGAACAAATTAAAGTTTTGGGATTCTACAGTATGTATAGTTTTTATAATGCCTTTCTTGACATTCACTTAGAATCATTTTCTCCATCATAGCAAGTTTCCAAAAATTTTATTTTTTAAATGGCTTTATAGAACATCAGTTCAGTTCAGTTCAGTTCAGTCGCTCAGTAGTGTCTGACTCTTTGCGACCCCATGAATCGCAGCACGCCAGGCCTCCCTGTCCATCACCAACTCCTGGAGTTCACTCACACTCACATCCATTGAGTCAGTGATGCCATCCAGCCATCTCATCCTCTGTCATCCCCTTTTCCTCCTGCCCCCAGTCCCTCCCAGCAAAAGAGTCTTTTCCAATGAGTCAACTCTTCTCATGAGGTGGCCAAAGTACTGAAGTTTCAGCTTTAGCATCATTCCCTCCAAAGAAATCCCAAGGCTGATCTCCTTCAGAATGGACTGGTTGGATCTCCTTGCAGTCCAAGGGACTTTCAAGAGTCTTCTCTAACACCGCAGTTCAAAAGCATCAATTCTTTGG
>SJYT01009519.1:200391-217938 GCA_006410635.1 Cephalophus harveyi
CAAATAATTTATAAACATTAAAAGAAAATTGAATACATATAAAGTTAAAGCAATATTTTTCTCATGTCTATGCAAATATTATTGATAATATAATGTGTGAAAAGATTACTCTGGGGAAATTTTTAGAAAAATATGTACTTCTTGTAGCTTCACATATTAAGATAATCATGTTCAAACTTCTAAGAAGATTTTCTGTTTATCCAGGAATGAATTTAATATTTTAAAGCATATTTTTAGTATTTCCCAAATTTATTTGTTCATAGGATTCTTTTTCCATGTGTCAGAGGATTTGCGTGTAACTGTTTCCAGGAACAAAATATGATTTGACTTGAAAACCTCACTAGTTATTAAGAGCAACAGCTCAAGAGCCAGAGTATCTGACTTGTAATTTCAGCTCTTTTAGGATATTATGTAAGCTTAGAATAATATTGAGCTTCCCTGTGCCTCAGTTTCCTCATTCTCACAAGTAACCATAAGCATGAAATGTTAGCATATAAAAAACTTAAAATAGTGCCTTGTGACAGGAAAACACAAAAAATATCAGATTTTATTACTAACAAGTTGAAGCATGGTAGTTGTGAAAACAAAACATAAAATTCAATAAAAATTGAATATTAATTGAATTAGGGGAACATACCTCTTTAAAGTCACCAACTCAATGGACATGAGTTTGAGCAAACTCTGAAAGATGGTGAAGAACAGGGAAACCTGGCACGCTGCCATCCATGGGGTCACAGAGAGTCTGACATGACTGAGTTACTGAACAACAACCTCAATGAGACTTTTATTTTTTCTATCCCAAAGGCATTTCACTATCCCATATTTTAGTTATGTTTATAAAGAAATTATTTTGTAATATAGCAAATAACAATAACCCCTAGATTTTATCACAAATATTATATAACATTTGGCATTATCTTCTGACAAGAAAATACTAAAACAGCATACTGGAAATTACATGCCTCAAAATGATATTTTGGAGAAGTTGATTTATCCCCTGTATGTGACTAATTTCTAACACAGTCGTGAAATCTGATTATGTTAATATATAAAACTTTGCGATCGTATTTTGCCCTCAAATTGGCCTTTTACAAAATAAAAATTATTGAGTGGCTTTTCATCTTTAAGAGTTGATTGATCTAATTTTAAATGGTATTAAAGAGCAAGAAAGCTACTTTCTTGATTAGTTTTGCTATGGTGACATTGTAGTAAAATGAGATTTTCCCATGTGACAAATTGTGGGCATTTGAGAGCAGTATTCTATTACTTTGTACTATAGCAAAGCTAATTGTTCTGAGCAGACAGCAAACCCATGGCCCAGATCTTGACAGTATGCCTCTCAACCTAAATGGAAATATATCTTAACAACATAAATGTGAATTGTGTGTTTGTGTATATGCATGCACTTAATTTGGTAAAAAGTAAATAAAGTAACATAATGTTTGTTTTTCTTCCTTAGGTGTCCATCTGCAGTTTGTAAATTTTTCTACAGAAACCATACATGATTATTTGGAAGTAAGAAGTGGATCCTCAGAAACTAGTACTGTTATTGGGCGACTTAGTGGTCCTCAAATACCATCTTCCCTGTTTAGCACAACCCATGAAACCAGCTTGTATTTTCACAGTGACTATTCACAAAACAAACAAGGGTTCCACATTGTATACCAAGGTGAGTGGAATAATACAAAATGAGAAATTATTTAGCCTCTAGACAGCTACTAGCAATCTAACTCTTAAATATTTTCTAAGTTGTGTTTCAGAAAGGAAAAAGGAACCTAACCAAGGCAAGCTTCAGTTAGGAAGAGTTTTAAATAATGCAATTTTCAGGCAACCAAATGTGGGGAAATTATGTATTTTTGAGGCCTTACAAATTCTAACCATGAGAAAAGTATTTAATTCAACAATAAAATAAAACAAATCAAGGCCAGGCAGTCAGACAGGACATGGGGAAATGTAAGACTGAGTCTTTGCTTTCATATCAAAATGAGTATATTGAAGATATTTTGTGGTGCTCATCTACTATATGCAAAGTTATTCTCTTTTACTTTATAATGAAAGAATGACATAACAATCATTGATATCATTCTACTGCTTTGAGAATATGAAATAAATAAATACTTTGTCAATCATATTATATTAGGCCTATTTCCAATATAAGTCTGCTGCATGACCTTGAGCATGAATTTCATCCCTTTAGAATATAAAGCTTAGACTCTGGAAGACCTAGGCTTAAATGTGGATTCTCTATGTTCAGTCTTAAGTGATGTAGGGCATAAGTTCATTTTTTCATTTTCATGATAGAGTTAGTAAGAGTACATCTCAGATAAGTTGTTTTGAACTTTGTGATGAAATGATTGTAAAATATTTACCATGTTGTATATCATTAGTAATTATTTAGTGTAGTTTTTGTTTTGGTGTTTTCTGTTTTTGCTTTTTACTGTCATTTCAGATCTTAAAAGTCTGAGATTTAAAAGTAAATGTTTAAGTTATAATATTTAATCAAACAATGCAGTTCCAGTGATTGTAATATTCAATCAAAAGTAACAAATTTTAATTACATCACTGCCTTAATTATTAAAGGATTTAATGATCATGTGATTTTTTAAAATTTTAATTCAAGTTTTTCCTGATTTCTAGTTGATTCACAAGCAGGTGATACTTTTGGACATGAGCTCCACCAGAGCAGGGATCTTTGTGTTGTTCATTTATGTGTCTCAAGTGCCTAGAAGAGTAAGAGCACAATAAATATTTGCTGTATATAACTGAAAAGAAATTTAAGAGTAGTTAAATTTTGACTGTCTGGATCACAATAAACTGTGGAAAATTCTGGAAGAGATGAGAATACCAGGCCACCTGACCTGCCCCTTGAGAAACCTGAATGCAGGTCAGGAAGCAACAGTTAGAACTGGACATGGAACAACAGACTGGTTCCAAAGAGGAAAAGGAGTACGTCAAGGTTGTATATTGTCACCCTGCTTATTTAACATATATGCAGAGTGCATCATGAGAAATGCTGAGCTGAATGAAGCACAAGCTGGAATCAAGATTGCCAGGAGAAATATCAATATCCTCAGATATGCAGATGACACCACCCTTACGGCAGAAAGTGAAGAACTAAAGAGCCTCTTGATGAAAGTGAAAGAGAAGAATGAAAAAGTTGGCTTAAAGCTCAGTGTTCAAAAAACTTAAGATCATGGTATCTGGTTCCATCACTTCATGGCAAATAGATGGGGAAACAGTGTAAACAGTGTCAGGCTTTATTTTCTTGGGCTCCAAAATCACTGCAGATGGTGATTGCAGCCATGAAATTAAAAGACACTTACTCCTTGGAAGGAAAGTTATGCCCAATCTAGATAACATATAAAAAAGCAGAAACATTGCTTTGCCAACAAAGGTGTGTCTAGTCAAGAGTATGGTTTTTCCAGGAGTCATGTATGGATGTGAGAGTTGGACTATAAAGAAATCTGAGTGCTGAAGAATTGATACTTTTGAACTGTGGTGTTGGAGAAGACTCTTGAGAGGCCCTTGGACTGCAAGGAGATCCAACCAGTCCATCCTAAAGGAGATCAGTCCTGAGTGTTCATTGGAAGGACTGATGCTGAAGCTGAAACTCCAATAGTTTGGCCACCTGATGTGAAGAGCTGACTCATTTGAAAAGACCTTGATGCTGGGAAAGGTTGAGGACAGGAGGAAAAGGGGATGACAGAGATTGAGATGGTTGGATGGCATCACCGACTCAATGGACATGAATTTGCGTGAACTCGGAGTTGGTGACGCACAGAGAGGCCTGGCATGCTGCAGTCTATGGGGTCGCAAAGAGTCAGATACGACTGAATGAACTGAACTGAAAATAGACATAACACCCAACTGCACATGGGTCTCAGTGATTACAGTTTAGCTTAGGCTTGCAAACATAATTTAATAGTACCACATATCATCCTGTATATAAAACAGAAAATCATAACTGTTACATTTCTATACAAAATGTACTGTATTCCTGAGAAAATTAATTTAATAAACTTCTAGGAAACTGATTGAGTTTCTTCTTTGCATCTAGAAGGCTCAGGAGTATATTTGTGGTTCTTCTCTAACAAGTGTAGAGGGCCTTATGCTGAGCACTTTGCTATTCACTTTAAACCTGACTTCATCTTCTTTTCATGCCCTCATTTTCCCTTGGCCTTTCAGAGCAATATTCTTGTTTGAATGTGAAAAAACTAGAATTTGAACATTTCTTATTGCATTTTTCAGTCAATGTGTCCTTGAAAAAATCTTTATTTGCATAACAAATAAAAATATATAACATTTGTTACTTTTATTTATATAATGTTAACATTATTAACATGAGCCATCATGTATAGCAATGATCACTAGATACCTTAAATGTAAATTTCTGATTTGGGAAATTAAGTATTTAATACACTCAATGTTAATGTTCTCAATTTTGTGGTTACATAGCAGTGTCCTTTTCTTTGTGAAATAGAAGTGATGTGACAAGTTATTCTCAACTAATTTGAAAAGAAAGTGTGTTCACACACATACATATACACACACACACAGATGTATATGGGGACAGGGTTAGGGAAAGAAAGAGAGAATGATGAAAATGTATCAGAGTTAACCACTGGGAAACCTGACTGATGGCATAGTTCTTACTATTGCAACCTTTGTGTAACTTTGGAATTACTGAAAAATAAAAAAGTTTTTAAAAAAGGAATTTAATAGTCAGTAGAAAAATAATCTCTGCTGGTAATTTAAATTTTACTAATTATATATGGTTTTGAATTTCTTAAAAATAAAGTCTCAAATATTAATAATATATGAGTATATATACTGTTTATAGGTTCAAATTTTTTTCAGCAGTGTTTATTAAGCATCTAATATGTAAAAGGGAGTAAGCAAAGCTTTTAGGATACAGTGATAAAAGCAGGAACTTTGCTGTCATGTAGAATGTAGAGCAACATTAGTATGAACAAATAAAATAGTTGTGCTTCAATGCCAAGAATATTTTGATGATTGAAGTACAAAATTTGTGTTAGAAGGAAATTGTTTCCTAGTACTTTATATTGTTAAATGACTTCTTTAGAAAAACTTGGCAGAGTGTGATTTATTTCTTTTAGAGGGAAAATTAGCTTAAGATATTCAGAAAGATTCAGAATTAGGCTTACACATATATTTGTTTTATTTTATATACATGTGATATAACCAGAAAGCAACTGCATCCTACGTAAAGGGATCAAATAGAGTATGTTCGATTAAAATTGTGGCTTTAAGGGTAATTTATATTTTCATTAAAACTTTAAATAGATTTCATCAGTGAGTGAATAAACAATGCATTTTGATAAATTATGCTAAAATTTTAATATGAAAATTATTGACATAAGAAACATACAGTCATTAACGTCACTTGCTATAAACCCAAATTAACTATTGCTAACCAATTGCAAGCAGCACTACATCTATTCTGCGGATTGCAAATAGCACCCACTTGTGGTCTTTCATAGTTCAAAAAGGAAAATTTTCTTTTTTTTACATTTTCCAGCCTATCAGTTGCAAAGCTGTCCTGATCCACGCCCATTTCGAAATGGTTTCGTAATCGGCAATGATTTTACTGTGGGTCAAACCATTTCATTTGAATGTTTCCCTGGATATACACTGATTGGAAATTCAGCCCTCACTTGCCTTCATGGAGTGAGTCGTAACTGGAATCATCCACTTCCAAGGTGTGAAGGTATGCTTCTAACTTGAAGCTATCTTTTAGATGATATAATCTGTGTTTAATAATTCTTATTTTGGTACTCTTTTTCTGTTTGTTTGTTTTCCTCTTCAAATGTCATGCTAAATATAGAGTCTTCCTTTCAGTTAAAGAATTATAGTTAGCAGAGACCTTAAAACTCCATAATAAAGAACTAATTTTGTCATTCTTGAGTCAGGAGTCCTAACCTTCTCTATTGGATGCTGAAGTAAAGTTAGTTAACATTTTAGAGCTTCTCCTGTGCGATGTCTATGTGATTGCATGTGTGTTTGTTTACTAATCATTTTTTTATGAAACAGTAGCTCAGGTACTGCTACTGAATTTGGGCTCATTTCTTCTAAAGTAAATAAAAGTGCCTTGATTCTCTTATAAGTCCTTATATTTATACATGATATAAGACAAAGTTGAACATTATATATATATATGGCTAAAGTATTTGAAAAAAGCAAATGCAATGTAGTTTACTAATCTAGTGATAGTGAAAGACAATGTAGAATGCCTCATGCTGAAAAATAAATAAACATTCACTCTGTTTGGTTCATGGTTTCCAGCTTTATTTTATATACCTTAACTGAGGTAGAAACATAACACAGATGTCTTTTATATTGTCTAAGAGGTATGAAATGTTTGCAATCTTTTTGTAATCAATTTACTATAATTCTATTTAAACATATTATATCTTTTCTGTAGCTCTTTGTGGAGGGAATATAACTGCAATGAATGGAACCATTTACTCTCCTGGGTATCCAGATGAATATCCAAACTTTCAAGACTGTTTTTGGCTCGTAAAAGTACCCCCTGGGAATGGAATCTACATCAACTTTACTGTTTTACAAACAGAACCAATCTATGATTTCATCACTGTATGGTAAGCCAACACCTCTGTTATTGATTGATTCAACTGTGTATAACAGTGAAATAGGATAGGAGTAAAAATATGTCATGGTCCTCTATATAGATTGCCATCTGATGCTTGAACTGGTGTGAATAAATATGAAACCATAATGACTATATTCTTTCATCTATTATGACCATAGTTTCATAAACTCATTCTGTTTCATATGACTTTGTCAGACCAGTTCCATGATCATTTCACAAGATCAAGATGCTACTAAATTAAATTTTCAAAAATTATATTAGCATTTCCAAGGTGAACATGTACCTTGTACATTACATTAACAAACAGCTTAATGTTTTCTTCTTTTTTTTTAACACAAAGTAAGAAAATCTTTGATAGTCAAAGATTATATTATGTGAAAAATATGATGTCAAATATGGTTATGAACAAAAACACTTAAAGTACATTCAATACAGAAATGTATAGAAAACAGACCAGAAAATATTTGATTTCCTTAACCTCAGCACTTATCAATCAGTAGATAATGCCCCATTTGTGCTTCTGTAGTGGCCAGAGCTGCATGTATACTCCAGCATAGTGAATTAGAAAACGGGGAGATCAGTTAGAAAACTATGAATTAGGCTGTTTACTTTTTTAGTAACTCATTAGCCTTGTTCAGTAATTCATTAGCCTTTTTCAATAAATTGTTCATTGGTGCTAGCAGTATGTAGGTACAGTCTAAAGCAGCAACAATAACTTTAATACTTCGAAAGATAATTGTAGTTTGAGAACCAAAAGCTAAATGATTTCTAAGTTCAAAAGATGAATTCATTGCTGAAATGTATTCTGTACATTTTCTCTCTTCATGATTCCCTACATAAATATTTATTAGTCTGCATCTTGTCTGAACAAGTGAATAAAGAAAGGACAGTTCATTCAGTTCAGTTCAGTGGCTCAGTCATGTCCACCTCTTTGCAACCCATGGACTGCAATATTCCTGGATACCTTGTCCATTGCCGGCTCACGGAGCTTGCTCAGTCATGTCCGTCAAGTTGGTGATGCCTTCCGACTGTCTCATCCTGTTGTCCTCTTCTCCTCCTGTCTTCAATCTTTCCCAGCATGAGGGACTTTTCTAATGAGTCAGCTCTCAGCATCATGTGACCAAAGTGTTGGAGCATCACTTTCAGCATCAGCCCTTCCAACAAATATTCAGGACTGATTTCCTTTAGGATTGACTGATTTGATCTCCTTGCAGTCCAAGGGGCTCTCAAGAGTCTTATCCAACACCATAGTTCAAATGCATCAATTATTCAGCACTCAGCTTTCTTTACAGTGAAACTCTCACAGCCATACATAACTACTGAAAAAACCATAGCTTTGAATAAATGGACCTTTGTCAGCAAATAAAGCCTCTGCTTCTTAATATGCTATCTAGGTTTGTCATAGCTTTTCTTGCAAGGAACAGGCATTGTATAATTTCATGGCTGCAGTCATCATCTGCAGTTATTTTGGAGCCCAAGAAAATAAAGTTTGTCACTGTTTCCATTGTTTCCCCCATCTATTTTGCCATGAAGTGATGGAATCAGAAAGTGCTGCACTCAATAGGCCAGCAAATTTGGAAAACTCAGCAGTGCCCACAGGACTGGAAAAGGTCAGTTTTCATTTCAATCATGAAGAAAGGCAGTGCCAAAGAAATTTCAAACTATTGCACAATTGCACTCATCTCACATTTTAGCAAATAATGCTGAAATTTCTCCAAGCAAGGCTTCAATAGTATGTGAACCAAGAACTTCCAGATGTTCAAGCTTGATTTAGAAAAAGCAGAGGACCAAAGATGAAATTACCAACATCCATTGGATCATAGAAAAAGCAGGATAATTCCAGAAAAGCATCTGCTTCATTGACTACACCAAAGCTTTTGATTGTGTGGATCAGAGCAAACTATGGAAAATACTTAAAGAGACTGTACCAGACCATCTTACCTACCTCCTGGGAAATCTGTATGCAGGTCAAGAACCAACAGTTAGAATAGGACATGGAACAACAGACTGGTTCCAAATAGGGAAAGGAGTATGTCAAGGCTGTACATTGTCACCTTGCTTATTTAATTTATATGCATAAAACATCATGCAAAATGCCAGGCTGGATGAGGCACAAACTGGAATCAAGATTGCCGGGAGAAATATCAATAACCTCAGATATGCAGATAACACCACCTTTATTGCAGAAAGCGAAGAGAAACTGAAGAGCCTCTTGATGAAAGTGAAAGAAGCTGGCTTAAAACTCAACATTCAAAAAAACAAAAATCATGGCATCCGGTTGCATCACTTCATGGCAAATAGATGGGGAAACAATGGAGACAGTGACAGATTTTATTTTCTTTGGGTCCAGTATCACTGCAGATGGTGACTGCAGCCATGGTTAAAAGATGCTTGCTCCATGGAAGAAAAGCTATGACCAACCTAGGTAGCATATGAAGAAGCAGAGACATTACTTTGCTGACAAAAGTCCATGTAGGAAAAGCTATGGTTTTTCCAGTAGTCATGTATGGATGTGAGAGTTGGACCATAAAGAAAGTTGTGCGCCAAAGAATTGATGCTTTTGAACTATGGTGTTGGAGAAGACTCTTAAAAGTCTCTTGGGCTTCAAGGAGATCCATCCAGTCCATCCTAAAGGAAATCAGTCCTGAATATCTACCGTAAATACTGATGCTGAAGCTGATGCTCCAGTACTTTGACCACCGATGCAAAGAGCTGACTCATTAGAAAAGACCCTGATGTTGGGAAAGGGTGAAGACAGAAAGAGAAGGAGAAGACAGAGGATGAGATGGTTGGATGGCATCACTGACTCGATGGTCTTGAGTTTGAGCATGCTCCGGGAGTTGGTTTTGTACAGGGGATCCTGGTGTGCTGCCATCCATGGGGTCACAAAGACCCAACTGAGTGACTGAACTGAACTGAACTGATGGGACCAGATGCCATGATCTTTGTTTTTTGAATGTTGAGTTTTAAATCACTTTTTCACTCTGTATTTCAGCTTCATCAAGAGGCTTTTTAGTACCTCATTGCTTTCTACCATAAGGGTGGTGTCATCTGTATATATTGGAGAAGGCAAAGGCACCCTACTCCAGTACTCTTGCCTGGAAAATCCCATAGACGGAGGAGCCTGATAGGCTGCAGTCCTCTAAGAGAATGATTTCTAAGTTCAAAAGATGAATTCATTGCTGAAATGTATTCTGTACATTTTCTCTCTTCATGATTCCCTACATAAATATTTATTAGTCTGCATCTTGTCTGAACAAGTGAATAAAGAAAGGACAGTTCATTCAGTTCAGTTCAGTGGCTCAGTCATGTCCACCTCTTTGCAACCCATGGACTGCAATATTCCTGGATACCTTGTCCATTGCCGGCTCACGGAGCTTGCTCAGTCATGTCCGTCAAGTTGGTGATGCCTTCCGACTGTCTCATCCTGTTGTCCTCTTCTCCTCCTGTCTTCAATCTTTCCCAGCATGAGGGACTTTTCTAATGAGTCAGCTCTCAGCATCATGTGACCAAAGTGTTGGAGCATCACTTTCAGCATCAGCCCTTCCAACAAATATTCAGGACTGATTTCCTTTAGGATTGACTGATTTGATCTCCTTGCAGTCCAAGGGGCTCTCAAGAGTCTTATCCAACACCATAGTTCAAATGCATCAATTATTCAGCACTCAGCTTTCTTTACAGTGAAACTCTCACAGCCATACATAACTACTGAAAAAACCATAGCTTTGAATAAATGGACCTTTGTCAGCAAATAAAGCCTCTGCTTCTTAATATGCTATCTAGGTTTGTCATAGCTTTTCTTGCAAGGAACAGGCATTGTATAATTTCATGGCTGCAGTCATCATCTGCAGTTATTTTGGAGCCCAAGAAAATAAAGTTTGTCACTGTTTCCATTGTTTCCCCCATCTATTTTGCCATGAAGTGATGGAATCAGAAAGTGCTGCACTCAATAGGCCAGCAAATTTGGAAAACTCAGCAGTGCCCACAGGACTGGAAAAGGTCAGTTTTCATTTCAATCATGAAGAAAGGCAGTGCCAAAGAAATTTCAAACTATTGCACAATTGCACTCATCTCACATTTTAGCAAATAATGCTGAAATTTCTCCAAGCAAGGCTTCAATAGTATGTGAACCAAGAACTTCCAGATGTTCAAGCTTGATTTAGAAAAAGCAGAGGACCAAAGATGAAATTACCAACATCCATTGGATCATAGAAAAAGCAGGATAATTCCAGAAAAGCATCTGCTTCATTGACTACACCAAAGCTTTTGATTGTGTGGATCAGAGCAAACTATGGAAAATACTTAAAGAGACTGTACCAGACCATCTTACCTACCTCCTGGGAAATCTGTATGCAGGTCAAGAACCAACAGTTAGAATAGGACATGGAACAACAGACTGGTTCCAAATAGGGAAAGGAGTATGTCAAGGCTGTACATTGTCACCTTGCTTATTTAATTTATATGCATAAAACATCATGCAAAATGCCAGGCTGGATAAGGCACAAACTGGAATCAAGATTGCCGGGAGAAATATCAATAACCTCAGATATGCAGATAACACCACCTTTATTGCAGAAAGCGAAGAGAAACTGAAGAGCCTCTTGATGAAAGTGAAAGAAGCTGGCTTAAAACTCAACATTCAAAAAAACAAAAATCATGGCATCCGGTTGCATCACTTCATGGCAAATAGATGGGGAAACAATGGAGACAGTGACAGATTTTATTTTCTTTGGGTCCAGTATCACTGCAGATGGTGACTGCAGCCATGGTTAAAAGATGCTTGCTCCATGGAAGAAAAGCTATGACCAACCTAGGTAGCATATGAAGAAGCAGAGACATTACTTTGCTGACAAAAGTCCATGTAGGAAAAGCTATGGTTTTTCCAGTAGTCATGTATGGATGTGAGAGTTGGACCATAAAGAAAGTTGTGCGCCAAAGAATTGATGCTTTTGAACTATGGTGTTGGAGAAGACTCTTAAAAGTCTCTTGGGCTTCAAGGAGATCCATCCAGTCCATCCTAAAGGAAATCAGTCCTGAATATCTACCGTAAATACTGATGCTGAAGCTGATGCTCCAGTACTTTGACCACCGATGCAAAGAGCTGACTCATTAGAAAAGACCCTGATGTTGGGAAAGGGTGAAGACAGAAAGAGAAGGAGAAGACAGAGGATGAGATGGTTGGATGGCATCACTGACTCGATGGTCTTGAGTTTGAGCATGCTCCGGGAGTTGGTTTTGTACAGGGGATCCTGGTGTGCTGCCATCCATGGGGTCACAAAGACCCAACTGAGTGACTGAACTGAACTGAACTGATGGGACCAGATGCCATGATCTTTGTTTTTTGAATGTTGAGTTTTAAATCACTTTTTCACTCTGTATTTCAGCTTCATCAAGAGGCTTTTTAGTACCTCATTGCTTTCTACCATAAGGGTGGTGTCATCTGTATATATTGGAGAAGGCAAAGGCACCCTACTCCGGTACTCTTGCCTGGAAAATCCCATAGACGGAGGAGCCTGATAGGCTGCAGTCCTCTAAGAGACAGACATGACTGAGCAACTTCACTTTCACTTTTCACTTTCATGCATTGGAGAAGGAAATGGCAACCCACTCTAGTGTTCTTGCCTGGAGAGTCCCAGGGATGGGGGAGCCTGGTGGGCTGCCGTCTACGGGGTCACACAGAGTCAGACATGACTGACGCAACTTAGCAGCAGCAGCAGCAGTATCTGCATGTATAAAGTTATTGATATTTCTCTTGGCAATCTTGTTTCCAGTTTGTGCTTCATCCAGCCCAGTATTCACATGATGCACTCCGCATGAAATGAAGTGAAGTGAAAGTAGCTCAGTCACATCCCACTCTATGGGACCCCATGGATTGTACAGTCCATGGAATTCTCCAGGCCAGAATACTGGAGTGGGTAGCCTTTCCCTTCTCCAGGGGATCTTCCCAACCCAGGGATCAAGTCAAGGTCTCTCCCCCATTGCAGGTGGATTCTTTACCAGCTGAGCCACAAGAAAAGCCGGGAATACTGGAGTGGGTAGCCTATCCCTTCTCCACTCTATCTTTTGGACCCAGAAATCGAATCAGTGTATTCTGCATTGCAGGCAGATTCTTTACCAACTATCAGGGAAATAAGTTAAATAAGCAGGGTGACAGTATTTAGCCTTGACGTACTCCTTTCCCAATTTGAAACCAGTCCATTGTTCCATGTGCAGTTCTAACTGTTACTTCCCAACCTGCATACAGATTTCTCAGGAGGCAGGTAAGGCGGTCTAGTATTTCCATCTCTTTAATAATTTTTCAAATTTTTTGTTATCCACATAGTCAAAGGCTTTGGCATAGTCTATGAAGCAGAAATAGATGTTTTTCTGGAACTCTCTTGCTTTTTCTGTCATCCAGCAGATGTTGATAATTTGATCTCTGCTTCCTCTGCCTTTTCTAAATCCAGATTGAATATCTAGAAGTTGTCGGTTCACATACTTTTGAAGCATCACTTGGAGGATTTTCAGCATTACTTTACTAGCATGTGAGATGAGTACAATTGTGCAGTAGTTTGAACCTTCTTTGACATTTCCTTTCTTTGGGACTGGAATGAAAACTGACCTTTTCCAGTCCTGTGGCCTCTGCTGAGTTTTCCCATTTTGCTGGCATTATGAGTGCAGCACTTATCAGCATCATCTTTTAGGATTTGAAATAGCTCAACTAGAATTCCATTACCTCCACTAGCTTTGTTCATAGTGATGCTTCCTAAGGCCCACTTGACTTCATACTGTATGATGTCTGGCTCCTGGTGAGTGATCACACCATCGTGGTTATCTGCATCATATGATCTTTTTGGTATAGTTCATCTGTATATTCTTGCCTCCTCTTCTTAATATCTTCTGCTTCTGTTAAGTCCATACCATTTCTGTCCTTGATTGTGCCCCTCATTGCATGAAATGTTTTTTTAGTACCTAATTTTCTTGAAGCGATCTCTAGACTTTCCCATTCTATTGTTTTCCTCTATTTCCTTGCATTGATCATGTAGAAAGGCTTTCTTATCTCCTTATTATTCTTTGGAATTCTGCATTCAGATGGATACATTTTTCCTTTTCCTCTTTGTCTTTTGCTTCTTTTCTTTTCTCAGCTATTTATAAGGTCTTCTCAGACAACTATTTTGCTTTTTTGCCTTTCTTTTTCTTCGGGATGGTTTTGATCACTGTATGAACCTCCATCCATAGTTCTTCAGGCACACTGTCAAATCTAATCCCTTGAATGTATTTTTCACTTCCACTGTGTAATCGTAAGGGATTTTACTTAAGTCATATGTAAATGATCTGTTCATAGATGGACTCTAAATATCCATAAAATAATCTTTAGGAAGTATAAAATTCTTGTACAACTTAGGAAATATTTCAAAGGGGAAATTCGTCAGAGAAAAGGATGTGTGTGTGGGTGTGTGTGTGTGTGTTTGAAAATGTGAAAATCCTTACATAGAAAAATGCAAGAATAATAGTATAATGTAAACACATATAAAATATGAATATGTATTTACATTGACATTTATTTGAATGCATAAACATATTTTCTCATTCCAGACCATGTTCCACATGATTTTAATAACTAGGTTCTGAGTCATATATATTAAAAATATAATTAGTTTAGGCATAAAGAAGTTCAAGTATTTGTTTAGGGCTTTGTTTTCAGTTAACTTTGGATTAGTTACCCTTTGGTTTCCACTTTCTTAACCTATACAACACGGTATAGTTGCAGAAAAGATTAGCGAGCTATTGTATATATAGAAATTACTTTAATTACTGGCATATCTTAGGTTGAACCTTATGAAATTATTGGTCAAAAATATTGAATATCAACAATTTTATATAGCTCAACCCACATAAGTGCTTTTATTATTACTATCATTAACTTTACAGAGATGAAATAATTAGAGACAATGAATAGTACATGGTTAGCATAGTGCCCAGCAGAATATATGTTCAGTAAATATTCCTTTCCTTACCGTGTCATATCTACATTTTAGATTTTCTAATAGAGTATTTATGTTTATTTACATTTATACTTTAAATTGTATACTAAGGCACAATTGCCAGAGCTTAGAAAATCCTAACATTTGAATAGTCTCTGGAAATTTTACCCAAACCTTGAAATAACAATGAATTTGGAAAGGTAGACAGGGTCTTGTTAAAAATTGACAGGTGCCTTACATTCTATCACCACTAGCAGGATAATTTTCCTAAAGTACTGCTTTCCTTTGACTCACTTTTTCAAGAATGCATGATGTCTTAACTCGTTTAAACTTACCAAATAATCTGATCCATTGACTCTTACTCCCCACTGCCTACGCTGACTCCCATCAGATTCTTTCTCTCACTGCTTTCTGAGCTTCCATTCTTAAATACTTTCTTACTCATCATTAGTTCTTTAATTCTTTCTATTTAAGTGTAATTTCTCCTTTCCTTGATAACTAAACTCATAGGGATTACTTGATTCCACTTATTCTCTTTTACCAAACATTTAAGAACTTACAGTATGCTATACTGTTTTATATAGCTACTATATGCTTACTACGCGCGGTCCGCTGCGAGAGCCGGGCCGGCGCACTACGCGCGGTCCGCTGCGAGAGCCGGGCCGGCGCACTACGCGCGGTCCGCTGCGAGAGCCGGGCCGGCGCACTACGCGCGGTCCGCTGCGAGAGCCGGGCCGGCGCACTACGCGCGGTCCGCTGCGAGAGCCGGGCCGGCGCACTACGCGCGGTCCGCTGCGAGAGCCGGGCCGGCGCACTACGCGCGGTCCGCTGCGAGAGCCGGGCCGGCGCACTACGCGCGGTCCGCTGCGAGAGCCGGGCCGGCGCACTACGCGCGGTCCGCTGCGAGAGCCGGGCCGGCGCACTACGCGCGGTCCGCTGCGAGAGCCGGGCCGGCGCACTACGCGCGGTCCGCTGCGAGAGCCGGGCCGGCGCACTACGCGCGGTCCGCTGCGAGAGCCGGGCCGGCGCACTACGCGCGGTCCGCTGCGAGAGCCGGGCCGGCGCACTACGCGCGGTCCGCTGCGAGAGCCGGGCCGGCGCACTACGCGCGGTCCGCTGCGAGAGCCGGGCCGGCGCACTACGCGCGGTCCGCTGCGAGAGCCGGGCCGGCGCACTACGCGCGGTCCGCTGCGAGAGCCGGGCCGGCGCACTACGCGCGGTCCGCTGCGAGAGCCGGGCCGGCGCACTACGCGCGGTCCGCTGCGAGAGCCGGGCCGGCGCACTACGCGCGGTCCGCTGCGAGAGCCGGGCCGGCGCACTACGCGCGGTCCGCTGCGAGA
Source organism: Cephalophus harveyi (assembly GCA_006410635.1). Taxonomy (NCBI): domain Eukaryota; kingdom Metazoa; phylum Chordata; class Mammalia; order Artiodactyla; family Bovidae; genus Cephalophus; species Cephalophus harveyi. The sequence goes on from SJYT01009519.1 coordinate 216,327, forward strand.
GCCGGGCCGGCGCACTACGCGCGGTCCGCTGCGAGAGCCGGGCCGGCGCACTACGCGCGGTCCGCTGCGAGAGCCGGGCCGGCGCACTACGCGCGGTCCGCTGCGAGAGCCGGGCCGGCGCACTACGCGCGGTCCGCTGCGAGAGCCGGGCCGGCGCACTACGCGCGGTCCGCTGCGAGAGCCGGGCCGGCGCACTACGCGCGGTCCGCTGCGAGAGCCGGGCCGGCGCACTACGCGCGGTCCGCTGCGAGAGCCGGGCCGGCGCACTACGCGCGGTCCGCTGCGAGAGCCGGGCCGGCGCACTACGCGCGGTCCGCTGCGAGAGCCGGGCCGGCGCACTACGCGCGGTCCGCTGCGAGAGCCGGGCCGGCGCACTACGCGCGGTCCGCTGCGAGAGCCGGGCCGGCGCACTACGCGCGGTCCGCTGCGAGAGCCGGGCCGGCGCACTACGCGCGGCCGGGAGGAGCTGCCCCACGTCCGAGGTCGGGGACAGCAGCCTAGAGTGCCAGGCTGCGACGGCGCAGGAACGGCACCCGACCCAGGGATCGAACCCGGGTCTCCCACATTGGAGGCAGACACTTTAACCTCTGAGCCACCAGGGAAGCCCATAAAGAAGACATATGAATTAATTTTTTACAGTTTGTTAATTGAATTACTGTAGGGACTTCTAAAATTCTTTCTAAATTTAACAGTGTATGATTCTCAAGATTATTTTGAAGAAAATAAAAGGAGGGAAAACCTCCAGCATTTGGGAGGATCTGGAATGTGACCAGGAAGCCAAGGCAATTTAATTAATTACAGCTAATATGGGTACATTTCATTTAGGTGAAAATGTGATCTATTTCTCACTTTACATTTTTAAGTATTTTATCATCCAAATAAACATATGCCAATATGATTTGGCATGTGCTGATTGTTTCATCTACTGCATCTTTATATCTCATATGTAATACTTTCATTAAACTTTGTGTGAAACTTTCCCAAAACATCAATCTCATTCTCCCTTCCCCCTCCCTGCCCTGTCTCTCCCCTGTAGGGATGGACCAGACCAAAACTCACCACAGATTGGACAGTTCAGTGGCAATACTGCTTTGGAATCAGTCTACAGCACTTCAAATCAGATTCTAATCAAATTCCACAGTGATTTTACAACAAGTGGCTTTTTTGTGCTCAGTTATCATGGTTGGTATCATCTAGGAATTTCTGTTTGATTTGGCAATGTTTGAAATTGTCATGGAAAAATTGAGTATAATATATATTTAGCCAGTGATTGAAAAGGTATTAAAATTTGACAGTTTTTTTTTTTAAATCACTTCAAATACTTTTACTTGCAAACAATGACCTCTTCTAAGCATTTAGGGACATTAAAATGTGAGCAAATGGAAATAACAAATAAATCAGTCAGTAATTATCCCAGTAGAAAATAATCATTTCTTGCAAAGAAATCTGTAAAAGAGAACCAGCTGTTCATATTTTATTACATGTAATTTTGAAGCATCAATAGATTTTTTTTTCAATACAAAATGTTTAATCTATTCAACCTGCTGTGAGTCTTTCTAAAATTAGCATCCAATAACTTTATGCTTTGGATCGTATCACTCATTCATTTATA
>SJYT01009543.1:1262-94681 GCA_006410635.1 Cephalophus harveyi
TAAAAAAAAAAATAAATAGATCACCTCTGAGACCTACACATTGTACATTATTAGAGATTAGAAGCTTCATGGCCACCTATCCTTTCCATCAACTTGGAAGATGCTCCAATGCAGAAATCAGGAAAACAACATAGGTAAATGTCCTTAAGCACCTCCCCTCCCACCTGGATCTTCTCAAAGGATTCCTGAAGAGAGATTCTGTATTCACAACTATCACTGGGACACTTTAGCCTCCCTGGATGGCTGGTGTATTCTGTGATGTGTTGCCCATGACAAACATCTTGCAGAGGGCTGCCATCTACAGCTATTCCACAAATGTTACTTCCCCTCCATTCACACCACGTCATTTCCCCCTTCATTATCTCAGTTTTGTGTTTGGTGTTTCTAGCACTCAAAATCTTCTTGGCATTCTTTTTACTACTCGATCTAGTACACTTTCCATGTGGTTGATTGCTCAGTGCAGTTTCATTGACTGTATTCATTCTCTAAGACTGTCATACAAAATATTGCAGACTTAGTGGCATAAATAGCAAAAATTGACTTTCTCACAGTTCTGGGGGCCAGATGTCTGAGACCAAGGTAGTGGCAAGATTCACTCCTTCTGAGGGCTGTGAGGGAAAATTCTGTCCCAGACCTCTCTCCTTGGCTTATAGACACTGTCTCCTTCCCATGTCCCTTCACACTATTGTCCCTCTATGTGACTCTACATCCTGATTTCCTCTTATTTTTCTAAGGACACCACTGACATTGGAATAGGGCCCACCCTAACAAAAACATTTTAGTGTAATCAATTCTGTAAAAAGTCAGTCTTCAAATATAGTAACATTCAGTGGAATGGGGGTTAAGACATTCAACACTTGAATTTTGAGTGGGATGTCAGGGAGAAGACACATAATCCAGCCCATGTCGGCTACATCATGGCTGGAGGGAATACATGTTTGATGGAGAAAGAATTTATTCATGCATGCTAAGTTGCTTTAGTTGTGTCTGACTCTTTGCTACCCTATGGACTGTAGCCTGCCAGGCTCCTCTGTCCATGGGTTCTCCAGGCAAGAATGCTGAAGTAAGTTGCCATGCCCTCCTCCAAAGCATTTTCCCAATGAAGGGATCAAACCTGTGTCTCTTTAGCCTCCTGAATTGGCAAGCAGGTTCTTTACCACTAGCGCCACCTAGAAGCCCCTTGAGAATGTATACACGTGTTCAGAACTTCTGGAAGTATCTCTATGAGATAAGCATATTCAGTAACCCTGAATTTTACATAGATTTCTTAAAATGTAATTCTTATTTATCTTTTCCCTGGAATGATAAAGACAAGATTAAAAGACCAAACAAAATTGTGGATTATTTTCCTTTTTGCTCAGATACTTTCCAATTAGGTCCTTCAGCAGCTATACACATTTTAAGACAAAGATAATGCTTTTGATATTTTTAATTTTAGACATCTCCTTCCTAATCTCTTTTGGTGCAAGTGAGTTCACATTTTTGTTGGTGGTGTTGTTCAGTTGCTCAGTCATGTCTGACTCTTGGTGATCCCATGGACTACAGACACAGGTTCGATCCTGGGTCCCATAGACTACAGTGTGCCAGGTTTCCCTGGCCTTCACCATCTCCCGGAGTTTGCTCAAACTCATATCCATTGAGTCAGCGATGCCATCTAACCGTCTCATCATCTCATCCTCTTCTCCTGTCTTTAATCTTTCCCAGCATCAGGGTCTTTTCCAATGAAAAGAACTGGCTTGAAAAAAAAAAAGAAATTGACTCCCAATGTGAGCTCTGTAGGTCTCTGCCTTGGGTGGAGGGTAAGACTGTGGGTGACAGGCATTTAGAGGTGGCTAAACTAGGATGACATTAAGTCTCCATTCATTTGGGGAGTATCACACAAACCAGCAGGACACTGATTACAAGCCAGATCAAGAATGAAAATCCTAGACAATTCCTTTAATTCCCAAAGTGCCTGAGGAAATCAGTGGATTATTCTGCTTCGTGATAAAGTCATGCAATCTAGTCACTGATGCTTCCTCCAGCTGTGGGTTGCTGCTGCTGCATGGCTTCAGTCGTGTCCGACTCTGTGCCACCCCACAGACGGCAGCCCACCAGGCTACCCCGTCCCTGGGATTCTCCAGACAAGAACACTGGAGTGGTTGCCATTTCCTTCTCCAATGCATGAAAGTGAAAAGTGAAAGTGAAGTCGCTCAATCATATCCGACTCTTAGCGACCCCATGGACTGCAGCCCACCAGGCTCCTCTGTCCATGGGATTTTCCAGGCAAGAGTACTGGAGTGGGGTGCCATTGCCTTCTCCCAGCTGTGGGTAGGGAGGCCAAATAAATGAAAATAATTATGCCATGCTGCTGCTGCTGCTGCTGCTGCTAAGTTGCTTCAGTCGTGTCCGACTCTGTGCGACCCCACAGATGGCAGCCCATTGGGCTCTGCCATCCCTGGGATTCTCCAGGCAAGAACACTGGAGTGTGTTGCCATTTCCTTCTCCAATTATGCCATGAAAAATACCTTTTCTCTAGAATCATAACTACCACTGAAGACTGGCTTCATGGAATATGCCCTGGTTTAATACTGAATTTTTATGTGTGAATCATTGTAAATAGTAAACATTTTTTTGTTTCAAAGATTAAAAAAATAGCAGAATTATGAAACTTCTCAAAGGTTTTCCTAATAGTATTTGGAGTATTCCACCAGGATGGACTGTATAAAATTTTTATGATGTGCGTATATGTCATTTTTGTGTATAAGCACAGTTCAGTCGCTAAGCCGTGTCGGACTCTTTGCAACCCCATGAATCGCAGCACGCCAGGCCTCCCTGTCCATCACCATCTCTCGGAGTTCACTCAGACTCACGTCCATCGGGTCCGTGATGCCATCCAGCCATCTCATCCTCAGTCATCCGCTTCTCCTCCTGCCCCCAGTCCCTCCCAGCATCAGAGTCTTTTCCAATGAGTCAACTCTTCACATGAGGTGGCCAAAGTACTGGAGTTTCAGCTTTAGCATCATTCCTTCCAAAGAAATCCCATAGCAGGACCTAAATAGTTTCTCTGTACCAAAAATAAATAAATAACTAAACAGTCTATTATCCATGTAGCTCATTGCCTTGTCTTCCAGCTTTTGTCTTATTTTCTAATTTTTCTCATTTAATTATTATTGACCTGTGAAATTTATAACAATGACACCTATATTGGAATTTTTAGTAACAAAGTAATATTAAATATTGGTGCTATCAAAATTAAATTTTACTAGTGATCCATCAAAATGATCTTCTAAAATGTTAGTCATAATCATTTCAAACTAATTTTAAATCTTAATTATACCTTTCATTTTAGCCATATGCCTCACTCTGGATATGAAGAAACAGCAACTGATTAGTGGCATTCCAAAAGTTATAACAAGTGAAGAACATGTTTTAAAATAATGATGACAGTGTCTTGGATATAAATCATTCTGAAGTTTCTGAGTTTAAGTTAGATTTAGCAAGGATTGTTGGAGGAAGGAGAGGGTGACAAAGTAGCCACTGTTCCTAAAATTTGTTTGAAAAGACAAATATTTAAATTACTAATGCATATATATGGAATTTAGAAAGATGGCAATGATAACCCTGTATGCAAGACAGCAAAAGAGACACAGATGTATAGAACAGTCTTTTGGACTCTGTGGGAGAGGGAGAGGGTGGGATGATTTGGGAGAATGGCATTGAAACATGTATAATATCATATATGAAATGAATCGCCAGTCCAGGTTTGATGCATGATATTGGATGCTTGGGGCTTGTGCACTGGGATGACCCAGAGGGATGGTACGGGGAGGGAAGCAGTAGGGGGATTCAGGATGGGGAACACGTGTATACCTGTGGCAGATTCATATTGATGTATGGCAAAACCAATACAATATTATAAAGTAATTAACTTCCAATTAAAATAAATAAACTTATATTTTAAAAATAAAATAAATAAATTTTATTAAATCTTTTGAAAATTTGAAACTCGGTTTTTTCCATCTATGAAATCCCACTTTGCTAGAGAATTCCTTAAGTCAAAAATATATTCCATTATCCATTCTTTTGTCTTTAAATATAAAGCAACATTTGTCTACCCCTATTGACTCACATATATTTCCACATGTACTATGATATACAACCACTCTTTAGTCTTTAACTGGTTTTGAAATCAAACCCTTTTCCTCTTCGTTCATATTTGCTAAAGTGTAATTCACACGAGTAAATTGGAAAACATATCTCAGTAACTTCCAATGAAAAAGGAAACCTTAGCAGGGAATAAGGGCCCATACTTTATACAAGAAGGATTTGATAAATGTATATTTTTGCTATTCATTTGAGGAAAAATTCAAGAGGGATTCTGAGATTTGGAGACATGTATTTGCCTTTCAGAGATCTTAACACTTACAAGTAGGCAGCCTTTAAACTTGGGTTTGTGTAGCAAGCAAGTGCCTCCAGATGAGAGAATTTCCACCCAGGTAAAGTTCTCACCTGGCAATTTAGAAATTTGGGTTCTGAACAACTAAATAATCAAATAGATCTGCAAACCTCTCAGTGAACCCTAGCCAACTCTTAGATGAGTTTTCAGCAAACCTGGGCTGAGTTTGGAGAAATCCAAAGCAATTTTATGGTTGCAGATGGAAACCAGGTCCGGCTCAGCAGTTTAAATGAACCTGAAACTCCAGGGCCATCTCAAGGGTTCTGAACCCAAGCAAACCAAAACAAAGTAATGATTCCCAGGGAACACTGGAAACCCTCAGTGCATTGTCTCAGCAAAAGCTGGACACAGATTTATTCTATATTGTTCACAAGTGGTAAACGAGAAAATTAAGAAAGATTTCCTAAATGGATTATCTGGAAGGCCTGTGTGATTCAGAGGCAAAACCAAGAAATTTTCAGGCATTGCTCCCTTCACACAAAGTTTTCAGAAAATAATTGAGAAATTTTAACTACTATGACAACTATATAAAGACATTAACTATTAGACATAGGGCCAGAATGGCTTTCCCCAAAGTTAATCATTCTGGCCATAGTCCTTGACATCTGGATTCAAACCTCATTCAGATGTTCTGGTTGACCACCGGGCTCCACATGTCGGGTCAGTGCCTTGCATGCTTGGTGTAGCTGAACATCTTTCTTATTTTGAGAACACCTGGAATCCAGGCAACTAGAAAAAGAATTTTTTGACTTTTTCCTTAGGGCTTTCATAAATAACAATGTCAATAGTTCACAAGAAAGGGCTGGGTGTGTGTGTGTGTGTGTGTGTGTGTTTCTGTTTTTCAGTCATGTCTTCTGGAGGATCTAGGAAATATAATTTGAAAAATAACTTTTATAATTGAATCAGCTTTTAATGTCCTATGTGTACACATGTGCTTAGTCACTTGTCGTGTCTGACTCTCTGGGACTCTGGACTGTAGCCCACCAGGCTCCTCTGTCCTTGTGATTCTCTAGGCAAGAATACTGGAGTGGGTTTCCATGCCCTCCTCCAGGGGATCTTTCCAACCCAGTTGTCAAACCTGTGTCTCCTGCATCTCCTGCATCACAGGTGGATTCTTTATAACTGAGCCACCAGTGAAGCCCCTTTAATGTCCTAATGAAATCCATGAATTTTTTATTTTATTGATTCCTGGTTTCAAAAGTTATTACAGATCAAAGTATCCCAAATTGTATATAGAAGGAAGAGAGAAAAATTACAGTGACAAGTATTTATTGGAAATTAGATATGCTCATGTGATCTCTATTTCTTAGAAGTTGTGTAAGAAAAAAAAAACAAACAAACTCGAATTCCCATTATATGAAGGAAACTTGATAATTGTTAACTCTTATATCCTCCGTAATTATCATCACCATCATCATCATCATCATTACTACCATTATTTCTCTCTCGTCAGGGCCCATTGCCAGGAATACTGATGCCCTCACTTGCCTTTGGCTAAAAAGAGACATAGGAAGAAAGTGTTTTCTCTGTGTTTATGTCCCAGTTTTCATTCTTGGTCCCATTTTTTGAAGTACTACTGTAGTCCACTTGCTGGGAGTCCATAAATTATTCTCATGTTCTTACCAACTCTTTTCATTAAAATTCTCCTAAATAATCTTTGTCAATCTTCCCTTTAGAGAAAATGACTGTGTGTGTGCACACTTGGTCACTCAGCCATGTCTGACCCTTTACAATCCTATGGATTGTAGCCCACCAGGCTCCTCTCTCCATAGGATTCTCCAGCAAGAATACTGGAGTGGGTTGCCGTTCCCTCCTCCAGGGGATCTTCCCGAGCTGGGAATCAAGCTCAAACCTCTGATGTCTCTTGCATTGGCAGGCCAGTTCTTTACCACTAGAACCACCTGGGAAGCCCTGGAGAAATGGACTACTTGCTTTTAAATGTTCTATGAAATGTGATATAAGCAAGTTGTTTAATATAATAAATGAAATTAGAATCTCTGAGATTCTTTTAACTTTTCAAAATCTTTTTAAAGTCTTTCCCCTATCTCCCCAACTTTGTGATTCTAAAATGTAGAGAGAGTTGAAAACTGTAGCTTCACACAAATTAGCATAACTCTACCTATGCTACAGATATCCAAAGATTCCTAGTAATCAAATATTCACACATTGATTAAAAGATTGTTTTGTCACAGTATATTTTCCTGCAATGAATTTTCCAATAGAGAAGACTGATATTTAACAGGAATCATAGACTTTTTATGTTAAGTTCCTATAGGCAATATTTGACAATCTGGTTTACTCTGAGACCTCTCAAGTTGTCACCTAAGCAAGGAATTGACTCTGGATTGCCAGTGGTCCATAGATCATGGTTTGTGAACCATTTACCTAGGAGCTTGAGTTTTATAATTATGAAAAGTAAACTGAAGAACAATTTTTTTCTCATTACCCAAATTGCTAAAAGAGATATCTGTAAGAAGCTTTATTCAGTAAGCATTTATTTAATTTTCCAATAGTCAAGGCACTAAGGACTGGTGTTAGAGATACAGAAAGGAATAGATATCCATTCCTTTTCTTATGTTCTCAACAGAGATAAAAAGTATAGACCATCAAGTTCACATATAGATATACCACTCTTTTTCAAACCACAGTCTCTGACTTAGAAATCAGAAAAATAAGTTCTTGAGAAGAAAAATATATTTGAAGGAAGAGTATTATCAAAAATTTCTCTCCTGTTCTACTTTTAAGACTCCCAAGAAATATGATTATATTTAGGAAGTTCAAATGATAGCAAAAAATAAAACCGTCCTATTTGTTGTTGCTGTTGTTGTTCAGTCACTAAGTTGTGTCTGACTCTTTGTAACACATGGACTGCAGTACACCAGGCTTCCTTGTCCTTCACTGTTTTCTGGAATTTGCTCAGATTCATGTCCATTGAGTTGGTAATGCTACCCTCTGCTGCCCTCTCCTCCTTTTGCTTCAATCTTTCCCCGTATCAAAGTCTTTTCCAATGAGTTTTCTCTTCACATCATGTGGCCAAAGTATTGATGCTTCAACTTCAGGGTCAATCCTTCCAATGAATATTCAGGGTTGATTTCCTTTAGGATTGACTGGTTAGATCTCCTTGCAGTCCAAGGGACTCTCAAGAGTCTTCTCCAGTAACACGGTTTGAGAGCATCAATTCTTTGCTGCTCAGCCTTCCTAATGGTCCAACTCTCACATCCATACATGACTACTGGAAAAAAACATAGCTTACATGAAAAAAACATAGAAAAAACCATTGATTACATGAATCTTTGTCAGCAAAGTGATGTCTCTGCTTTTTAATACACTGTCTACGTTTGCCATAGCTTTTCTTCCAAGGATCAAATGTCTTTTAATTTCATGCCTCCAGTCACAATCACAAAACTGGTAGTGATTTTGAAGTCGAAGAAAATCATCCTTTATCACTTCCCAAATCATTCTAGGTCAAGTCAGTTCACAACATGCTGTTTGCCCTTTTGTTTGTTTGTCTGTTTGCTTTTTGTAAGCTTTTTTCACTTGAGCACTTATCAAGTGCCAAGGATTACCCTAGCCCTTTCATTTATTATCTCATTTAATTCTTCTACAACACTATAAGGTAGGTATGATTATTACTTAACCTTTACAGACAGGGAAACTGAAGCCAGAAGAGGATCAACACGCTTATGAATAGCCCATCAAATATCCAAATCTCAGCAATTCTGCTCCAGGGTGTGTGTTCTTAAGTGTTATCCTACAGCTTCTGTGCACATTATCACATTAAGTATTCTAAGCATCAGGCAGTAGAGAAAGTTGGTTAACTTTGTTCAAGCCTGTATTTGACCAATTTATTTTATTGTGTTTGCTGTTGAGACAAATCTACTGACTCCCTGAAGGGTAGTGTCCCATAAAAGAGAGGGTGGGGATTACTGACTTAATGCACGACACTTGGTTTTCTGTTCTTTCATGTCTTTATCCCTGCTGATCCCTTGTGTATATGCTGGTGCTTTTAGACTGAAGATTCAAAAACATAAGAGGACTCATGGCAATGCGCTTAGGGATTTCTGAGTTTTAAGGACGCTGCCATCAGTACCTGGGAGGGCCATGTGGTAGCGCAATGAACTGAACAACCTGTGCTCACATCCCAAGCAGACAGCAGTCTGTTTTCCCCTGTTGGCTTTCTGAGCTCAGGGTCTATGTAACATCCACCCACCTTGATGCCTTCTTCGTATATCCCAGCTGCTGTGTTAGTGCTTATGAGTGTAAAATAAAGTAGCTGCAGCGTGACCAAAAACGTGACCAAAACTGCCTCCACACCCCGTTTCTGTAGAAATGCTACATTGGTTGGATGCAGGTGCACTGTGCCTAGTCATCAAGCAAAGTAGCTGAGGGAATTTTCAGGGAGAACCATTCCTGAGTGGTGATTCCATACACACTTAAAAGCTAGCTCAACTTGACTCCAATCTGAATGCTACCAACAGATGAAATCTATCTCTGAAATCTACTTCTGACATGATTCTCACGCATGTCCTCTTCTCCTCCTTTACCACAATCACTGTCATAGGAACAACCCTCATCATTGCTTGCCTATTTATCCTCAACAGCTCTGTGAGTGGTTCTGACATTTTATTGTGCATAGAAACCTTGGAAGAATGTGTTAAAAAAATGCATCTCTAGACCATTTTTAGTTCCGTTTATTGGATCTCGAAGGGACTCAGTAATCTAAGCAATCTATATTTCTTTGATTAGTCATTCCCATGTAAGTTTTGTACAGGTTTCTCTCACTTTGAGAAATTGTCACAGGCTATTATCTAAAACTCAGTGTTAACACAGCTTAATTTTTCTCCACAAAGAATATCTCCCTTTCTGCAACAGAAAATAGGTATGACATTGGAATGAATATGGGGAGGGACTTTTAGACCCAAAAGACAAAGTAGGAAGATCAAAAGGAATTTGTGGATCTACTATAGATACCAGATTTTTTTTTTTTTTTTTTGGAGGGGGTGGGGGTGAAATCTGGGGAAGTGACTGTATAAATGCATACAAATAATTGGATTTGAAAGATTAGGCTAATGGTGGTGTGGAGCTCCCTGTATAAGTATGAAGTTAGATGGAGTCACCATAACTTGGACAGAAACCACCATTTTTTTCATCTTCTTTATTTAAAACAAAATTGTTCATTAAGCAGTGTGATCCTTGCAGCAGTGAGCAGAGAAAACATCAGATTTAAAGAAGCCACTTATCTAAAATAGAAAGCCACTTTTCAACTTTAGTGACAGAAGCAGTGGCAGCAGAAAACAGATTATCTCATTTTTTTCCCCTTGACCAGTAGTCCCTTGTTTAGAATCATGATTATTCTCTTTGGACTGAGTTATATCACTCTTCCTCCCTTGTGGCTCAGCTGGTAAAAGTCTGCTTGCATTACAGAAGACCTGAGTTCAATCCCTGGGTTGGGAAGATCCCCTGGAGAAGGGAAAGGCTACCCACTTCAGTATTCTGGCCTGGAGAATTCCATGGACTATAGTCCATGGGATCACAAAAAGCCAGACATTATTGACTTTCACTTTCACTTGTATCATACTTAGACTATTGGTGGAAGTAGGTCTGGAGAAAGGGGTTGGAGTCCCTTCTTATCTGAGAGATTGAGGCTTAAGTAATTAAACTTCTATGTTAAAAAGAGTCATATCATTATTCATGTTCCAAGCAATAAAGCAAACTATATGCCTGAACACATTATTTCCCTACTTAAAAACAGTCAATTTGTCTCCATTGCTTAGCCCACATGGTTCTGATGCTGCAATATGGCATGAAAGGTTCGTCACAAATAGTTCCAACTTCACCTGCCTCATTCTTAAGCTCATGCAGTTTGGTCATATTGGAGTATTTTCTGGCTTTTAAATTGCTGAGTGTTTTCAGATTTCCATGTTTCTTTTCTCTTATTCCTCCTTTTATTTAACCTGTTAATTTCAAATATTCATTCTTTAAAACAAATATTAAATGGCGCTTTCCTTTTGGATAAATAGCCAAATGAATAAATTTTCAGATGAGAAAAAAAAATTCAGAACAATGAAATTTTCTTCTAAAACCAAAAAGTTAATCAGTGCTGGGAATATGATTGGAAGTCTAGCTGCGTGACCCTAAACCCTTGTGCCAGAGGCATCCTCATTCAGACTCTCAATTATGCCATGCGGTCCAGTTTTTCATAACAATTGTTTACCTGAACCTCAAGTGACCTGCCCAACTCATGTTTCACCTGATACACTATGTGCATTGCCACTGTAACTTAGAGATACCTGTGCACTACCGCTCCCATCACCTATCCCGGACCTTAGACGGCTCTAACTGTGATAAACTGCCAGTTAGAATAGTTAGAACTAGTCAGGTCCCTGGTCACTTTAATACTAAGCTATATATATAAAAGAGACTAGCCAATTAAAGTGTTCCAAATTTAATATCTTTCTAATCCTTACTTACTGCCCTTACTTTGGGACATGCAAGTCCAAAAAGATGCTCTATTCCTGAGGCAGAGGGAAAGGAGCCCACTTCAGGGCTGAAGAGCACAGAAGAGGTGGAAGGCAGTGTACATAAGATGAACTTCACCCGAGGTTTACTGTGCTTCCTCAGTTACAGTTTCAGTTTTAGAAAAGACATCTGGTAAAGGAAATTTTGTAAGGGAAGAAGAAATATAAATTTACCTTGAAGGGTGCCTGGAGAGAAAGGAATGTGATTGTAGAATTTAGAATATGAACATTCTAGCTTGCTGCATTGTCACTTTATTTATGCTCATGCTTAACTCAACTGTAGCTTCTGGGTATTTTTTATGTCATTAAACACCAATGGTATAACCAGGAGAATAGAAAGTGAGATGTGGCTTTGTTTACTTGTGTTGCCATTCAGCATTTCATCTCATAGCCCACAGGAGACTTCTGGCTGTATTCACAATGATGGTGACAGAAGTTTAAATAAATGTAGCAGGATCCCACTGGTACACAGCGCAGTAAATCTGAATGCATGAATGGAAAGTCTCTTGGAAGCTTCTTTTTCATAGAAGTGAAACCATTAATATTTTATTTTTCCTTAGTTTTGTGTTTTGTGATGGGAACAAAATTAGGAAGAGAAAACTACAATCCAAGATGCAAAGATTCTTACACTACAACTTGAGCTAAGCTCTTGTCATTTTTTTAATCCATCCAATTGGAAAGCACAGATTCTTAAAAACAGAGAAATACTAAATCTTCTTGAAAAAACCCATTGTAAGTTAAAGCTGTAATGAGCCTTGTTGATTGAGTTTAACTTGATTTGTAGGTGAGTCACTTGACCTAGGTGTCTTTCTCAAATTCACATAGCTAGTTGGTGGCATCAGTAGACCTGGAAGCCAGTCTCCTAATTCATTGCTGGGTGATTTTTACACAATGCTTCCTGCTCACCAACCCCCAACCTCTCCCCCCCAAAAAATAAAAGCGTCATCAGATGAATTCTTTCCTGGGAGACATAGGACGAAATTGATGAGCAAGTGCACAAGTGCAGGACAGAAAGCATACAAGCACAAGATGTGTACATGTCACACTTTTCTGGCTATAGCACTGTGAGATGAGGAGCTCTTGTCTACCCCAGCCCTAGGATCCAAGGGCCCTCTGAAGTCGGTGAAGATCTTCAGATGCGAGCAAGAAGACAGCCATAGCCATCAGTTCAGTTCAGTTCAGTCGCTCAGTCGTGTCCGACTCTTTGCGACCCCATGAATCGCAGCACGCCAGGCCTCCCTGTTCATTACCATCTCCCGGAGTTCACTCAGACTCATGTCCATCGAGTCAGTGATGCCATCCAGACATCTCATCCTTGGTCGTCCCCTTCTCCTCCTGCCCCCAATCCCTCCCAGCATCAGAGTCTTTTCCAATGAGTCAGCTCTTCGCATGAGGTGGCCAAAGTACTGGAGTTTCAGCTTTAACATCATTCCTTCCAAAGAAATCCCAGGGTTGATCTCTTTCAGAATGGACTGGTTGGATCTCCTTGCAGTCCAAGGGACTCTCAAGAGTCTTCTCCAACACCACAGTTCAAAAGCATCAATTCTTTGGCGCTCAGCCTTCTTCACAGTCCAACTCTCACATCCATACCTGACCACAGGAAAAACCATAGCCTTGACCAGACGGACCTTAGTCAGCAAAGTAATGTCTCTGCTTTTGAAAATACTATCTAGGTTGGACATAACTTTTCTTCCAAGGAGTAAGCGTCTTCTAATTTCATGGCTGTAGTCACCATCTGCAGTGATTTTGGAGCCCAAAAAAATAAAATCTGACACTGTTTCCACTGTTTTCCCATCTATTTCCCATGAAGTGATGGGACCAGATGCCATGATCTTCGTTTTCTGAATGTTGAGCTTTAAGCCAACTTTTTCGCTCTCCTCTTTCACTTTCATCAAGAGGCTATTTAGCTCCTCTTCACTTTCTGCCATAAGGGTAGTGTCATCTGCATATCTGAGGTTATTGATATTTCTCCCAGCAATCTTGATTCCAGCTTGTGTTTCTTCCAGTCCAGCGTTTCTCATGATGTACTCTGCATATAAGTTAAATAAGCAGNCTGTTTCACTCTCCTCTTTCACTTTCATCAAGAGACTTTTTAGTTCCTCTTCACTTTCTGCCATAAGGGTGGTGTCATCTGCGTATCTGAGATTATTGATATTTCTCCCAGAAATCTTGATTCCAGCTTGCGTTTCTTCCAGTCCAGCATTCCTCATGATGTACTCTGCTTAGAAGTTAAATAAGCAGGGTGACAATATACAGCCTTGACGTACTCGTTTTCCTATTTGGAACCAGTCTGTTGTTCCATGTCCAGTGCTAACTGTTGCTTATACATTACATATCTTTAAATAGCACCATGCCTAAAACAAGTTACCTACTGATAAGTTGATAGAAATGTTAGGAGCAGAGTTTGGCAGGAACCTAACCCTATAATTCTAAGAGCATTTCTTCAGTATTTACCAAATCAGTGTTTGTGGTGATTTTCTTTTAGAACATAACTTGCAATTAGCAAGAACTGACTATATCTATTTAGCTGTCTATCTGAATTTTCTAATGACAATAAGGTATTGTGAATCATCAGAAATTTAAGATGTTTTTCAATAAATGCTATTGTAATAACAACTTGATGACAGTATAGGAGCAGTAATATTTGACTTTATGCTTTTTTGATAAATGCACATTTACACGTGCTTCTCCATTGGGGACTACAATGACAGATTAGGAGCCAGTAGGATTTCCATGAAGTGAGGTCAGAGGTCAGTTTTCTTCAATGAATCATTATGAAGAATTACAGTAACTTTATGCCACAGATGAAGAACAAATAAATAGATCTCTAGCCTGAGACATAGGGCCAACCTTTAATGTACTGCTGCCTTTGCCATCATTAATATTTCTGTTTATTGATAAATAGAAAAGCCTACCTGAAGTTCTTGGTACATTTGTGATTTGGATCCTGGAAAGCTGTCTTCTGGAATGGAGCAGTCTTGGTCATGTGGGAAAATAAATATACAGCCATCTTAGATATTGAGTTCTAAATGCAATTACTTCCATCTGAACAACTACCATTTCCATAAGCTCTGAGTATCAACATTGTAAGAACTGCTTTGAATTAAATATGCAGAAGAAAATTGTTGATAGGCTTACAATGTGGTAAAGTTCTTGAATGAATGTATATGATAAAAGTTAGACTGTATAGAGTCAAAAGTGTGTTGACACAGGAAAGATTCATTTGTATATCATATGAATTACTGAAATTTCTGATTTATATCATTAGAACAGTCCTATAGGGAAAAAAGATCTCATCCAAACTGATGTTTTTGTTATGCTATAATTCTAGTTTCATGAAGTAAACTAAACCTAAAGACCACCAAACCTAACCACTTCAGAACACAACCGATGATATATTTGTTGTTTCTGATAAAGTTGTTTTAATTTTCTTTGCTTATTTTTCAGTATTCATAATTGTTTTGGAACTTAAAACTTCATTAACATGTGGTACTAATATTTTCCCTCAAGATAGTAAAGACATATCTTCTGGGTTCATTTATCCCATTTAAAAGTAATTGAGCAGATAGGGGAAAAGCATATCTACAATTATTGGTGTAGGTTTCTCTGTCCATGGGATTTCCTAGGCAAGAATACTGGAGTAGGTTGCTATTTCCTTCTCCAGGGGATCTTACTGACCTAGGGATCAAACCGATGTCTCCTGCATTGGCAGGCAGATTCTTTATCACTGAGTAACCAATGAAGCCCATACATACAATGGTACCCTATAAAATATTGCTTATTTTAAGATGTCTATTCTATTAAATTATAATTTTAAAAAGCTTGTACTTTTTAAAGTCGGATGATAATCAGCCTAAGGGACTATGCTAAAAAATTAATTCTGATGTTTTGAAACAGAAGTCTCAACATAGATTTTATTCTCATCTTTGCAACTTTTAAAAAACAAAGGGAACTTGGCCAAGAAAAAAGAATTCATTCAGATTATGCCACAATTTATTTCAGGAAATGTAAAACTTTTATTAGTTTACAATTATTTCTCAAAGTAATAATTATATCAAGCACAAGCCAAATGCAAAAAAAAAAAAAAAAGAAAAAAAAGCTTTATACACCACAAATACCCACCTCAGCCAGTAAAACTAATATAAGAAAATAAATAAAGTGCTACTTTCTTCTAAACAACAAATGTCACTCTAATCAATAGAAGTTTTTTAATAGTGGTCTGAAATGACATATTGCCTTGATATTCTTGTAAAGGTATTTGAAACGTCACCATAATCTTTCTGCATACCTATTGTTTCTTTTTCAATTTAGCAATGAAAGGAACTGTTTAAAAGAGATTATTTAACTCTGTGTTGTTCAGGGTAAAGTTACAAAGATGACAGCATAAAACTAGAAAAGTGGTTAATCGGTCTTGGAAATTAGAACATGCGAGAGCCTGTTTTATGGACCTAAAAGGTCAAATTCAAAACAAAAGCACATTTTCTTTGGTGTCACAGAGTATAACATGATTTTATTTCAGGGTTTTGAAAGAAAAATAATACAGTAGATTTTTTTTCAAATGCTATATGTCAAGTTAAAATCCTAATGTTGCAAGACCCCACACTTAAGCTGTGAGAGTGGAACTGTCTATAATTATTTTCACTATTTAGCTCTCTGAGGCTTGTCTTCCTTGAATCACACACTAAGAGATAGGGATTTAGCTCAATATTTGCAGCATGAAGAGAAACTGTATTTGCCACACATAAAGTTGGAAAGCAAAGAAATGAAAACTCATCTCTATCTAATATGACTGAACTTGTGGAAAACGAAGTCCAAGAACAGGTCAATGTCAGTATTATCTTGTTCATTTTTTAAAGGTGATTTTTATGACTTTCATAATGTTGTAAAACTTGTCAAAGGCTTTGCAATAGCCTAAACTGCCTGTTTCTAGGATAAATAATCTTGTTTTAAATAAAGCTGAAACTCCAGTACTTTGGCCACCTCATGCAAAGAGTTGACTCATTGGAAAAGACTCTGATGCTGGGAGGGATTGGGGGCAGGAGGAGAAGGGGACGACAGAGAATGAGATGGCTGGATGGCATCACTGACTCGATGGACGTGAGTCTGAGTGAACTCCGGGAGTTGGTGATGGACAGGGAGGCCTGGAGTGCTGCGATTCATGGAGTCGCAAAAAGTCATACATGACTGAGCGACTGAACTGAACTGAACTGAACTGAACTAAGTATTTTAGAGTCAGCCTGAAAACAGGATATAAAACTAAAGAGAAGTATGCTGCTTTATCTGACAATTATAAAGAAATTTTAGAGTGATCATAAATTCAAATTACAATTTTGGTGTACCAAGGAGTAGTATTTGCCAATCTGAGTGACAAAAACTCTTGATGAATGGTGGTTTAACCAACTTCAGAGTCAGATAACTGGAGCATTGGATGAGTTGCTCAAAATATACATCTTCATCTTTCCACTTCACTGTTTCAAGAGTATAAGGTGCATCCTCATACTTGTGTTTTCATGGTTGAAAGATGATTGCTTCAGTTCCAATCATCTAATCCAAAACTGAGACTAACAGAAAGGGGAAGGTGAGAGAGAACATGTTTCTTTGTTTTGTCTCTGTTTATAAAAACAGAAAACATTTCTTGCTGAACTACTCATTTCCAGTGGATACATATGATTGGTAAAGACACTGTGAAATGGTTGAAAAAGAGACCGGGGATCTGAATAATGAGGTTTGTGATTATGTGTGTTAGGCATAGGAAAAAAAAAGAGGGAGAGACAAAAGGGATTTGGGCCCTGAATATCCAGTGTAAGTTATACTTAAATTGGAGAGTTTAAGTAACTATCCAGTGTACCCCAAAAGAAAACATAACCACTCAATAACCTTGCTCTTACAAGTTTTTGAGTGTGTCATCCTACTTATCTAAATGATCTTGTATCAGTCCCATTTCAATGAATAAGTGTTATTCACATAGATTTTTTTATTCAGTCCAGTAGCTTATGGTGAACAATGTCAGATTTGTGATTACAAAGAAGATTTAGGTTTTGGACCAGGGACTAAGCTGGATCACTCAAGAGCTTTTGCATAGCAGAGTTTTATTAAAGTAAAAAGGGACAGAGAGAGATTCTGACATAGACATCAGAAGGGGGACGAAGAGTGACCCCCACCCTAATCTTAGCAAGGGAGATATATACGTTTTTAATTGGTTATTACAATAAATCAAAGCAGTGTCTCAAGGCTGTAAAGACCTTCCTAGACCCACTCCCACAATTTACATTTTAAGATGGCAGCATTAGAACTAACAATAAAAAGATCTTACCAGACCTACTCTCATAATACACATTTTAAAATAACAGAATTAGTCAGAAGGTTTTCAAGGAGAAACTGGCTCAAACAGGATACCTTCAGTCAGTTCAGTTTAATCACTCAGCCATGTCTGACTCTTTGTGAATACATGGACTGCAGCACACCAGTCCATCACTAACTCTCAGAGTTTATGCAAACTCTTGTCCATCAAGTTGGTGATACCATCCAAACCAGCTCATCCTCTGTCGTCCCCTTCTACTTCTGCCTTCAGTCTTTCCCAGCATCAGGGTCTTTTCCAATGAGTCAGTTCTTCCATCATGTGGCAAAAGTATTGGAGCTACATCTTCAGCATCAGTCCTTCCAATGAGTATTCAGGACTGATTTCCTTTAGGATGGACTGGTTGGATCTCCTTGCAGTGCAAGGGACTCTCAAGAGTCTTCTCCAACACCGTGGTTCAAAAGCATCAATTCTTCAGCCCTCAGCTTTCTTTACAGTCCAACTCTCACATCCATACATGACTACTGGTAAAACCATGGCTTTGACAAGATGGACCTTTGTTGGCAAAGTAATATCTCTGCTTTTTAATATGCTGTCTAGGTTGGTCAAAACTTTGCTTCCAAGGAGCAAGTGTCTTAATTTCATGGCTGCAGTCACCATCTGCAGTGATTTTGGAGCCCAGAAAAATAAAGTCTGACACTGTTTCCACTGTTTCCCCATCTATTTGCCATGAAGTCATGGGACCGGATGCCATGATCTTCGTTTTCTGAATGTTGAGCCTTTTCTAAAACCAGCTTGAACATCAGGGAGTTCACGGTTCACGTATTGCTGAAGCCTGGCTTGGAGGATTTTGAGCATTACTTTGCTAGCATGTGAGATGAGTGCAATTGTGTGGTAGTTGGAGCATTCTTTTGCATTGCCTGTCTTTGGAATTGGAATAGCCATGGTGTACTGCAAATGAAGCAATGCCCTCATCAAGGTGAACAATTCCTCTGGAGATCAAGCCAAGCACACTGCATTATAAGCTACTGAAACTTGTTCTGCTTCTGGGCAAGGAGCGATTTTCTGGGGTGGACATCTGAGTCTGAGTGAAGGGAGGTGATCACGTGGCCCAGATTTATACCATCTGACAGTCCATCTCCAAAGCCTTTTTGACCTGTTACCAGAAACATGTGGATGAGGCGTCCAAGACTTACCCCGTATAAGCAGCAGATCCTGCTGATAGCTGATCCTCAGCACTGTGAATCCAAAATGTTTGTAGGCCCTGGTACCTGTGCTCACTTCCAGAAATCCAGCAAATGAACTCATCATGAGGATCCAGGATAATCTTTATAATAAATAATGGCTGTGGGATTTGAAGCTTAAAAAAAAAAAATTCAAAGAGTATCATTTTCACAGTAAGGTATATGTCTTGGATGGTCTATTTAAGGAAGTTCACTTTGTCCAACTTGAGTGAGTGAGTGAGTGAAATCACTCAGTTGTGTCTGACTCTTTGTGACCCCATGGGCCCCTACCAGGCTCCTCTTTCCATAGGATTTTCCAGGCAAGAGTACTGGAGTGGGTTGCCATTTCCTTCTCCAGGAGATCTTCCCAACCCAGGGATCGAACCCAGGTCTCCCACATTGTAGGCAGACGTTTTACCATCTGAGCCACCAGGGAAGAGCCTATATCCTTTATGTACTGAAGAAACAGTGTCCACACATATTGAAGCAGTATTTCTGGATTAGACATACCAGTCTGAGCCGATGGTGGCATGAGCAAGAACTCTGGTTGAATCTTCTCTGATTGTTTCAATAGAACTACTGCTGACCCTTATTGCTTTTTCAGATGCAGTAGGGTGCAACACAAAGAGGCAAGTACCAGTGGAATCTTCAAAGATCATATGGTATCTGGGAGAACTTGATTTGTTCTCAAAAATGGATTCTGCAGGAACATATGCAGTCCTTCTTAGACAAACTGAGGACTGGGATGTTGAAGTTAGGACCAGGCGTAGCAGGAGCCAATACTGGATACTGAAGCAAGGTCAAGGTTACTGGTCTCTGAACTTTAGTAAGAAGGGGTGAAGAAGGTGGGTAGACCTGGAGATTAAAGGGAAATTATTGAGTTATAAAACAAAACCATACATTGTCAACATGAAACCAGACTGAATGGACATACAGAAAGAGAAGCAATGAGATGGAAATCTCATGAAAGAGAAAGTTTCAAGTTCAAGTGTAGGTTGAAAACTACAGGAATAAAAAAACAGCTGCAACACTTTTGTATCTAGTTCCTCCCACCTTAGGTATGTGTGGAGAAGTACTTCCTCCACACTGTCAGATTGGCATCACTGTTAAGAGATTCTTTCTGCTTCAGTCCTGATGGAATCGAATTCCCATTCACCCTCATTTCCCACACTATGTGGATTTCTCTCTTCATGATTATTTAGCCTATTGGTCAATGGACATGGCTGGAACCAAAGAGTTTCCATTATTATTCAATTTAAAATAATTACTATAAAAGACAGTTGACTCCACATTCTTAGCTTTTCAAATAAATTCATATGAAGCTAGATTATTTTTCTCTTCTTTATGATCTACTTTTCTCCTATAAGAGGAACTTTGAAGTAATTTAAATGTCCCATTTTTAAAAGATTTTTTTGGGAGCCCCATTCAATGGCATAGTTCTCCTCTGTGCCTTCTCAAGAAACATCATGAATTCAGAGTTTAAAACCTTACATATAATGAAATGAAGTAAAGTGAAGTGAAAGCCATACAGCTATGTCTGACTCTTTGCAACCCCATGGATGGTCCATGGAATTTTCCGGACCATAGTACTTGAGTGGATACCTGTTCCCTTCTCCAGGGGATCTTCTCAACCTAGGTATCGAACCCAGGTCTCCTGCATTGCAGGTGGATTCTTCACCAACTGAGCCACCAGGGAAGCCCTACATATAATGAGATCATATCATTTTAAACTCTTGGCTTCCATAAACAAATTATCAATCTAATTTTTGTGAAACTCATCCTTTATTCCATGGGATATTGTATATCTTGAGACCTTCTTCCAGTGCCACCTAATTTGAGTGTTTTTAAACATGGTGGGTGGGTGATTTCTGATTGAATGTCATTTCTAGCTACTGTACCCTAACTTCTCCACTTTTGGGTTCCTGCTTGTACATTCAACTACGTGACCTTGGAGATAACCATTTTCACCTAACATCATATGAATACTGAAATACAGTAAGTGGTGCTAATGAACCCAATGTTTTAGGGCTGATTAACAGGAGGGTCCCTTATTCCTTGACTAAAGAATAGAGTCATCTTGGGAGAGTATGCTATGGGTCATAAAGAGGACAGGGCAAAGGAGCATGATTGGAAAAGTCTCAAAACTTCATTATGAGAAAAGTGATTCAAAATCCTGTGGATTGGTGGTCAGAGCAATCATATTCTCAAGAAAGACCTGAATAGTACTCTGGGTAGCTATGTTTCAATATTAATTCATTGCTTGGTGATTTCCACTTCTTGTTTATGTTCATTTGCTTCATCACATTATTATACTCAATTTCACCCATTATTTCCCACATTGTTATTGTTAATGGAGTAATTGATGAAGTATGCTCTGCTAAAGTGATGTGCATTTTTTTACAGCTGTCTTCTCTAGGCACAGTAAAAACCCTAAACAGCCTTGAAATTAAATGTAATATATTTGCATCTGTATAGCTTTTATTTTAGCATCTGGAAATCATCTAGCCAGTTATTTATTTGAAAACTGGTTTTAGAGCAGTAAAAGACCATGTACTGAATCTGTGTCTATACTGAGCTACTGAATTAAACCCAGGCTAGAACCGATGATTGAGTCCAGCCAGGCTGCTGACCCACTGGAGAAAGGATATTCAAACACACATTGGAACCTTCACTGAATCATGAAAGATAAAAATGACAATCTCCATCACCTGAATTTTAGCCCTAGTTTCAGCCAGCATTAGCATGTAGATAGCAAAACAGTAAATTCCTTGCAGATTTTCATGATTTCATTTGAATCCCAGTGATCATGGGGATCCTGGAAAAGAATATTTTATCCTACTTAGGGGAGCAAAAATATAAACAAGTTGAATTTGCTATCAAAGTTATATATGATATGTTTTCTGCAAAATTAACCTCAAGGGAATGAAGAGGGGAGTTGGATGATATGAAATAGTAATTGAAAATTTGGAGAAAATTCAAAGAACACACAAGGACAGTGCTTTCAAAGACAACAGATGCATATAAAATATATAAGAAAGCCTTTGAAAAAATAATTGCTCAAATTTCAAAACGAAGTTACAAGGTCAAATGTCTCTCAGCACCCTTCCTGGTCACAATAGTGCTCTGTAAACCTCAGTTGCTTCCTTCTTACTTCTAATCACTTCTCCTTCAACCCTTTCTCTTGCTTACACTGTTTCTTTCTTTTTAATTTTTCTTGCATAGTCTTATATTTAGGGTAAATTTTCATAACTAATTGAAAAGTTATTTGATGTGCAAAAATGTGGCTTATGCTTTATTTTTCTGAAATTCCATGACTGTTTGTGCTGAGGTACATTTTTTAGACCATAGTAACTCTACAACATTCAGAAAAAGAAGATCATGGCATCTGGTCCCATCACTTCATGGGAAATAGATGGGGAAACAGTGTAAGACTTTATTTTGGGGGGCTCCAAAATCACTGCAGATGGTGACTGCAGCCATAAAATTAAAAGATGCTTACTCCTTGGAAGAAAACTTATGACCAACCTATACAGCATATCCAAAAGCAGAGAGACATTACTTTGCCAACAAAGTTCTGTCTAGTCAAGGCTATGGTTTTTCCTGTGGTCATGTATGGATGGGAGAGTTGGACTGTGAAGAAAGCTGAGTGCCAAAGAATTGATGCATTTGAACTGTGGTGTTGGAGAAGACTCTTGAGAGTCCCTTGAACTGCAAGGAGATCCAACCAGTCCATTCTGAAGGAGATCAACCCTGGGATTTCTTTGGAGGGAATGATGCTGATGCTGAAACTCCAGTACTTTGGCCACCTCATGTGAAGAGTTGACTCATTGGAAAAGATGAGTCAACTGATGCTGGGGGGGATTGTGGGCAGGAGGAGAAGTAGACGACAGAGGATGAGATGGCTGGATGGCATCACTGACTCGATGGACGTGAATCTGAATGAACTCCGGGAGGTGGTGATGGACAGGGAGGCCTGATGTGCTGCGATTCATGGGGTTGCAAAGAGTCGGACACGACTGAGCAACTGAACTGAACTGAACTGAACTCTTTATAACCTTGTCACACTCAAGCAGACCCTTTATGAAAAGTACAACATCAACTTTCACAATTAAAAAGGAATCTGGAAAACTGAGAAAGGTGTCAATGACAGGCTAATGGAAATTCCTGAAAAGACCAAACGAAAGAACTGGCTGAGCCATTAATCCAGACCCTGTGCTCTTACAGCTGAAAACAAAAATGAGGTGAAGAAAGGAGGAAAGTTTTATTTCAGTTGTGGTGTTGTTTTTCCTGTTTCCATGCTTCTGAAGTCCACACAACTTGAGAGCTGGACCTCCAGGGAAATGAGTATTGCGTGTAACTATTTGAGTGTTGTACCTTGCCATAGTGGATACTGAATAAAATGTTAGCTTCCTATAGTAGACAGACACTAAGATGACCCCCAGTTACCACTATTGCCTGGTGCTGATGACCTGTGTAACCCCCTCTCTCTTTTAGTATGAGCTAGATCCTTCCCAGGTGGCACAGTGGTAAAGAATCCACTTGCCAATTCAAAAAACACAGGAGATGCTAGTTTGATCCCTGGATTGTGAAGATTCCCTGGAGGAGGAAATGACAACTTGCTCCAGTTTTATTGCCTGAAAAATATATTCCATGGACAGAGTAGCCTGGTGGGCTTCAGTCTGTGCAGTCACAAAGAGTCAGTCATGACTGAGTGTGCACACACACATGAACACACAGATCCATCATGGCTTCTAACAAACAGAATTCAGTAAGAACGAAGATCATCACTTCCATTATTCGGCTTGGCATCATGCTAACGGACACTTTTCCTTGCTGGCTTAATGGAGAGGCACACAGAACAAAGAAATAATGGTGGTCCCACTTAAGAGACAGCAAGGAATGGAAGCCCTTAATCTAGTAGTTTTCTAGGAACTAAAACCTTCCAACACCATAGTGTTTGGTTGCAGGTTGTTAATGTTTGAATATTCAGATAAGATCCCAGACTTGAGAAACACCTTCATTGTGATCTCGGTTGAAACACTGTAAGCCAAGGGTTCCCTTTGCCCATATTTCTGACTCATTGAAACTATGAGAATGATATCTGTTTTTTGTTTTAAGCTGGCAAGTTTTGTGGTAATTTGTTACACAGCAATAGATAACTAATAGATACCATCATTTCGCCATCCCTCCCCAAGCTATGAGACCAGCTTTGCTTTGGGAGCCCTATAAAGAAGCTTTCTCAATCTCATTTACCAACTTTCTACCCTCTGCCACCATTTGTCTCTGGATGATACATTCTTTGTACTGCATACTTCGTCTTTCTTGTTATTTGGCATCGTCATTTCCCTTGACCCTCAGCTGCCAAAGTGAAGTTCAGATTCCTTTTTCCTGCTTACTGGACCACCCTTAAGAAGACAGGATTTTCACCGACTACTTGTTGTGCTCATTTGCTATATTACATGCCCAATTTTCCTTTAATAGAAACCTCAGAACTCTATATAGAAGAATGATAGCTAGTCTTTCTTTCCCCATCTGAGATTATTCTAGCATTTCAGATTTTTGTCTGTACAATAATCAGTTGGTGACTATGTTTATAAATCTATATTCCAGTCTTTACCTAGTTTTTCTTTCAAGATGTGTCCAAACTCCTGATCTGATCCAGTGTTATATCACTGAATGAAAGTATTATTAACAGTGTCTATAATATCATTGAATCAAAGACTTAGAGGAAAAGCCAATACAAGATCAGATTTTCTTATCCTTTGTTAAATAATATTTCTACAACATTTTGCAGCTTCCCTGTAAAGATAAAAAGATAACAGACTATCTGGCCCAGATAGAATAAAGACAATCAATGATGATTTTCGAGTATATTTGTAAAGGTTGCTGCTTTTTCATTTCCACTGGGGATGGAAGAAGAGAAAAGGTGTTTAAACTGTGTGCCACATACTGAAAATTATTTATTTTGGCAATATGTTCTTGAGAATGCAGTGAAAGTTCCTTCTAGAGTAGATTTCCTTCTACCTAGGATATGTTCAGTACTATAAATGAAGCCAGAAAATGGTTCAAGTGACCTCAAGCTTCCAGCACAATGCTTCTTATCTGCTACGGATTTAACAAACAGTTTAAAATAAAAAGGTAAATCTAACTTTGAATTCTAAGATAAGGACCCAATAACAGAAATGGAAAGTACACAAATAAAATCCAGGAGATAGCATGATTGGCATTTAGGAACATAATAAAATCTACTATCTGTTAAGTTGGAAAATAATATTTGAAATCTCACCTTAAACTGTCTTACTTTAATGGTTGCTGTTGATATATCTACCTAACTCAAAACACAGGGCTACTTCCCCAAATAAGTTAAACGTTTGAAAAAACAATGTTAAAGAGCAAAAAGATCAAGGTAAAGTTATGTCTATCTCGTCATGGAAAATGATCAGTTTTGACAGGTCTGCCTCAGATAAGATCACAACTATTTTATGATAACCACACATATGTGTGAAGTTTGATTTCACCAACCATAATATGGTTACTTTAAGTGCTAGGCAATCTTGATAGCCATTTCTCAAGTGATTAGTGATATCAATAACTCATAGTTTTTATGCATTTTAAAAAGTGTTAGATATTATAGCAAACATTTTCCATAAATTATAGCATTTAATCCTTATAGCAACACAGTCACATATAGAAATTATGATTATATCTATGCAATATATATTAGAAACAAAATAAGAAGGTTAAAATAATTGTACAAAGTGACATAGTTTGAAAGTGATGGAGTCTGGCTACAATCTAAATAGTCTGATAAGCATGTTCTTCATCACTGCAGCCTAAAACCCTATGGTTAATCTGACTGTAGTTCACAGCAAAGTATTTCAGTCTATTGATCACAAAATCAGGTCAACAATGTTGAGCACTTATTATCAAGCCCTTAAAGGATAAAATAACAAACAGGATGTGGATCCTGTTCTCAAGAAGCTTAGAGGTTAGCTTTATAACTTGCTTACAGCTTCATTAGTGAAATTACAGGAACAAATGAAAATCCCATGATTCTTCGAGGGTTGAGATGTTCTTTCAAATGAACCATTATGTGATTTATTTAGTGGACACCATCAGAGCTTTGCATATCTCCTTGTCACAAAACAGATCAGTATGCATCAAAAGTGTCCTACTACAAGAAACCGTGATTCATTACCTGAGGGCTTGTGTATGGTCCTCACTTGTGTGGAGTGCAGGCAGGGAATTCCAGGAGGCTCATGTTTCCTGGGGAAGCACTCAGCAATGATGGATGGGATAGAAGAATATACACTTCTACTTCCTCAATCTTCAGATGGGATATCCCTAAAATCTAATCTATACTGTCTTCTAGCGTTCCCCAGCATAACTGAGTCTCAGTTGCCCAAAGTGATAATATGCATGATAAAATATTGTTTATTGACCTGTGTCCTTCCTTGTCTCAATTTTGAATCTTCTCCCAGAACTTCCATGAATCACCTCCCTATTACACTTACTTATATTCAAATCTTAATTTAGAATTTTCTTCTGGGGGAACCCAACATAGTATAATTTGTGAGGCAATTTGATTTCAATAATATAAAATTTCACTGTCTTGTTTTGTGCTTTCCCCATTGAAAAACAATGTCTTGCTCTCAGACTGGCAGGTTTGAAAACTTTAGGTTTGCATAAAGTTTATTGAATTATTTTATGAAAAAGAAAGTGAAATGCAGTGGGGAATTCTTGATAGAAGATTGAGATATCTTTGGTGTGCTCCTCAATCATAACAGACCTATTCTAAGGCAGCCTCCAGTATCTGTCAGAACTGAAGGTTCTGTGTCTTAACATATCAAATAGTGACTACAACCTACTGAGAAGGAATTCTTCCTCAAATATTTTCAAAAGGGATACTATCTAAGAGGAGTCAAGCATAAAAAGATCAAGATCAAGACAGTATGTCAAAGAGTGGAGGGGGTTTTGTGTAATGAAAACGCTCCCAAAATTTAAGTCATGAAAATTGGATTCTACTCCTCTTTTGTCCCTAAAAATCTATATCACTCTGTGAAAGTCAGATCGTTCCTAGTCATTTCATTTTTCTGTACATAGATGTTTGGTTAGTTTGATTTATTTTTTAAAATTATTTCTGAATAAAATTACATATTAGCAGATTAGTAGTTGCCTGGGTTGGATAGGAAAGTATGAGTTACAGTGGATAACAAGGAAAGAAGAAAAGTTTTCATTTACCCATCTTCTTGATTGTGGTGCATGTTTTACTGGCATATACATATGACAAAACCACCAAACCACATTTTAAATGACATGAAGAATAAAAAGAAAAGAAAAATATGTGTTCATTGGAAATTTTCCAAATGGGGTATAGGACTGATTTTCCCTTTTTTGTGTGTCCCAGTGTACCCAAACCCACTACCAACAGATAAACTATTTTTAAATATTACTAAAAGTTTGAATTGTTCAGAGTTTGGCTCAGATTTCTCTTCCTTTCTTATACGCTCTTTCCATGTGATATTATCAATTACCTTAACTTTGAATTCTTTCCATACGTTACCAACTGTGAAACATGTAAAGCCAGTCTAGAACTCACTTCTAAGCTCCAGACTTGTAACATTTCTTATTAAACTCTTCTGTTTGGATGTCTCACAAACACTTCAAGTGTAACATGTCTCAAATGACTCAGATTTCCTTGTTCACATATTCTTAGCCTTCCCCAACTCTCTGTAAATAGCACCATCAAACATTTTCTCAATTAAGAAACTTTTTCTGTCATCTTTGAGGAATGCAAATTAAATCCTATCCCTCCCTAGCAAAAATCTCATGAAGTGTAATCAAAATAAGATCTAACTTCTTCTCATAGTTTGTTAAGATTCATTGCTTTATGTCAGTAATTCTAAAATAATCTGTAGATACCTGTAGCTTCCTGGACTTGAGGAATCAGTTTGCCCCAAGCTAATTTTATAATGCTACTAAAATGCCATTTTTCCATCTCATTCTAAAATTTTTCATGGATGGTGCAAAAGCAGTGTTAAGTAAAACTTGCCTCCTAGTATGATTCAAGGCTGTAGCACCGATCTATATTAGTAAATATTGTATTTTCTCTGTCATATATTAGCAAAGAAAAAAAAGAGGAAAGAAAATAATTTCTCATTGGAATATCCTTGATGAAGTATTGAAAATTAAAATGATTCATTATGTTAAATCTTGACTCTTGATCTTGTCTTTTTAATACTCAATATTATTAGGTGGAGATACTCATAAAAAACATGAAAAATTGTTTGAGTTGTGAGCTGAACTCACCTCATTTATTTTTCACGTAATACCATTTTAATTTGAAAGATTAAATGACAAAGTATGGTTATTCAGATTTGAATGTTTGTCACTTCAAAAAAAAAAAAAAAAACAACCAGCAATTGACAGCATTTTTATTTTCCAGAGACAGATCACTTTCACAGGTTCTGGACCTTAGGACATGGGCTTAGCATTTTGGGCTATCACCATTCAACTCACTAGAATATGATTATCATTGTTATATGTATTTAAAGTATTGAATACATATTTTTTAAATTTCTCCATTTAATAGTGTCACAAATAAATATCAATTTTATCACTCACATAAAAAAACTGGGGGCCCTTCAATTATTTTTAAGAGAGTAAGATAGTGCTGAAGGTAGGAAGAGAAAGGGATGGCAGAGGATGAGATGGTTGGATGGCATCACTGACCTGATGGACATAAGTTTGAGCAAACTCCAGGAATTGGTGATGGACAGAGAAATGTGGCATGCTGCAGTCCATGGGGTCGCAGAGTCAGACACGACTAAGTGACTGAACTGACTGAACTTTAGTCTTGAGACTAAAAGGTTTGGAATACTTGAACAGAACAGGGTTAGAGCTCATCTAAAGGTCCGTCTAGTCAAGGCTATGGTTTTGCCTGTGGTCATGTATGGATGTGAGAGTTGGACTGTGAAGAAGGCTGAGCGCCGAAGAATGGATGCTTTTGAACTGTGGTGTTGGAGAAAACTCTTGAGAGTCCCTTGGACTGCAAGGAGATCCAACCAGTCCATTCTGAAGGAGATCAGCCCTGGGATTTCTTTGGAAGGAATGATGCTAAGGCTGAAACTCCAGTACTTTGGCCACCTCATGAGGAGAGTTGACTCATTGGAAAAGACTCTGATGCTGGGAGGGATTGAGGGCAGGAGGAGAAGGGGATGACCGAGAATGAGATGGCTGGATGGCATCACCGACTCAATGGACGTGAGTCTGAGTGACATCCAGGAGATGGTGATGGACAGGGAGGCCTGGTGTGCTGCGATTCATGGGGTCGCAAAGAGTCAGACACGACTGATCGACTGAACTGGCTGACTGATTGTTCAGCTAGAGACAGTAGAACAACACAGGACAACTGAGAGAAAGAGATGCTCACATGTCAGGGCCAGAATAAGGAAACACTGGAAACAAGTATCTGAAGAGAAAAAAAAAATCTGACCTTAGAATTACAGAGCTGTGTTCCACTCTCGGCTCAGTCTCTGATCATCTCCTGACTGTGAAAGAGCCCCTAGTTCTTCCTGGGATCCACCACTGTCGAGAGGGCTGGATGTTCTACTTCTCGAGCCCTTTCTATTTCATACCTAAATTATACTTACTGGATGAATCTACGTTAAGATTTTGCTCAGGTTTTGTCCTGGTCCCAGAATCAATTCAAGGAAGAGAAAACCAAACTCACTGAGCTAAAATCAAGGGCTACATTCCTTTTAGAGATTCTAGATAGAACTTGCTTTCTTGACTTCTCCAGCTTCTAGAAACCACCTGATTTCCTTACTTCATGACCATCTCCCCTATCTTCAAAGCTAGCAGGGTAACATCTTCAACTCTCTTTGACTCTACCCTCCTGCCTCCCCCTTTAATTACAATGATTCTTGATTTTCTTAATTTGAAGAAAGTAGGGAAAACCACTAGACTATTCAGGTATGACCTAAATCAAATTCTTTATGATTATACAGTGGAATTGAGAAATAGATATAAGGGACTAGATATGATAGAGTGCCTGATGAACTATGCATGGAGGTTTGTGACATTGTACAGGAGATGGATCAAGACCATCCCCCCCTCAAAAAAAAAAAGGACCATCCCCAAGAAGAAGAAATGCAAAAAAGCAAAATGGCTGTCTGAGGAGGCCTTACAAATAGCTGTGAAAAGAAGAGAAGTGAAAAGCAAAGGAGAAAAGGAAAGATATACACATTTGAATGCAGAACTCCAATGACTATCAAGGAGAGATTAGAAAGTCTTCTTCAGTGATCAGTACAAAGAAACAGAAGAAAACAATAGGCTAGCAAAGGCTAGCAGAGAAGGCAATGGCAACCCACTCCAGTATTCTTGCCTGGAAAATCCCATGGACGGAGGAGCCTGGTAGGCTTCAGTCCATGGGGTCGCGAACAGTCAGACATGACTGAGCAACTTCACTTTCATGCATTGGAGAAGGAAATGGCAACCCACTCCAGTGTTCTTGCCTGGAGAATCCCAGGGATGGGGGAGCCTGGTGGGCTGCCGTCTATGGGGTTGCACAGAGTTGGATACAACTGAAGTGACTTAGCAGCAGCAGCAGGAAAGCCTAGAGAACTCTTCAAGAAAATTAGAGATACTTAGGGAACATTTAATGAAAAGATGGGCATAATAAAGGATAGAAATGGTATGGACCTAACAGAAGCAGAAGATATTAAGAAGTGGCAAGAATACACAGAAGAACTATACAAAGATGATCTTCACAATCCAGATAACCATGATGATGTGATCACTCACCTAGAACCAGACATCCTAGAATGTGAAGTCAAGTAAGCTTTAGGAAGCACCACTATGAACAAAGCTAGTGGAGGTGACAGAATTCCAGTTGAGCTATTTCAAATCCTAAAAGCTGATGCTTTGAAAGTGCTGCACTCAATATGCCAGCGAATTTGGAAAACTCAGCAGTGGCCACAGGCCTGGAAAACGTCAGTTTTCATTCCAGTCCCAAAGAAAGGCAATGCCAAAGAATGTTCAAACTATCACACAATTACACTCATCTCACACGCTAGCAAAGTAAAGCTCAAAGTTCTCCAAGCCAGGCTTCAACAGTACATGAACCATAATCTTTCGGATGTTCAAGCTGGATTTAGAAAAGGCAGAGGAACCAGAGATCAAATTGCCAACATCCGCTGGATCATTGAAAAAGCAAGAGAGTTCCAGAAAAACATCTATTTCTTCTTTGTTGATTATGCCAAAGCCTTTGATTATGTGGATCACAACAAACTGTGGAAAATTCTGAAAGAGATGGGAATACCAGACCACATGACTTGCCTCATGAGAAATCTGTATGCAGGTCAGGAAGTAACAGTTTGAACTGGACATGGAACAACAGACTGGTTCCAAACAGGAAAAGGAGTACATCAAGGTTGTATATTGTCACCCTGCTTATTTAACTTATATGCAGAGTACATCATGAGAAACACTGGGCTGGATAAAGCACAAGCTGGAATCAAGATTGTTGGGAGAAATATCAATAATCTCAGATATGCAGATGACACCAGCCTTATGGCAGGAAACCAAGAAGAACTAAAGTGTCTCTTGATGAAAGTGAAAGAAGATAGTGAAAAAGTTGGCTTAAAACTCAACATTCAGAAAACTAAGATCATGGCATCTGGTCCCATTACTTTTTGGCAAATAGGTGAGGAAACAGTTGAAAGAGTGTCAGACTTTATTTTTGGGGGCTCCAAAATCAGTGCAGATGGTGATTGCAGCCATGAAATTAAAAGACACTTGCTCCTTGGAAGAAGAGTTATGACCAAACTAGACAGCATATTAAAAAGCAGAGGCATTACTTTGCCACCAAAGATCCGACTAGTCAAAGCTATTCTTTTTCCAGTAGACATATGGATGTGAGAGTTGGACTATAAGAAAGCTGAGGGCTGAAGAATTAATGCTTTTGATCTGTGGTATTAGAGAAGGCTCTTGAGAGTCCCTTGGACTGCAAGGAGATCCAACCAGTCCATCCTGAAAGAAATCAGTCCTGAGTATTCATTGGAAAGACTGATGCTGAAGCTGAAACTCCAATACTTTGGCCACATGATGTGAAGAACTGACTCATTTTAAAAGACCCTGAAGCTGGTGAAGATTGAGGGCAGGTAGAGAAGGTGATGATAGAGGATGAAATGGTTGGATGGCATCACTGACTCAATGGACAAGAGTTTGAGTAAACTCTGGGAGTTGGTGATGGACAGGGAAGCCATGGGGTCACCAAAAGTCAGACATGACTGAGCAACTGAACTGAACTGAACTGTGATTACGTTGGGGGTCCAACTGAATAAATCAATATAATCTTATCATGTCAAGATCTCTTAACTGCAAACTCCATTTCCCAAGTAAGTTAATATCCTCACACGTTGCAGAGATTAGAATGTAACATCTTTGCAGGGAGGGACTATGCTGCCTACTACACAGTTTAAGAATCTACTTTCTGATGGTATGAAGCTGGAAGCCAGGCTGTCTATGTTGTTTCTTCTTAGGATTTTTTTCGTTTATTGATTGCTGTGTAAAATTAGCCCCCAAGTGGAGTGTTCTTGCCTGGAGAATCTCAGAGACAGGGGGGACAGGCTTTGGTCTATGGGGTTGCACAGTGTCGGACATGACTGAGGCGACTTAGCAGCAGCAGCAGCAATAATTACAGCTGTTCAGGTGTTCTCCTTTCAGTAAGGCTTACTCACAAGACTGGGACATTGATTCTGGCTGCTGGCTGGGAATTTGATCAGGATTTGGTACTGGGGGTCTCAGTTTCTCTCCACGTGGTTTTCTCCATAGACTGTTTGACTTTCCTCATGCAGTGGTAGGTGGGTTTTAAGAGCAAGAGGTTCGAAGAATCCAGACAAAATCTCATATATCATATCTTATGTGACCTCGGGCTGGCAGCTCAGTCAGTAAAGAGAGTGCCTATGAATGAAGGAGATGTAGGTTTAATCCCTGGATTGGGAAGATTCCCTGGAGAAGGAAATGGCAGCCTACTCCAGTATTCTTGTCTGGGAAATTCCATGGATGGAGGAGACTGGCAGGCTATAGTCCATGGGGTTGCAACGAGTCAGACACGACTGAGCAACTAAACCATCACATGATCTAGACTCGGAAGTCACATAGCTTTACTTCTGCCATAATTACAAGGTCACTTTTATTCAGGGGAATGTAACTGCAAAATCTTTTTTTTTTTTTTTTTAATTTTATTTTTACTTTAGTTTACTTTACAATACTATATTTTTTAAGAAGAGTGTGAGTCCCACTGTAAAAAAAACTTATGGGATGGGAATAATGTTATACCATCTTTGAAAAAATAATTCATGATGAAGATAGTCTAGAATCTTTATTAAACTTTTTTCAGTAGAGTCATACAACCAATCCCTGAAAACTACACGACACAAAAGCAATTTGAAGAGGTTTGTCTCTCTTACATTAACCATATTGGAAAACTAGGTGTGCCTTTGGACTAAAAAAACTCTTTTCTTGTTAGATGTGCCCAGTGGAAACTTAACACATCCTCATATCAGTAATTAGAATTGACATTAAATATCTTCTACACAAAGGCAATTACATTTATATTTCTCTTTGCTCAACTATACTGGCATTCTCTCTTTCCTGGTAAATGTCTTACTGTAGAAACTACAGGATAGATATATGCAGAATTTTTTATGTACAGCTCCAGACCCATAACGTCACCAGTTGTGTCAAGTCACATAAATGGTCAATAAGAAATTTCAATCTGTCATCTAGATGTTTTGTCTATCATCATGCTGAACATCTGGATATGGGGATGCATTTCATGAATGGAGGGATTTTTCTTTTCCACCTGAATATTTAATCTTGGTTATGAATAACTATTGAGTGGAATAATTTACAGATCTGAGAAAATCCATATTTTAATCTTTAAACTTGTTTACCTGGTTATCTCTTCATTCATAACTAATCAAAATTAACTTTTTCCATCTTTGGTTTCCCTCTGCATTTGTGAAAGAAAAAGTAAATGACTCTCAACTCACCTGCTCATCTCATGTGCTGTGCTTAGTTGCTCAGTCATAGCTGACTCTTTGTGACCCCATGGACTATAGCCTGCCAGGTTCCTCTGTCCATGGGATTCTCCAGGCAAGAATACTGTAGTGGGTTGCCTTGTCCTCCTCCAGGGGATCTTCCCAACTCAGGAATCGAACCCAGATCTCCCACATTGCAAACATATTCTTTACAGTCTGAGCCACCAGGGAAGCCCAAGAATAGTGGAATGGGTAGCCAATCCCTTCTCCAGAGGATATTTCCAACCCAGGAATTGAACCAGGGTTTCCTGCATTGCAGGTGGAGTCTTTACCAGCTGAGCTACCAGGGAAGCCCATAGATGGTTGTATAGAGTTTGGTAAGTGTGATTTTTCTTGAAAGTATCTTAAGGTATCCATTCTTCTTACCCTCCTTCTTGATGTCTTTTCTTCTTTCCTTCCTCTCTGCTTCCAACACATGTTTACTGAGCACTTACTATGTGGAAATTTGTTTGCTCACACCTAATAGGATGCAGAAAATGGGGGGAAAGATATGCCACCTGTCCTGAAGTTGCTTATTCAGTAGTGGGGAAATAGTGGGATAGAGATGTAGAGAGACAAGTCTCCAGAGGAATAAAGATGAAGCAGTGGTTGTTT
Source organism: Cephalophus harveyi (assembly GCA_006410635.1). Lineage (NCBI taxonomy): Eukaryota > Metazoa > Chordata > Mammalia > Artiodactyla > Bovidae > Cephalophus > Cephalophus harveyi. The sequence continues at coordinate 35,441 of SJYT01009543.1, forward strand.
CTCCTTGCAATGAGAGACGGGGTTGGAGGGTGTATGCAAAGAAGGCTTCACAGAGAAAGTGACATCGCAAATGGATCTTGAGAGGATTAATACAGAGGGACTGGAAAAGGGGATGGTATTTATTCCAGGCAATGAATGGCCCAGGGCACAAAGGGGTTCAGAGCAGGAGGGTGCAGTGAAGGTTCACATCAGCTCAACAGAACCATGGATAAGAATATCAGGCTTTGGGGATGAACCAGATAAAGTCTAAAAAGACAAGCTGGGAAAAAAAAAAAAAACTTTGTGCTATATTCTGTTGGCAGTGGGTTCCATCATTTTGAACCAGAAGAGTGACAAAGTCAGCTCTGTGTTTATGAAGCTGTCTTTTGGGCCAGTGTAAAAGGCTGACTGAGAAAAAGGATATTAGAAGCAGGAAGAAGAGTGACACAGATATAGTCTCAGTAAAATTTGTGGGAGTTCATGACTTCTGTAGCATTTTCATTTCATTTCAAGTAAGTTACACACATTGCTTTCATTTAAACTGTATTAAATATTTGCCCACAAGTCCATAGCAGAACACTTAATTTGCCATAGAAATTTGTACATTTTGTAATCAAGTACTATCCTGCCATTCTTTGAGATGTAGTTTTAAAAAGATAAGCCTTTCCCGTGGGTTATTTTAACTTGCATTATTTTGGGGTCATGTATGTATTTATGAAAAGAGAAAGGCTATTTTGATGTGTCTAGAGACAGTTTCACTTAGAGAACAAGGGGTCTGTTAATTCTATTTGTTGGGTATTTGTAGGTTTGCCTGGCGAGGTCCATTTAAACCAAATAAACTTGTAATCACAGGCTATTACAAGTCTACATTTTAAATTCATTTGAAATAGCAATATTCAGCAAATGCTTATAGAGGTCCAACTATGAGGCAGGCACCAGGAATGCAATGGTGAGGGAAGACAGCACTTGCAAAGGTCCTGTGGTAGGAAAAGAAATGTCTTAGTCAGTTCAGTCTGCTATAACAAAATACCATAGACTGGGTGTCTATGAACTACAGACATTTATATCTCACAGTTCTAGAGACAGGGAAGTCCAAGAACAAGGGATTGCAAGATTAGGTGTCTGGTGAGAGCCTGATTCTTTGTCTATAGGTGGCTGTCTTCTGGCCTTGTCCTCACATGCTGGAGAGAGAGCTCTGAGCTCTTTGTCTACTTATAAGGACACCAATCCCATTATGGGGGCTCCACCCTCATGACCTCATCCAAAACTAACAACTTTCCAAAAGTCCCACCTCCAAATACCAGCTCCACTGTGAAGTAGAACTTCAATATATGAATTTCAGTGTAATGTAAATATCCAGTGTAAAGCAGGAGACTAGCAAGGATCTGCTAAAGATTTATTTGAAAGTGAAAGGATCATGACTTAAGCATCTCTTGTGATGGCTGCATAGTAAATTTTCACTGAACCACTGCTTAATTGAAAACAAGAAGAAAAATGTCCTCAGTGATAGGGAATAAAAGGCCTCATCTTTATCACCAACAGAGAAGATAAACAAAGAAAAACCTCTTCAGGAAAGACAAAAGAACTCTAGGGACAGAGGAAAAGGAGGTATACAACAGATGCTTAATAAATAGTTGTTACCTTAAGATCCTGCTTAACTCAGTGGGCTGTATAGCAGAGCGGGTGATAATGAGGATTCTTAACTGAGCCCACATAGGTTTGAGTCTTGACAGAAATTTATAAGTTGAGTGTATGGCTTTAATTGTACCCCTCAATTACAAATATGTTGAATTCCCATTATCTCAGAATGTGATCTTATTAGAAATAAGGGTTTTATAGAGGTGACTAGTTAAAAGCAGGTCATACTGAAATAGAATGGACTCCCAGCATAAGCAGCTGGACAGCCATAACAAAACACCACACACTGGGCAATTTAAACAACGGCCATTTATTTTCTCACATTTCTAGGGGCTAAAAGTTCAAGATCAGGTGTCAACATGGTCTGGTTCTGGTGAGGGCACTTTCTGGATTGCAGACAGCTGCCTTTCTGTTGTATCTTCACATGGTCTTTTCTTGTTTCATGAATATGGCAACATGGCTAAAGAAAGAGATCTCTCTTCTTACAAAGCTGCCAGTACTAGTGAATTAAGGTCTGCTCTTATGACTTCACTTGCCATTAATTAACACCTTAAATCCATATCTCAAAATACATTCACAATGGAGTTGATGCTTAAACATAGGAATTTTGGAGGGGCATTCTATCCATTGCTGCCCCTAATTTAACATGACTAGTGTACTTAAAGGAAAGGAAATTTGTATATAAACACACTTAAAAGGAAAACAATGTGAAGAAACAGGGAAAAGAGAGCCATGTACAAGCCCCCCAAAAAAGCCTGGACCAGATCCTTCCCTCATACTGAAAGTGAAAGTCGCTCAGCTATGTCCGACTCTTTGCGACCCATACAGTTCATGGAATTTTCCAGGCCAGAATACCAGAGAGGTACCCTTTCCCTTCTCTAGGGGATCTTCCCAACCCAGGGATCAAACTCAGGTCATCTGCATTGCAGGCAGATTCTTTACCAACTGAGCCACAGTGGAATCCTCCTTCCCAGTGCTCAGAAGGAATCGCTCCTCCTGATACCTTGATCTCAGACTTCCAGGCTCCAAAACTGTTACACAATGAATTTCTGCTGTTTAAGCCATTCTGTTGTTTAAGTGTGGTATTTTGTTAAAGCTTCTCAGATGGCGCAGTGGTAAAGAACCTGCTTGTCAACGCAGGAAACATAATGAGATGTGGGTTCGATACCTGGATCAGGAAGATTCCCTGTAGGAGGGCATGGCAACCCATTCCAGTATTCTTGCCTAGAAAATTCCATGGACAGAGGAGCCTACAGTCCATGGGCTCGCAAAGAGTTGGACACATCAAGTGACTAACACTTTCATTTGTTACAGCAGCCCTCAAAAAACCAATATACTGAGTAACCTTAGACAATTTCTGTCTTGATTTTTCTTATCTACAAGATGGAAATGATGGTAATAATACCTGTCTTTTAGGGTTGCTATGATGATTAAATGTATTAATACTCATTCAACTCTTAGATTAGTCAGAGAAGGAACTGTATGTAAAGGTCAGCTATTGTTTTAATAATGCTTCCCTTAGCGGCATAGAAATCTATGTGTGTTATTCAACAGAGTTAAGTTACACGAGACCATCAAGCCACATGCCACTCAATGAATTGAAACTTATTTAATTCCCCCCATGACTTCCCTGGTGGCTCAGACGGTTAAGTGTCTGTCTACAATGCAGGAGACCTGGGTTCGATCCCTGGGTCGGGAAGATCCCCTGGAGAAGGAAATGGCAATCCACTCCAGTACTATTGCCTGGAAAATCCCATGGACAGAGGAGCCTGGTAGGCTACAGCCCATGGGGTCGCAAAGAGTCGGACACGACTGAGCGACTTTACCTTACCTTATGCAAAAATAGAACTGACTCTTTGGAAAAGACCCTGATGCTGGGAAGGACTGAAGGTGGGAGGAGAAGGGGATGACAGAGGATGAGATGGTTGGATGACATCACTGACTCGATGGACATGAGTTTGAGAAAGCTCCAGGAGTTGGTGATGGACAGGGAGGGAAGCTTGGTGTACTACAGTACATGGGGTTGCAAAGTGTTGGACGTGACTGAGTGACTGAACTGACTGATGCCCAAATAAATTTACAACAAACATTTATAATGGCAAACAAAGAAACATAGCTCAGCAGAGAGCCCACCAGACCTGGGATTGCAAGTCATGATGGATGTAACTTTAATTTCCTCATTTATAAAGTGGAAATTAATTTATTCTGGCAAGTGGGTTTGTTGTGAAGATAAAATGAGGAGCCTGGCACCTAGCAGGTGTCCAGTGACAGAACCAATGTTGAGGAGCTGAAGGTTAGATCTCTACCCTCATGTCCTTTGGCATCATTCTCATGATCTGTCTTGATAGGCAGCATCCTGCGCTGAAGCTAGGTGTCCAGCTTCCCAGAAGTTTTAGGCATGGCTTTCCTGGTTCCTAACACCTGAGGCTTTTCTGCAGCTGCAGCTATTCTGCAGTTGCTAGTCTCTCAGTTTTTCCTTCTCATTGTTGTTTACTTGCTAAGTTGCATCTGACTCTTTGAGACCCCATGGACATAGCACGCCAGGCTCTGCTGTCCTCCACTATCTCCCAGAGTTTCCTCAAATTCATGTCCATTGAGTCGGTGATGTTATCTAACCATCTCATCTTCTCCTACCTCTTCTCCTTTGGCCTTCAATTTTCTTTTTCCTTCTCTGCCTGCCTTCTAAGTCACTTCAGTCATGTCCGACTCTGTGTGACCCCATAGACAGCAGCCCACCAGGCTCCCCCGTCCCTGGGATTCTCACCTGTGGGCAGTTGCATACTACTGCATAGCAGTATACAGAATATATAATATATATAGTATATTATGTATATATAAAATATAGTATAATATATATAATAATATCCTCCACCTAATTAAGAAGCAAAAAAGACAGAACCAAGAACAAGTGAAGTTAAGCCACGACAGCAAGAGACATGATGCTTATTTTAACATGTGCTACTTTGTGGGTTGACGGATTTTCTTAAGTTCTCAGAGGCTCTGATTTCTGAAACTGTATTAACTCATGCATCATTTTTCAAACAACTGCTTGAGTCAATGGTTCTCTCTTTGTTGATGCTAAAATTTGACTCCAGGCTTCATGGACTTCTAAGCATCTTTGCTTATTATGTCTGAGTGGCACCAGAAATTGTGACTTGGATGGCTAAGCACCCACTTACACTTGCTGATCAACTGCTCCAGTGATATTCTGGCTTCACACCTAATGTTCATTATGACATTTCTTCATTGTGTCCTGAAACATAGACTCAGGAAGTCATTCTGTTCTTTTCTTTCTCTTTCAAGTCCCGGTGTGACTTTATCCCTGCCTACTCAGAGGGACAGTTGTGTCTCATTTGTGGGTAAGAAGGAATTACTTACAAGGCAGATATTATTTGAAAGGTAGACCTCCACAAAAAAAACAAAAGTTTATTTTCCCAATGCTTTTATTTATTTAACTTTATGTTTTTTGTTTTTTTTTTTTCTTTTTTAATTCTGGTGGTTAGTCAGTTATTTTCTGCCTCATCTATCAGACACATTCCTCATCTCCCAACTGTAGAGCAATACGCCTCCCACTTACCTGCCAGCGGCAGTTTTTTATTTGACAATAAAAAATATTTTAAATCTATCTGGAAAGAGAGAGAGTAGAGGAAGTGAGAAAGAACACAGCAAAATAAGGCAGTTAACTTTTTAATAAATAATTGGTAAATATGGGTGTATAGAAATTCCTTGTACTATTCTTGCAAATTTTCTGTCAGTTTGAAATTGCATCAAAATAAAGAGTTGTGGTTTTTTTTAGTCCTAGATTTTAAAATGTCACCACATGAAGACTTTTTTTTTTTTTTTCCTTAAAAACATCAGCAGCCTGGTTTGCACTAAGAAGTGATATTCCAGATGTGTCAAGCAGTAAGTTCAAGATATGGCTGCAAAAATATTTAACTTCTTATGTGTAATAGTCCCCCAACTGAGGTTTAGACAAGTTTCTTTTACTAAGCATGCTGACATTCAAAACTCAAGAATTTATATTTTTGAGACAAAACAGCCTCATATATAATTTGTTTTATTTATGAGGCTTATTCAACTGTAGGTAGTCCTTTAGAGTAAGATTTCTCTCTTGGTAAACACTGGCATTGTTTAACTTCAGTCAAGGTCTTTATGTCTCAGATCTTTCTCAAAATATTCCCCTTGGAAAAGTAATATTGTGCAGGGGAAAATGGCAGTGTTCTAACTACAGAATGAGCTAAGGAGCATCTGGTCACTGGAAAAGGTACTCGTCATTGTCAAAACATTAAGACAAGCCATGTGATATACCCACGACATTCCTGAACCTCCACAAATATCAGATTTAAGATCTAGCAGTCCAAATTAGAATTTGACACTTCCAAACATAAGCGACAAAATTGAGAAACATATATCAAGCCAAAACTATGCATTTGAGCAGTAGAGATAAAAACTGTGGAATGTCAAACACATTGGCAGCTTTTCATAGTTTAGAGGAGTGAAAGCAATTTGTACTGTTGCAGCACTGTCTTGATTCTAAGTTTATTTTAAAACCAATATATTTTTGTTTTCCTCTTTCAATATATTTTATCTCCATGCATGAATTTTCATCAAACTTGGAAATAATTTTACAAGTCAAATTTATATGGAATAAAATTCCCAGAGCATAGCAACATTCTATATTTAGTGTATTTTCAGCAATAATAATCCCTTATATGCATGGTGCTTTGCTGTTTGCAATGCTTTTTCTACTTCAAGTATTATTTTATCTAGATTTTTTGCTCAATAAACATTATGAGATTCATCATGTTGTATGTGGTTGCAATTTTGTTCTTTTGAATGAATTTAATACAATTTCTATGTCTATTCAGCTGTGAATAGATATTTAGGTTGTTTCCACTTTGAGGTTTTTGTGCATGTTCCTTGGTGAACATATGAATGCATTTCTTAGGCTAGTAGAATTGCTATGTCATTAGATAGACATATTAATGCCAGTTTTCCAAAATGGTTGTACCAATTCAAACTCAGTTGCAATGCATAAAACACAGTTGCTTGGCTTTCTTGTCAATATTTGGCACTGTTAATCTTATCAAGCAGGAAGGAGTAGCTGAAGAAAGACAATTGCTTCTGTTGAGATTAGCCCAAAGCCTACATAAAATAAAACATTATTTGTTTAAAGGCATCGAAGAGCTGATGAAACAACAGGAACCAGAAGAGCCAAGATTCCAGAGTGAGAAGTGAGGAAGTGTGAGTTTATGATGTGTAACTGCTTTTGTTCCTGGGAGATTTGCAAATTTTTGGTGTGGGCAACAGTCTGAGAGTCCAGGATCTGTCCTGGGAAGATAACTGGGAAATGGCAAACAAGTAGAATTCTTTGTAGTTTTATAAAGCTGGAAAGATAAAAATGGAGACCTTAAGAGCCTCTAACATATAACCATGTTTTCCTTCAACACATTGGCTGAATTCTGAAGCTGTGTGAGATGAGAGATGAAAAACTAAGTTGGAAGCATCTGAAAAGTAAAGCAGAATGCTTCTCAATCCCATACAGTTGAGTAGCCTACAGTTAGAGTGTGACCACCCCACCTCACCCCAGGCACTGAGCCCTTGGGAATGCCCTGTTCAGTTCAGTTCAGTTCAGTCGCTCAGTCATGTCTGACTCTTTGCAACCCCATGGATTGCAGCACGCCAAGCCTCCCTGTCCATTACCAACTCCAGAAGCCTACTCTAACTTATGTCCATAGAGTCGGTGATGCCATCCAACCATATCATCCTCTGTCATCCCCTTCTCCTCCTGCCTTCAATCCTTCCCAGCATTAGGGTCTTTTCAAATGAGTCAGTTCTTCGCATCAGGTGGCCAAAGTTTTGGAGTTTCAGCTTCAGAATCAGTCCTTTCCAATGATTATTTAAGACGGATTTTCTTTAGGATGGACTGGATGGATCTTCTTGCAGTCCAAGGGACTCTCAGGAGTCTTCTCCAACATCACGGTTCAAAAGCATGAATTCTTTGGCGCTCAGTTTTCTTTATAGTCCAACTCTCACATCCATACATAACCACTGGAAAAACTATAGCCTTGACTAGATGGACCTTTGTTGGCAAAGTAAAGTCTTTGCTTTTTAATATGCTGTCTAGGTTGGTCATAACTTTTCTTCCAAGGAGCAAGCATCTTTTTATTTCATGACTGCACTCATCATCTTCAGTGATTTTGGAGTCCCCAAAAATAAAGTCACTTTTTCCATTGTTTCCCCATCTATTGGCCATAAAGTGATGGGAACAGATGCAATGATCTTGGTTTTCTGAATGTTGAGTTTTAAGCCAACTTTTTCACTCTCCTCTCTTACATTCATCAAGAGGCTCTTTAGTTCTTCTTCACTTTCTGCAATTAGGATGGTGTCATCTGCATATCTGAGGTTATTGATATTTCTCCTGGCAATCTTGGATTCCAGCTTGTGTTTTATCCTGCCCAGCATTTTTCATGATGTACTCTGTATATAATTTAAATAAGCAGGATGACAATATACAGCCTTGATGTACTCCTTTCCTGATTTGGAACCAGTCTGTTGTTGGAGAAGATTCTTGAGAGTCCCTTGGACTGCAAGGAGATCCAACTAGTCCATTTTGAAGGAGATCAACTCTGGGATTTTTTTGGAAGGAATGATGCTAAAGCTGAAACTCCAGTACTTTGGCCATCTCATGCAAAGAGTTGACTCATTGGAAAAGACTCTGATGCTGGGAGGGATTGGGGGCAGGAGGAGAAGGGGACGACAGAGGATGAGATAGCTTGATGGCATCACTGACTCGATGGACATGAGTCTGAGTGAACTCCGGGAGTTGGTGATGGATAGGGAGGCCTGGTGTGCTGTGATTCATGGGGTCGCAAAGAGTCGGACATGACTGAGTGACTGAACTCAACTGAACTGTTGTTCCATGTCCAGTTCTAACAGTTGTTTCCTGACCTGCAACAGATTTCTCATGAGGCAGATCAGGTGGTCTGGTATTCCCATCCCTTTAAGAATTTTCCACAGTTTGTTGTGATCCTCATAGTCAAAGGCCTTGGCATAGTCAATAAAACAGATGTAGATGTTTTTTGGAACTCTCTTGCTTCTTCAGTGATCCAATGGATCATCCAATGGATCATCAATGGATGATCCAACAGACAATAAAGGACAGAAGTGGAATGGACATAACAGAAGCAGAAGCTATTAAGAAGAGGTGGCAAGAATACACAGAACTGTACAAAAAAGATCTTCATGACCCAGATAACCGTGATGATGTGATTACTCACCTAGAGCCAGACATCCTAGAATGCAAACAAGTGGGCCTTAAGAAGCATCACTATGAACAAAGCTAGTGGAGGTGATGGAATTTCAGTTGAGCTATTTCAAATCCTAAAAGATGATGCTATGAAAGTGTTGCACTCAATATGCCAGCAAATTTGGAAAACTCAGCAGTGGGAATTCCCTGGTCTCAGTCAAATGATCTTAAGGGCTATGTTACAGCAATAGCAGAAAACAGAGATAAACAAAGACTTAACTTCACAAAAATGGTTTTAACTGTATATACTTATTGGCAATAAGTAATAAGCCCCACTTTTTATGACTGGTAGAGGAGGGAGATAGTGAAGGACTGGAAAGTCTAGTGTGCTTCGGTTATGGGGTCACAAAATGTCTGACATGACTGAGCAACTGAACAACAACAGAGGAAAGTATGACCCCATTCTAGAGAAGATAATCTCATATGAAATATCAAATATTCTTTTTTATGTAATTGCTGTGCTGAAATTTTTATCTATTTTTCATCTTTTTCTCAATTTTGTTAAAAATATTAATAGTTATTTATTGTTCTTATCTGTTAACTATAAGATTGGCATCACCTGTGCCTGTTTCCCTTGTCATTTCTCCCTTGGCTTTAGTCTTATTATCCTATCTCTTGGTAGGCCTGGACTTTCTTGATGGAATATTGGACACAGGTCTCTGATCTCTAGCTTTCATTTTGCTGTATTTTCTTTGAAGCTGTTAATTTAAATCAATTTAAGATCTGTGTCCAAAAACTCTAGCATCCAGTTCACTTATAACTCTGCTGTTTCTTGATTCAGGGATGCTGTTCATTGTTATGTATAGTAGCTTTGAATGAATACTCTGCCGTGTCAATGTCAAATAAGGTAGATTTTTAGATGATGTTTTCCCTGCAGTGAGGATTCACTCTATCCTGAAATTGAATAGGGGGAGTTCATCTCAATTCAATTAGGAACTGATGTGACCCAACACTATTTTGCAGTCTTTTAAAATCTTGGTCTCCTTTTCACCTCCAATTCCTGGAATGAAGCTTGCCAAGTTTCCACATTCAAAGACTGTGTTTTCTGGGATCTCTTTTCCTGGCAGTCTGAATTCCAATTTTGTTTACCCAGTGAGATTGCCAAAAACTCTCTTCTCCTTTTCAGTTGCTTTTAATAGATTTTTAACCTCTAACACTGTTTAATAAGGAATTGGCACATGTCTTACCAGGAGTACAGAGTATCAGGCTTGCTTCTCGTGCCTGTTTATTTTCCATTCTGTTAGTCCCTAAAAATCCTTGATGCCTCATTGACCTGGACTCTAGTTTTTGTCTTCCAGCCCTGTGATTTTTTCAAAGGTTCTGTTGGCCCATCTGTTTTTAGCAGTTACTTCCACTTGGTTTCACAGTCTCTTACTAATATCACAAATTAACAAATCCTCTAAAAATGAAACATGTATAAATTGAGCTTGTTTTAATGATTGTCATTTTTTCCTGGGATTCTTCTTCCTCAAATTCTGGCTGCCTAAGCAATTTTCCAATATTTTCCCACAGATTATATTTACATATATTCTATCCGACTTTTCCAATTAGTCTGTGTGTATATTGGTCTGCTATAAGCACAACAATCATAGAAACAGATGTCTTGTCACATTTGTGTTTTATGATTACTCAAGTGTATCATTGCCCCCATTTTACAAATGAGGTAAAAAATGGAATGAATATATGTGGTTTATCCGTAGTTACACAATTAGAAAATGGTAAATGTTGGATCTTGAGTTTTGATTCCAAGTTTAGGGCTTTTAAACCATTTTGGTGATCCCTATTATTTTACTAAACTAACATCTGATCAGTGGGTGAGTATATTGCCTGGGAAGGGAGGGAAGTCGTTCACTCGTGTCCGACTCTTTGCGACCCCATGGACTGTAGTCCACCAGGTTCCTCCATCCATGGGATTTTCCAGGCAAGAGTACTGGGGTGGGGTGCCATTTCCTTCTCCAAGGGATCTTCCCCTCCCAGGAATCGAACCTGGGTCTCCTGCATCGTAGGCAGACACTTTACCGTCTGAGCCGCCAAGGAGGTCAAAGTGAAAGGGAAGTCGCTTAGTCGTGTCCGACTCTTTGCGACCCTGTGGACTGCAGAGCACCAGTCTCCTTCATCCATGGAATTCTCAAGGCAAGAAGAGTGGAGTGGGTTGCAATTTTCTTCTCCAGGGGATCCTCCCGACCCAGGAATCGAATCCTGGTCTCCTGCATTGCAGGCAGATGCTTTAACCTCTGAGCCCCCAGGGAAGCCCAATATTGCCCGAGAGGCTCATAAAAGAAAAGGATACCCCTCCACCATCACTGAAGTTTTGATGTGTACTTATGGAATACACGGGCTTCCCAGGTGGCGCTAGTGGTAAAGAACCTATCTGCCAGTTCAGGAGACAAAAGAAATCTGGGTTTGATCCTTGGGTTGGGAAGATCCCCTGGAGGAGGGCATGGCAACCCCCTCCAGTATTCATGTCTGGAGAATCTCATGGATGGAGGAGCCCAGTTGGTTACCATCTGTAGGGTCACAAAGAGTCAGACATGATTGAATTGACTTAGCACAGTGCTGCACAATGGACTGCACACATATACATTTCTTTTATCTATCTCTATCTACCTCTCTACATTTTTATTGGACCATGACTCTTCTAGTTTGGCAGTCAACTCTAGTAAATAATTATATTGCTAATATATGTTCTACATATATATTTAATCTTTGTTTCAATTAAAACATCTTCAAAAACAACCAAAACAGTCATAAAAACCCAGCTTTTAGAAATACATTTTTTTTTTTTTTTGCAAACAGATCCTTCCTAAAAGTTTTTAATATATAATTTTAGTTAATTTTAAAATAACATAAGGAGACTAATGTTCATAGATCACTTACTGGTTCCCCAACACTTATATACAATATGTTCTGTATAGTGCATGTATTATCATCCTATTTTATAAAGGAGGAACCCAAAGTTTAGGGATATTTTAAAAATATACCTGAAAATGTATGTTTATGATGCAATTAAGCCTGAGTCTGAACCACATGGACTGACCCAGAGCCATGTCACTAAATACCATTTGCACTATACCCATATATAGAGAGTAAAAAAGACTCAAATTTTTTCCTTTGAATTTTAATTTAATCTCTCAATGTCCCTTTTTAACTTTTTATTTTGTATTGAAGTTTAGCTGATTAACAATGCTGTGATTGTTTCAGGTGGAGAACAAAAGGACTCAGCCATATATATACATGTATCCATTCTTTCTCAAACTTCCCCCATCCAGGCCGCCACATAACATTGAGCAGAGTTCCTTGTGCCATACAGTAGGAACTTGGTTATCCATTTTAAATACAGTGGTGTATACATGTCTTTCCTGTTGTTATAGATGGAGAAGAAAGGCATGTATACAGTTAAATGAGTTGAGTGTGCATATGTTATAGTTGCTGTGATGGATACAAAAATTCACAGAAACTTCACAGTTTAGTTGATAAGAAAGAACATGAACATAAATAACAGCCCACTGAAAAATACCATTAAGTTTTGAGTGACACAGATAAGAGATTTAGGAATTTAGACAGCTGAAGAGCTGTGAGCCTATTGTTGGCAATAACTGCACGGAGGAGGGCAACTCTTAGATTTTGTCTTGAAGGTCAGTGCCTCAGATAAAGGAGAGTAAAGGTGAAGCAACCCAGATGGAGACACTGCAGAGGCTCAAAAGTACCCGGTGTGTCCAGGCATCAGCACATAAGTATCAAAAGTTTCTTTTTTGATCTCCTTTAAATTAGTTTAATATCTTTGAAAGTTTTGACCTTTTATTATTCATATATTTTAAAGAGAAAAACTAATCTGAGCTGTTGCTGCTGCTGCTGCTGCTGCTAAGTCGCTTCAGTCGTGTCCGACTCTGTGCGACCCCATAGACGGCAGCCCACTGGGCTCCCTCATCCCTGGGATTCTCCAGGCAAGAATACTGGAGTGGGTTGCCATTTCCTTCTCCAATGCATGAAAGTGAAAAGTGAAAGCAAAGTCGCCCAGCCGTGTCCGACTCTCAGCGACCCCATGGACTACAGCCCACCAGGCTCCTCCGTCCATGGGATTTTCCAGGCAAAAGTACTGGGGTGGGGTGCCATTGCCTACCCCCATCTGAGCTGTTCCTATAGTGTAATTTGAATGGAATAACCAATATAATACTTTGCACCCAAATATCACCCCCCACACTGATCTTTATCATTTCTTATTCATCTATTTGTTAGAGTCCTTGATTGCTCTAATAAATGCCAATTCTCTTTGAAATGCATCTGCCTCAGTACAGTCTTAAATTAACAACTTATTTTGAGCTAATTTATGTATTTCCTCCATACTTTGTTTTAGAGTATAGGGTATGCAGGAATATGAGAAGAAAAGGGAAAGAATCCCATGAGAGACATGCAAACACACAATGACCGGATCATGCGTAACATCTAAATCTGACCTACATCTTCTGAAATCAGCCCAGAGCATCAGGACTTGGTCAATGAGTGCCAGCTTCTCTTTTTTTGCCACTAATAATTCAGGACTAGCACAAGGAAGCCAAATGTGCCTCCCAAACCCATGCCATGTATGCTCTGCTTTTAGAAGCCTATGTCTAGCTGCCCCATACCAACAACCTCCAGTCAGAGCATATTGAAATCTTTTCTTTTTTTCACTATTAAACTTTCCCACTCCTCTCAAAACCTCTGCGTCTTTGCCAGAAACAACGGATGGTGGCTGACTCCCCAGCTATAGCACACACTGAATAAATAGACTCTTTTTTTTTTTTTCCTAATTTGGAAGATCTTAATAATTGATTTCCATGTATCTGTGGTAGGGCTATGGGATCTATGGTAAGGGTAATGGCAATCTCTTTCAAGAGGACTTATGTCAACATGCTACACCTCCCAGAACTGCTGCTGCCAGTGCCCCTGACCCCTCAGCAGGCCACTGTTTGGCCCACGCCTCTGCTGGAGACTCCCAAGGTCTAGAAATAGTTCCTGCCCTCATGAATGGAACTACAGTCTATTGGAGAGACAAGACTCCCACACACATACAAGGAGAGAGAAGGGAAAGTGATATAATGACATAGGAAAATCCCGAATTGTGGTAGTAAATAAAAGGGTGTTTACAGTGGGGAGAGGAGTGACTTCTTAGGAATGCTGGTCTGGGACGATCTCCCCAGAAGTAAACTTTTGGCTGAGACTTGATGGAGAAAAGGGGAAGACTAGCCTAGAATAGAACTGATGAGGCAAAGAGGTGAGGATGAACTGGGAGGGACTGCGTGTGGTGGGCTCCAGGTATGAGGGAGAATTTTGAAGCCAGTGTTCTTCCATTTTACAGATGGAAAAAGTGAAACAGAACCACTGAGATGTCCAGAGTTTCACAGCTTGTGTCTGGTTTCCCTTTAGGCTTTTCCTCCAGTTTCTGCCCCTTCAGGGGCAGCTCTCCTGGCTGTAGGTTAATAAAGGGCTTCTCACTACTGAAGAGGCCGCAAAGTTCAAGAACATTTGACTCTGGAAGGAAAGGAAGCCAAGGGCTCTTAAAAGAGTAGGAAAAAAGTGATGAAAGTTGAAGCAAGGAGCCCTGCAGGCAAATGCCACAGCCTTCATGATTTTGCCTTAAGGCAGCTTTGAATGAATAAGAAAAGAGGGGGAAAAAAAAAAAAATTAATGGAAGCCAGTGTCTTATCTTGCAGAGTAGAAAGGTTTGACTGGAGCATTTTCAGGTTTGACAAGTCTGAAAACTTTTTTTTTCAAATGTGTTGGTGAGCATGAGGAAGTAGTAAAAGAATTTTTTAAATGGATTTAATTAAGCCTGAAGCCAGGATTAGGTACTGTGCTATTTCTGTTGTCATTACTTAATACAAACAAAATTGTTTTCATGAAATGTTATAAATTTTTTTTGGACTCTGTTAACCAAGTTTCAGCAGCTTGAGGCCAAAATAAAAAAAAATCTGAAATGGAATTATGGCTGTTCCCTTTTTGGGGGTGGTGAGAACATACCTGTTGGTCTCAGGGGGCTGTGAGGAGCAAGCCACAAGAAGAACCAGGCCATTCTGAAAACAGGATTGCCCCATGGACACCTGCCAATGCGTCTTTCGGGGGCATTGGTGCCATTGGAGATATCAAAGGATATTAAAGTGCTGACAGGATCCATTAAGGGAAAAAACAAAGACTTCTTAGAGCATTCTGAGATTCCCCAGGAGATGTGGTCTTCAGAATCCCACGCTGCAGACTGCCTTTGCACTCTATTTAGGGAGCTGTCTATTTTCAGTTTTCCTTAGTTGGTTCCTGGAAGTGTGTATCATTTATTTAACTTTCCTCTCTTCCTCGCCTCCATCTGAAGTAAAAAAAAAAGAAAAAAAAATGATATACCATACAATTACTCTCCCTCTTCTTTTACCTTGATGTCATGCCTGTGACAAATCCATGTTCTGAGAATGTCTTTGTTATCCACAGAAGACCTGTTGCTATCTGTTAGTTCCCCAAGCAACACTTTTTGTCAGTTGACACCATTATCATCCCTTTGATTCAGATGTCCACATCTTGGGGAACATCCTTGGCTGAGAATCCACACTAAGATCATAATATTTAGGCAACACTAAAGTGAACACAAGTTTTTATAGAGTTGATTTTGTTTTTGTTGTCTTTGTGAGTATGTCCTGGTGATTCAGTGATTCCCTGATCTCAGGGTTTCCTTGATTATAACCTTTCCTTAAAATTATAAATACCCACAGAGCCTGCTGTCTCATAAACCTGCTTCAGCAGCCCAGCAAAGCTGCAGAAGGAAGAGTGGCCTCAATTCTCTGCTTGGATGGGATAATCATCAGCTGTCATCATGTTTCTCAGAAGTGTCCTCTGACGCAAGTGAGGAGCTTTGGAGACAAGCTTGAGGGTCCCATCACCCCCACTGATAAATAATATACACAAGAACAACATTTTTCCAGTGAGTTGTCATATGGGTCAGAGTGCACTGTCAAACTCCTGGAGTGTGGGTGTGGGTGGAGGGGTGGTACTTGAGGGTGCAGGACCACATCTTTTCTCTCTGTGGAGCACAGTAGCTAGCTCTGTGGTTGTTCTGTGATGTTATGTTACATGAAGTGAAGCAGAAGTGGAATTATGACAAGATTGACCATCATAATGCCTGCTACAAGTTCATTAAGGAGCTGTTTATCTCTGGCCAGCTCACAAAGCATTATATAATAATACTATAGTATATTGGGAGAGCAAAATTTAAAAATTTAAAAGTACTTTGAAATAGCAAGTCTACAGAATGTTAGATATAATGGGTATTGGACTGTGTAAATGGTTTTGGGGATTCCTCATAGGGAGTCAGAAGTGGAAAGCCTTGGTCCCTTTGAGAAGTTAGAACGTGTCTTAAGAGGCACATAAGAATTAATGCAACTCTTGGAAGTATCAGTGCCCAAGACATAACTGTAACTCTGGGATTGCTGGCCTCCCACATCCTTTGTTTTTGACAGCTGGCTGTATAATAGGAGTACTCATATCACTTAAGAGACCGGGAACTCTAGGTCCTAAACGGTAAACACTTTGACCAAGGTCAAAACATTAAATAGCATCTCTTTATATATGCAACAATACTGGACAAAACTGATACCTTGATTCTTCTGAATTGTCAACATTTTAGAGTTTCCTCTGAGAACCCTGGAACAAGTAGGTCTTTTTGCTTCATGTTTTTCCTTGAGAATCAAAATGATTCCCTTCTGGCTACAGTGACTTAACCACATTCCCAATGACAACAGATTAAGTGGCACATATGGCACCCCACTCCAGTACTCTTGCCTGGAAAATCCCATGGATGGAGGAGCCTGGTGGGCTGCAGTCCATGGGGTCGCTAAGAGTCGGATACGACTGAGCGACTTCACTTTCACTTTTCACTTTCATGCATTGGAGAAGGAAATGGCAACCCACTCCAGTGTTCTTGCCTGGAGAATCCCAGGGACGGGGGAGCCTGGTGGGCTGCCGTCTATGGGGTCGCACAGAGTCGGACACGACTGAAGCGACTTAGCAGCACTACCTTTCTTCAGACTTCAAAACTTAACCTCTCTTTACATTTAACTCTAGGCTTCTATTATGTCATGCTGATGGAGACATTTACTGTTTCCACCTGTACAGAATTTCTTCTTCTTTCTTGGATAACAAATCCCTTCCCTTTTCCTTTTGTAAATTGTCCCTTCACCTCCCGGTGGAATTGTCAATCATAATCTCATGGACGACTAATAACCATATTCCAGACCAAGGGCATAGTTATTGGTTTAGGGTAGGTATGTGACCTGAGTGAGGCCAATCAGTCCTTCAACATAATCATTTTGGGTGGTCAAACAAAGGAGATGCTCTCTCTTTCTGACACGTGAACCCGGAGGTACTTGAGTCTATTTTTGCAAACACATGGAGGGATCCTGCTTGACAATAACACCAACTCATAGGAAATGGGACAGCAGACAGAAAGGAAGAGATAGAGGAGAGAAGGAAGAGAAGTAAGAGACAAAGAAAGATGTTCTGATGATGTGTTTTGAATTCCTGAAACATGCAGCCACTTGAAACCACTCTATCTACCTATCCATCTATCTATTTTTAGCACAGTTTGAGTTGGATTTTGCTAATGCAAACAAACATGTCTTGATTAAAATATATGCCTGGTATAACAGACAAATTCCATGTTGAATTCTCAAAATAACATACACTAAATAGCACGTTGAATACATATATTTTTTCAACATATATTGAAAAATATATGCTAAAAAATAGAGCATCTAATACAGGTGCACAGTAAAGCTGTGTTGAATGAATGAATGAAGCCTACTCAGTATGGAAATGATAGTTATAAGTTTCTTCAGAGTCTAGTGAATCGGACTGAGAAAGGCCATCCTCTCAAATGGAAACTACTAAAACCTAGCCTGCTATGTATAGAATGCAACACACACTAATATATGTTTTAAAAGTGTAACTGATGAGATTAGGTGATGTACTGAATCCAGTGAAGAAGACAGGGCATTTTCATGAAAACCGGCTAGCAGAACAACAGGATTGTAACATAATGGAGAAAGCCACCTGCCTTCCTCTTACAGAAGAGAACTGAACTAAATAAGGAAGGAAAGACAGCAGGAAGTGCTAACGTGTTCCCACATACTTTGTTACAGTTGAAAGAGAAATTTAACCAGCATTCTCAGGAATACAGGTGTATGACCAGATCCCTTTCTCTAACTCTATACTCATAAGCAATCTTTGGTAGATATATGAGTTTAATCAGGGTCAGCTTCATGGGCTTGTGACCCATGCAGTTATGCAAAGCCCTCACTTTTAGGTGGGCCCTGAGCTTGGCTTAATGCTGTGCTGTGGCTGCCTTGAAGTTCTTCATTATTTTGAAAAAAGGCTCTGCATTTTCATTTTGCACATGGGCTTCCCTGGTAGCTCAAATGGTAAAGAATTTGTCTGCAGTGCAGGAGAGTCGGTTTCAATCCTTGGGTTGAGAAGCTTCCCCGGAGAAGGAAATGGCAACCAATTCCAGTATTCTTGCCTGGAGAGTTCCATGGACGGAGGAGCCTGGCAGGCCACAGTCCATGGGGTCACAAAGAGTCAGACACAACCAAGAGACTAACACTTGTCAATTATGTAGTTCATCCTGAGTCTAATTTGTGGTTATGTTTCTCATTGAAAATTAATAAAATGGAATTTTATATTATCAATATTCTTTAATGAGTTTATTTAATTAAAGGGGGTTTGCCACCAAATATTAAAAATCACAAGATAGGTTTATACAATTGTTTCTGAACCTTTAGAACTGAGAATCAGAACCCAAAAGTGGCAGTGTAAATGTCCATAGTACGTATAGTTACTACTTAGAAAGTCCTATGCCAAAAGGCTCAACCTTTAGAATCTGTTTAGCCCCAAAGTAAAGTATAAATATAGGTACCACTAGGTTATGATGAACAGAAAGATAAAAATCATCCCTTCAAAACAGCAGAGTGATTGCAAATAGATATGTTGTTTTCCATAGCTTTATATTATTTTGTTATTTTAAGTTTTATAAATATAGCTATTTCTTAGAACTGTAGATTATTTCTAGATCATTTACAAACAACAAATAAACAAAAAGCAAAAGCTCTCCTAAGAAGATGCTTCAGGAAATCAAACATTCGTAGACAATATCACAGTTTCTTTAAAAAAATGAGCTCACTGATCGAGGGTCTCTATCATGGAAATGTTTTGACTCAACACTGATTAGATTTTAAAGGTTTCTTTATAGCTTTGTTCTACACAGTAAGGAAATCATCACACTTTCGGTTCAAGATGAGAACCTGACAAACAACTATAACCTCAACTATTGAAATACATTTTTAAAGATGTTTATGCATTATTCAGTAAGCTACCTTGAATCAAACATGTAAAAGCCTATGAAACAAAAAATATAATATATATCCAATGTTATCATCAGATGGTAGACTTTATTTGCTATCCTAATTCCATTTTACATTTAGAAAATAAATATCAACATGAATATTTAATACATTTGCTTTAACAGAGGCAAAAGGCCAACATTATTATTGTACGAATGTAAAGCTCAGAACTATTTAACTTTAATGGAGCTGTTGTTTTTATATTGCTGCACCATCTTTTTTCATTGGAATGGGCTAAAATGTTAGCAGATTGTTGCCAAGAGTCTGAGAAACAACTCTGTTTCTCTTTGAATATACTGTTCTTAAGCTCAATACATTTGTTTGAAAACTAGATTCCCCAATTTTTGTGGATTGTTTGGTCATGATGCATATTGTTCATTCCTTAGAAAGGATTAATGTGTTCACATATGAAAATAGCACATCTTCAGCTTTTTAAAGTAAAATGCAAGCTAAAAACAAATATGCAACGCAAGATTTACCTTAGTTCACTTCCCGGTAATTCATTTATTTAGCCTTACAGTTTTTAAAATATTAATGAATGTCTACTTACTCTGCAAGTATTTAAAGGAGATATCAACGTGTTCCAAGTGAACGTGTCAGTCACTCAGTTGTGTCCGACCCTTTGCGACCCCGTAGACTGTAGCCTGCCGCATTCCTCTGTCCATGGAACTCTCCAGGAAAGATTACTGCAGTGGGTAGCCATTCCCATCTCCAAGGGATCTTCCAGACTCAAGGATAGAAACCAGAGGCCACAAATTGATGCTTTAGGAACTGATGTTTATTTGTTTGCTTGTGCTCTTATTTGCATTTGAAAGTAGAACTTACCTAGTAAGTGGCCTAGCTATCTTGTGGTGCCCTCAGGAGCAGGTTTCTGTAGAAGATGAAGGAATTTTAGCCCATAGATTATTAGCCCATGGGAGCCATGGGGAAGAATTTTACTATGGAGGGTTATATTTGGGGAATCAAAGGAAACTTATCTGGTATAGATTTCCTAGCTTGTTTTACTGGTTCTAATTGTAGAATTTAAAGGGGCATTGATTTTGTTTTCTTTTTTTATGTGCTTCTGTTTAAGAAAACATAATCATCCATTAGTTTATGCAATATATATAACCATTGAGTTCTTGTCCCAAAGGATGCCAGTGATAATGAGGAGAAATAAATGCTGTTCTGGCCAGTGTAGTTCAGTCTAAACTGTCTTGGAGAAATATGATTTCAACAAGCCCAGTAGAAGCATGGGTGTGACATTGCATTCTATAGCATATCTGAGTATGAAATAGAATGAGCAGTTTTCTCATTTCTAATGTGAGAACATAATTACTTATTTCATAGTATTTTTATAAAGATAATAAAATCATTAATAAAAACAGAATAAGCAGAACAATTCAATGAATTGAGCAAATATTTGTGTTAGATAAGATTTCCCAGTGGCTCAGACAGTAAAGAATCTGCCTGAAGTGCAGGAGACCTGGGTTTGATCTCCTGGTGGGGAAGATACCCTGCAGAAGTGTATGGCAATCCACTCCAGTATCCTTGCCTGGGGAATTCCATGGACAGAGGAGCCTGTCAGGTTACAGTCCACGGGGTATCAAAGAGTCAGATAGGACTGAGTGACTAACACACACACACACACACACACACACACATACACACAGGCGCACGTGTACATGTATGACTATACATAAAGACATTTATATCCACTGATCAACAAAATCAAGCTATCTCTGAATAAATACAATATACTATAATGTGTGTTTTGGGGACTTCACAATTGACAACTACCAAAATTTCAGTCCTGCTGAGCCAATCCATGATTTTGAGAACTCAAAGAATTTCATGAGAGCAGTAAGTAGATACCCAGAGCCCAGGGAACCAAGCTTTGTTTGAATTTAATGCCAGGTCCATTCTTCAGCCACATAAAAATAAGGAAGGCATTTTTTCACTTGCTAATGCCCAGAGAATGGTGAAAGCCCTATAGCACATACAGAAAGACAGGAACCCACTTAAACTCATCACCATTATAGGGACCCTAACTCAGGGTTTAAGTAGAGACACATGTACCCTGGGCAAGATCATATATTAGTGACTGTAAATCATGCAAACAGTAGAAGAGTTGAGAAATTAGTTTTATTCTTAGCTTTATTGGGGAATACTTGAAAGATAAAATGATAAGATATTAAAGTGTGCCATGTGATACTCTCTCTCTCTCTGCATATATATATCATACTGCTGCTGCTAAGTAGCTTCAGTCATGTCCCACTCTGTGAGACCCCATAGACGGCAGCCCACCAGGCTCCACCATCCCTGGGATTCTCCAGGCAAGAACACTGGAGTGGGTTGCCATTTCCTTCTCCAATGCATGAAAGTGAAAAGTGAAAGTGAAGTCACTGAGTCGTGTCCAACTCTCAGCGACCTCATGGACTGCAGCCTACCAGGCTCCTCCGTCCATGGGATTTTCCAGGCAAGAGTACTGGAGTGGGGTGCCATTGCCTTCTCCGATATATATCATAATTATATATATAAATAATTCCTACCATTGAGTTAATTGATACTTTCATCATTTCACATATTTTCCTTTTTTTGTGTGAGAACATTTAGCAAATTTCAATTATACAATATAGTGTTATCAGTTGTAGCCACCATGTTATATATCATATCCTAAGACTTTATTCATCTTTCACTAAAAGATTTTACCTTTTTAACAAACTCTCCCTATTCCCCCCACCATTCCTACTCTTGAAACCACGTTTGCACTCTCTGTTTCTATGAGTTTGCTTTTAAAAAAGTATCTTTTAGATTCCACAAATAAGTGATACCATGCATATCTGTTTTTCTTTGTCTTGCTAATTTGGTTTGACATAATATCTTCCATATTCACCCATGCTCTTACAAATGACAAGGTTTCCTTCTTTTTTAAGGCTAAGTAATATATATATATATATATATATATATATATATATATATATATATACACATATATATACACACATATGAGCATGAGCTGGCTGGACGGCATCACTGATGCCATGTACATGAACTTAGGCAAAGTCAAGGAGATGGTGAGGGACAGGGAGGCCTGGAGTGCTGCAGCCCATGGGATTGCAAAGAGTCAAACACAACTGGGTGATTGAACAGCAGCTATATATATATATATATATAAAACATTTTCTCTATCTATTTATCTGTCAATGAACACCTAGGTTGTTTCCATTTCTTTGCTATCATAAGTAATGCTGCTGTGAACATGGGACTACAGATACCTCTTTGAGAACATTCCATTTCCTTTGCATATATACCCAGAAGTAGGATTGCTGGTAGTAGGTCTGTTTTTAAATTCTCAAGGAACCTCCACACTATTTTCAGTTGTGGCTGTCCAGTTTAACTTCCCACCAATAGTGCAGTGGTCTCTTTTCTCTGCATCTTCTCCAGCATTTTTATCTCTAGTCTTTCAGATGTAATATTTTATTCAGGTTGTGATTTGTGGTTCCCTCATGATTAGTGATGTTGAAATGATTTCATGTTCCTGTTGACCTGTTGTATGTCTTCCGTGGTAAAAAAACAAAAATGTCTCTTCAGGTCCTTTGCCCATTTTTTAATTGTTTTTTTATTTTTATTTTTTGCTATTGATTTGTATCAGTTTTTAAAAATATGCTTAGTTTGGTCTTTTAATACTCATACTAAAATTATAAGTTGTTTATCCACTGCTATTACAACAGTAGAGTATTTTGAATTTAAATATATATTTACCTTGACCAAAGAGTTTCATGCTTTCATATGTTTTCCTATTAGTAACTAGTATCATTTCGTTTCAGCTTGAAGAAACCCATTAATATTTTTGTAAAGCTGGTCTAGTGGCAATGTATTCTTGCTTTTGTTTGTCTGTAAAGCTATTTTTTTAACTCTTAAGGATCATTTGCCAGGTAGAATATTCTTAATTGATTGATTTTTTCTTTCAATATTATGCCAGTTTCTTTGGACTGTAAAGTCTGCTTAAAAAAAAAGCAAAAACCTCCTCATAGTCTTATGGGTTTTCCATGCAAATAGCATTGTTTTTCTCTTGCAGCTTTTAATATTCTCTCTTTGTCTCTAATTTTTGACAATTTCATTATAATATTTCTCAGTGTGGATACTTTGGATTCTTTCTTTTTGCAGTTTTATGGGTTTCATGTCTTTTTATTTTCCCAGATTAAAGAGGTTTTGAGTCATTATTCCTTTAAATAACCTTTCTGCTTCTTTCTCTTTTGTTTTCGTCTGAGACCATTGTAATGCATATATATAGGACCATTTGGTGATTTCTCATGAGTCCCTTACTATCTTTACTCTATTTTACTAGCTTCTTCTTTTTGCTATTCTAATTGGATAAATTCCATGCCTTGTCTTTGAGTTTACCAAACCCTTTACTCCATTTGATCTAGACTGTTGTTGAATCCCTCCACTGAATCTTCAGTTCAGTGATAGTATTTTTCAGCTCTATGATTAATTTTTGGTTTAATATTTTCTATTTATACATTGAAAATTTCACTTTATCATGCATTACTCTCCTGACTTATGTAAACACCTTTATGTCCAGTATTCTAAAGTATTAGGTAAAGGGCTTATCTATATTTTATTAAGATATTGTTTTTCAGCTGCTCAGTCTTGTCAAACTCTTTGTGAACCCATGGACTGCAGCACGCCAGGCTTCACTGTCCTTCACCATCTCCAGGAGCTATCTCAAGTTCACATCCACGAAGTTGGTGATGCCATCCAACCATCTCATCCTCTGTCACTCCCTTTTCCTCCTGCTTTCAATCTTTCCCAGGAACACAGTTTTTTCCAATTAGTCAACTCTTCGCATCAGGTGGCCAAAGTATTGGAGCTTCAGCTTCAGCATCGGTCCTTCCAGTGAATATTCAGTATTGATTCCCTTTAGGATTGACTGGTTGGTCTCCTTGCTGTCCAAGGGACTCTCAAAGAGTCTTCTCCAACACCACAGTTCAAAAGCATCAATTCTTCGGTGTTCAGCCTTCTTTATGGTCCAAATCTCACATCTACACATGAAAAAACCATAGCTTTGACTACACAGACATTTATGGCAAAGTAATGTCTCTGCTTTTTAATATGCTGTCTAGGTTTGTCTAGCTTTTCTTCAAAGGAGCAAGCATCTTTTAATTCCATGGCTGCAGTCACCATCTTCAGTGATTTTGGAGCCCCCCAAAATAAAGTCTTTCACTGTTGCCATTGTCCCCCCATCTATTTGCCATGAAGTGATGAGACTGGATGCCATGATCTTCATTTTTTTAATGTTTAGCTTTAAGCCAACTTTTTCACTCTCGTCTTTCACCTTCATCAAGGGGCTCTTTAGTTCCTCTTTACTTTCTGCCATAAGGGTGGTGTCATCTGCATATCTGAGGTTATTGATATTTCTCCAGGCAGTCTTGAATCTTATTAAGATCTATTTCTGGATATTTATCTTGCTATTTTGTTTAAAGCATATTATTCTGTTAATTTTTGTTGACACTTCATATTGGTTTCTGCACATTATGTAAAACACATATCTTTCCCAATCTTGACAGAATGATCTTGTGTAGAAGATGATGAACCTTGTTGATCAACCTAGTCCAAGCTCTTAGTTGTCTCTCAAACTCTTGTACTGTTCAAGCCTTTTTCTTTGTTCTCTGTGACTCCCAGTAGCTGGGAGTGTGCTAAGGCATGTCAGTATCCCAAAGGAGGACTGCAGACAGGATCTAGATAAAGCTGACTGGCAGCAGCTGGGAAGGTATATAGTTCATGCCCTTCCTGGGAGATGCCTATATTTGCTATAGCGGAAGGGGTTTTCTAACACCTGCTAAGAATTGTTTCTTTGTTTGATACAGTGAATGCAATCTCCATTGGCTCTTAGAGCCAGACTACTTGGGGCACCCATTTTGGGGGGGCTGCTGCAATAACTGAGTTGCCAGATGGGTTGCAAATTACTTCAGGGAGATATTGGTGACTGGTTTTATTACTGGAGCAAGCAAGAGAGATAAATTGTTAGAGTTGTCCACCAGTTTCCCTATTCATGGGGAAGACCTCACCCTGTCCAGAGATGCCTATTAAACTAGAAGCCTAGCCCTTGGAGCAAATTTTACAGTATACAGATAAGCTTCTTTCAGGGAAATACTGGAAGATAGTTGATTTTGCCTCTTCTTTCTCCACAAGCCCTGGCAAGAGAGCTGATTAAGAATTGCTTCTACATTCGCTACTGTCCTGTGGGACTCATGAATGCAAGTCCCTTTGGCTATCAGAGTCAGGCCATCTGGGAACTCACTTCTGGGAAAGCAGCCATAAAATTTGGGGCACAGTCACGAGCTCATTCCAGGGAGATGCTGGTGTTTGGGGTAGGTTGTAAAGAGAAGGCAGTTGTGTTCTCTGGCTTCCCTGGTCTCTGGGGAGCACCTAGTGCCTGCCATTGCAATGTGTGTGTTTTCTCATTTGTCCAACATGTAGGGGAAGCTCAGCTAGTTTCTGGATCTCTGTTAGAGAAACTGCTCTGTGTGTAGTAATATGTTCCTTGTATCCACAGGAGGAGAAGGAGAACTTAGAAACTTCCCGAGTTTTTTCCCTGATTAATTCCCCCACTGGAATAATTCTTAAAGAGAATGAAATCACTACTATGTAATTGTTGGTCAGTCACTAAGTCGTGTATGATTCTTTTAGAACATGTGAACTGAAGCATGCCAAACTTCCCTGTCCTTTACTTTCTCCTGGAGTTTGCTCAAACCCAGTCCACCGAGTCGGTGATATCATCGAACCGTCTCATCCTCTGTTGCCACCTTCTCTTCCTGCCCTCAATTTTCCCCAGCATTGGGGTCTTTTCCAGTCAGTCAGCTCTTTGCATTAGCAACAGTCTAATTCCACATCTACTTAGATTTTCTGACATTGAGTTTCTTCTCTCTGAAGTTTACCTTGACAAACTTAGGGTAAACCAATTTCTTCCTTCAATGAAGATAGTTTGGTGGTTAAATTTATTTTAATTTAGAAATTTATTGAGTGCTTACCCTATGTCAGGCACCTCCCACAGTATATCTACGATTAGTACAATAGCTGATTCTTATGTTCAAGGTTTGTTCTTACCCATCATTGTATTTAATGTGCTTATTCAGTTATTACATGACTTCTAACCTGCATAAATGTCCATACATGCATTTCAGATTTTTGCATGCACTACCTAAGTTGGTAGGATAGCTAAGGAATTCTTCCCTGTTGAGGCTAGCCCACACTTCCTTCTAATCATTGGCTTGTATTTACTGAGATCTGTTGTGGTCATGCTCTGTCAACTAAAAATTATCTGAGCATTGTTCTTATGGAAATTATGTCAGTAAAAAGAATAAATAAATAAAAACTGAATAGAGAACTCAAAAAGTGTGATGTTGGTGGTATTTTGAGGTGCAGTGGTGAACTGGACACAGATTAGGCCAGAGCTGTGCTGTGTATCTATCATGATTCCCACTTGTCACAGGTGGCCATGGAGAAGGGCTGTAGATGTTAAATACACATCAGATTTTGTATAAAAAATATAGTAATATATCTCATAATAATAATTCATGTTTTAAAAGTTGAAATAATATTTTTAATATAATGGGTAAAATAAATATTTAAAGCTGACTTTGTATATTCCCCAGGAAAAATAAATGCAAGATGGCTATCTGAGGAGACCTTACAAATAGCTGTGAAAAGAAGAGAAATGAAAAGAAAACAAGGAAAGATAGGAAAAGAAGAGGGAAAGATATACCCATTTGAATACAGAGTTCCAAAGAATAGCAAAGAGAGATAAGAAAGTCTTCCTCAGTGATCAGTGCAAAGAAATAGAGGAAAATAATAGACTGGGAAAGACTAGAGATATCTTCAAGATAACTAGAGATACCAAGGGAACATTTCACGGAAAGGAGGGCTAAATAAAGGACAGAAATGGTATGGACCTAATAGAAGCAAAAGATATTAAGAAGAGGTGGCAAGAATACACAGAAGAACTGTACAAGAAAGATCTTCACACACCAGATAATCACAATGGTGTGATCACTCACCTAGAGCCAGACATCCTGGAATGTGAAGTTAAGTGGGTCTTAGGAAGCATCACTATGAACAAAGCTAGTGGAGGTGATGGAATTCCAGTTGAGCTATTTCAAATCCTGGAAGATGATGCTGTGAAAGTGCTACACTCAATATACCAGCAAATTTGGAAAGCTCAGCAGTGGCCACAGGACTGGAAAACGTCAGTTTTCATTCCAGTCCCAAAGAAAGGCAATGCCAAAGAATGCTCAAACTACCACACAACTGCATTCATCTCACATGCTAGTAAAGTAATACCTAAAATTCTTCAAGCCAGGCTTCAGCAATACGTGAACCATGAACTTCCAGATGTTCAAGCTGGTTTTAGAAAAGGCAGAGGAACAAGAGATCAAATTGCCAATATCCACTGGATCATCGAAAAAGCAAGAAAGTTCCAGAAAAACATCAATTTCAGCTTTATTGACTATGCCAAAGCCTTTGATTGTGGGATCACAATAAATTGTGGAAAATTCTTAAAGAGATGGGAATACCAGACCACCTAACCTGCTTGTTGAGAAATCTGTGTGCAGGTCAGGAAGCAACAGTGAGAACTGGACATGGAACAAAAGAATGGTTCCAAATTGGGAAAGGAGTACATCAAGGCTGTATATTGTCACCCTGCTTATTTAACTTCTATGCAGTGTATATCATGAGAAATGCTGGGCTGGAAGAAGCACAAGCTGGAATCAAGATTGTTGGGAGAAATATCAATAACCTCAGATATGCAGATGACAGCACCCTTATGACAGAAAGTGAAGAAAAACTAAAGAGCTTCTTGATGAAAGTGAAAGAGGAGAGTGAAAAAGTTGGCTTAAAGCTCAACATTCAAAAAACTAAGATCATGGTATCCTGTCCCATCACTTCATGGGAAATAGATGGGGAAACAGTGGAAACAGTGCCTGACTTTGTTTTTTGGGGCTCCAAAATCACTGCAGATGGTGACTGCAACCATGAAATTAAAAGATGTATACTCCTTGGAAGAAAGTTATGACTTACCTAGACAGCATATTAAAAAACAGAGACATTACTTTGCTAATAAAGGTCCATCTAGTTAAGGTTATGGTTTTTCTAGTAGTCATGTATGGATATGAGTTGGACTATAAAGAAAGCTGAGTACCAAAACTTTGATGCTTTTGAACTGTGGTGTTGGAGAAGATTCTTGAGAGTCCCTTGGACTGCAAGAAGATTCAGCCAGTCCATTCTAAAGGAGATCAGGCCTGAGTGTTCATTGGAAGGAGTGATGCTGAAGCTGAAACTCCAATACTTTGGGCAGCTGATGTCAAGAGCTGACTTATTTGAAAAGACCCTAATGCTGGGAAATATTGAGGGCACGCAGAGAAGGGGATGACAGAGGATGAGATAGTTGGATGGCATCCCCAATTTGATGAACATGAGTTTGGGTAAACTCTGTGAGTTGGTAATGGACAGGGAGACCTGGTGTGCTGCAGTCCATGGGGCCGCAAAGAGTTGGACATGAATGAGTGACTGAACTGAACTGAACTTCATATATTTCTTTTTTAACATGGTCATTACAATACAGAATACAAAGTATTAGTCACTTAATGCAAAGTGTTAGTGAGCTCATGAACTGTAGGCCACCAGGCTCCTCTGTACATGGAATTCTCCAAGATAGAATGCTGGAGTGGTTTGCCATTTCCTTCTCTGGGGATCTTCTTGACTCAAGTATTGAGCCCTGATCTCCTGCGTTGCAGGCAGAATCTTTACTGACTGAGCCACCAGGAAAGACAACACGGTCATTAGAAAATTTAAATTGCTCACATTATGTTTCTAACAGACAAAACTGAATCACTTCATGAGTCTTACCTGTCCTGGAATCTTCCAAGGGTCATGACATCTTATTATATGGATTTGGGGGTAGAAAGTGAAATATATTCAATGGATATTTTTTTCTTACTCACAAAAGATGCTTTGGGGATGAGATTAACCATCAATTGTCCTTAAGCTTTAAATGTACTTGAATCAGTTTGGATTCATTATATTTTTCTTTTTTAGTATCAGATTTATTTGAAAATTGACACTAAAATGCTTTGACACTCAAACAAATAGTTTCCTGTACAGTCATAGGGAGAAATACAAGATCACAAAACTGAATGGAAAAGTCAAAAGTACTAAACTATAATTCAGAAAGATACATGCACTCCAGTGTTCACAGTAGCACTATTTAGCCAAGACATGGAAGCAACATTAGTGTCCATCAACAGCTGAATGGATAAAGAAGATGTGGTATATAACCACCACAGAAGATTACTCAGCCATAGAAAGAATGAAATAATGCCATATGCAGCAACATGAATGGGCATAGAGAGGATCATACTAAGTGAAGTAAGTCAAACAGAGAAAGACAGAATATCATATGACATTGCTTTTGTGTGGAATCTTAAAATAATGATACAAGTGAACTTATTTATAAGGCAGAAATAGACTCACAGACATAGAAAACAGACTGACAGTCATCAAAGGGGAAAGGGAGAGAGGGGAAAACTCAGGAGTTTGAGATTAAAATAGACACACTACTATATATAAATTAGATAACCAACAAGGTCAAACTGTATAACACAAGGAACTATGCTCAATATCTTGCAATAAACTATAATGGAAAAGAACCTTCAAAAGGTTCTTTTCAGTATAACCCTATCACTTTGTTATTATCTGAAACTAATACAACATTGTAAATCAACTATATTTCAATAAAAATTTAAAAAGTAAACAAGCATAACAGCAACTAAAATGAAACATGGATATCAGGATATTGAGCAGAATTCCAACTACTGCTCTGGAATGAGTGGAGTGTACAGCTGAAGACAAATAGACACCAAATATCACAGGTTTAAACAGAATGAATAATCGGGATGCTATTTCCTTGTGTAATTACTAAGAGGTTACCAAACAGGCTTTGTTGTCCACAGACATTTTATTCCTTTTTTTCCCTCACTCTTTAAAGGGGCGGAAACATGGAAGAAAGAGAGAAGAATCATAGAGGCATTAGCTATAAGCCAACTGAAGTGAACTTGGCCTTTCCTTCCTTTCTTGTGGTAGAAGAGAGCTGGCTACTTCTCCAGGCAAAAGCCAAATGGAGAAGACTCTCAGAGAATCACTTCCACAGAGACATGGAAACGATGACAAGAAGGGAACATTGGCATCTCGTGTCCCATCAGAATTTTATATCTGCCTCTTACCTATTTGCATAGAAGTAGAAAGAGGAAGTAGGGAGAGATGGCAAGGCCAAGAGTGGCTGCTAAGAACAGAGAATTGCATCCATTTTTGTTAAATATATGATTCTTACCTGTACTCAACAGAAATGGTTTCCTCCTATGTCAGAGTCTAGCTGCAAGAGGAGGTGCCTTGTATAGTGGTAGTGGACTGGAAAGTCTGAAAGCAGGGTATTATTCCAGGGGCCTCTGTTCCCTATTAGTCTCCCCTTAAAATGCCCAGCAACACGCACACACACACACACACACACACACACATACCTCACTAGTGATCCATATCCTTATAGCTTGCCAATTACCAGTCAACACTGGCCAGGAAGTAGGTACACCCAAGACAGTATTAAAATGTGATTTCAATTTAATTAAAAAGACTCCATGCCTTTCTCCTAGACCCCCAGACCAGAAGAGCTAAAAATAGCAGGAGGAAAGCAGTGAAGAAGCAACTTGGACCATATCCTTACCCTTATGTTCCTCATGTTCAATACTGGCTGGGGCTTGGGAAAGGCAAGGAATAAATATAAACTAGACATGAGATTGACATTTTTACCTGGACTAATCTGGTCTAGAATTTTTCATAAATGAGAGTCACCAGAAAGCTGTGGGACAAACAGCAAATATTATCAAATTTCAGGAAAAAAGTTCTTACAGAGATGAGGCAAAGGCAGTGAGAAAAATACAGTAATTTAAATTTAGAATCTGACTGACTTCAATGAACAGACTGCTAGCAAATCATAAATGTCTGCTTCCCATTATCTAAGGTCCTGGACCACAAAGTGACAGAGATGTTAAGTAGCTACTCTCCAATTCAAGGAGATTGTAACAGAACAAAGGACCCCAAGGAAGGCAGCAAGTGAAAAGATGAATTTAAGTAACCACTATTCACAAGGACTTTCATCATAGAATGACCTTCTTCTTCCTCCCTTTCAATTTCCATCCTTCTATCTTTTTGTTCACTGCTTCACATGTACTTAGCAAGGCATTATTCTCAAATATATATTTTACAAATATAAAATTTTACAACCAAATAATTTTTGAGTTAGTAGAGATGGTCTTAGGGTGGAAATTAGTATGAAATGTAGAAGAAAAAAAAAAAAAAACCTTTTATGGTTACCAAAGGGGAAAGGGGGCAGGGGATGAATTGGGAGATTGGGATTGACATACACATGGAATGTGTGCTCAGTTGCTTCAGTTGTATCCAGCTATTTGCCACCCAAAGAACTGTAGACTGAGAGGCTCCTCTGTCCATGGAATTTCACAGGCATGAATACTGGAGTGGGTTTCCATGCCCTCCTCCAGGGGATCTTCCCGACCCAGAGATCAAATCCATGTCTCCAGCATCTCCAACATCTCTTGCATTGCAGATGGATTCTTTACCCACTGAGCCACCTGGGAAGCCAGACATATATACACTACTGTATATAAAATAGATGGCTAATAAGAATCTACTGTATAGCATAGGGAACACTCCTTGATACTCTGTAATGATTTATAAGGGAATAGAATCTGAAAAAGAGATGTGTACATGCATTATACATGTAATATATATCAGTTCAGTTCAGTCACTCAGTCGTGTCTGACTCTTTGTGACCCCATGGACTGCAGCACACCAGGCCTCCCTGTCTATCACCAACTCCCAGAGTTTACTCAAACTCATGTCCACTGTGTCAGTGATGCCATCCAACCATCTCAACCCCCATCATCCCCTTCTCTGCCTGCCTTCAATCTTTCCAAGCATCAGGGTCTTTTCAAAAGAGTCAGCTCTTCCCATCAGGTGGCCAAATTATTGGAGTTTCAGCTTCAACATCAGTCTTTCCAATGAACACTCAGGGCTGATCACCTTTAGGATAGACTGGTTGGATCTCCTTGCAAGGGACTCTCAAGAATCTTCTCCAACACAACAGTTCAAAAGCATCAGTTCTTCAGTGTTCAGCTTTCTTTATAGTCCAACTCTCACATCCATACATGACTACTGGAAACACCATAGCCTTGACTAGATGGACCTTTGTTGGCAAAGTAATGTCTCTGCTTTTCAATAATATGCTGTCTAGGTTGGTCATAACTTTCCTTCCAAGGAATATATATATATAGATATACACACACACATATGTATTATATGTGTATAATGATTCACTTTGCTGTAGAGCAGAAATTAACATAACATTGTAAATTAACTATATTCTGATAAAAATTAATTAAAAAAAAACAAGGAAGAGGGACAGAAATCAAACTAAATAGACAATTGGATATGCAGTTTCTCTGATAGTGGTAAAAATTATATTTTTATTAGAATTGAAGTAATTAGAATGATCCTATATTCTCAGGGGTGGAAAAAATATATTGCAACCTTAGACAGTATGAGGGCTTCCCAAGTGGCATTAGTTGTAAAGAAGCCATCTGACAAAGCAAGAGACTCAAGGAACTCAGGTTGGATCCCTAGGTCATGAAGATCCCTGTAGGAAACAGCAACCAGCTCCAGTATTCTTGCCTGGAAAATTCTATGGACAGAGGAGTCTGGCAGGCTACAGTCCATGGTGCTGCAAAGAGTCAGTCATGACTGAGTGAGCACACACACACACACAGACAGTATGACTTGTGCTATTTGGTTGCTGATCCATGTCTCTGTGGCTCCTTGGACTGTACCACACCTGCTCCTCTGTCCTCCACTATCTCCTGGAGTTTGCATGAGTTGGTGATGCTATCTAACCATCATCAGTATGACTGAAATGGATCTTTTCTGTTGAACTCATTCTAAAGTAATGGATCCTCTAAATTCAGGAAGTATAGGAACTACAAAAAGTAAAACACAAATGATTTTACTAGTTCACTATTAAATTAGGGAAGCAGAAATGCTTTTAATCATATTAATATTTCATCAATAACTGCTTTGTATTAAGTGAACTAAGGCTGCAACTGTGCAGGAGTGGCCGAGAGGAGCTACCCTGTGTCCAAGGTCAGGGGCAGTGGCCTAGAGGAGCTACCCCACATCCAAGGAGAAGCGGCTGTATGAGTGCAGGAGGGATCAGAGGAGCTACTCCATGTTCAAGGTCAGTAGGGGTGATCTTGTTCAAGGTAAGGAGCAATGGCTGTGCTTTGCTGGAGCAGCCATGAAGAGATACCCCACGTCCAAGGTAAGAAAAACCCAAGTGAGACGGTGGTGTAGCAAGAGGGCATCAGAGGGAAGACACACTGAAACCATAATCACAGAAAACTAGCCAATCTGATCACACGGAAAATAGCCTTGTCTAACTCAGTGAAACTAAGCCATGCCCTGTGGGGCCACCCAAGATGGGCAGACATGGTGAAGAGGTCTGACACAATGTGGTCCACTGGAGAAGGGAATGGCAAACCACTTCACTATTCTTGCCTTGAGAATCCCATAAACAGTATGAAAGGGCAAAATGATAGGATACTGAAAGAGGAACTCCTGAGGTCAATAGGTGCCCAATATGCCACAGGAGATCAGTGGAGAAACAAATCCAGAAAGAAAGAAGGGAAGGAGCCAAAGCAAAAACAATACCCAGTTGTGGATGTGACTGGTGATAGAAACAAGGTCCAAAGCCATAAAGAACAATACTGCATAAGAACCTGGAATGTTAGGTCTATAAATCAAGGCAAATTGGAAGTGGTCAATGGGAGATGACATGAGTGAACATAGACATTCTAGGAATCAGTGAACTAAAATGGGCTGGAATGGGTGAATTTTATTCATATGACCATTATATCTACTACTGTGGGCAGGAATCCCTTAGAAGAAATGGAGTAGCCATCATAGTCAACAAAAGAGTTCAAAATGCAGTACTTGGATGCAATCTCAAAAACAATAGAATGATCTCTGTTCATTTACAAGGCAAGTCATTCAATATCACGGTGATCCAAGCCTATGGCCCAACCAGTAATGCCGAAGAAACTGAAGTTGAATGATTCTATGAAGATCTACAAGACCTTTTAGAACTAACACTCAAAAAAGATATCCTTTTCATTATAGGGGACTGGAATGCAAAAGTAGGAAGTCAAGAAACACCTGGAGTATCAGGCAAATTTAGCCTTGGAATGCGGAATGAAGCAGGGCAAAAGCTAATAGAGTTTTGCCAAGAGAACATACTGGTCATAGCAAACACTCTCTTCCAACAAAACAAGAGAAGACTCTACACATGGACATCACCAGATGATCAACACTGAAATCAGATTGATTATATTCTTTGCAGCCAAAGATGGCGAAGCTCTATACAGTCAGCAAAAACAAGACGGGGAGCTGACTATGGCTCAAATCATGAACTCCTTATTGCCAAATTCAGACTTAAATTTAAGAAAGTAAGGAAACCAATAGACCATTCAGTTCAGTTCAGTTCAGTTCAGTCGCTCAGTCGTGTCCGACTCTTTGCGACCCCATGAATCGCAGCACGCCAGGCCTCCCTGTTCATCAGCATCTCTAGGAGATCACTCAGACTCACATCCATCGAGTCAGTGATGCCGTCCAGCCATCTCATCCTCGGTCATCCCCTTCTCCTCCTGCCCCCAATCCCTCCCAGCATCAGAGTCTTTTCCAGTGAGTCAACTCTTCGCATGAGGTGGCCAAAGTACTGGAGTTTCAGCTTTAGCATCATTCCTTCCAAAGAAATCCCAGGGTCGATCTCCTTCAGAATGGACTGGTTGGATCTCCTTGCAGTCCAAGGGACTCTCAAGAGTCTTCTCCAACACCACAGTTCAAAAGCATCAATTCTTGGGCGATCAGCCTTCATCACAGTCCAACTCTCACATTCATACATGACCACAGGAAAAACCATAGCCTTGACTAAACGGACCTTAGTCGGCAAAGTAATGTCTCTGCTTTTGAAAATGCTATCTAGGTTGGACATAACTTTTCTTCCAAGGAGTAAGCGTCTTCTAATTTCATGGCTGCAGTCACCATCAGCAGTGATTTTGGAGCCTAAAAAAATAAAGTCTGGCACTGTTTCCACTGTTTCCCCATCTATTTCCCATGAAGTGATGGGACCAGATGCCATGATCTTCGTTTTCTGAATGTTGAGCTTTAAGCCAACTTTTTCACTCTCCTCTTTCACTTTCATCAAGAGGCTTTTCAGCTCCTCTTCACTTTCTGCCATAAGGGTGGTGTCATCTGCATATCTGAGGTTATTGATATTTCTCCCGGCAATCTTGATTCCAGCTTGTGTTTCTTCCAGTCCAGCGTTTCTCATGATGTACTCTGCATATAAGTTAAATAAGCAGGGTGACAATATACAGCCTTGACGCACTCCTTTTCCTATTTGGAACCAG
Source organism: Cephalophus harveyi (assembly GCA_006410635.1). Lineage (NCBI taxonomy): Eukaryota > Metazoa > Chordata > Mammalia > Artiodactyla > Bovidae > Cephalophus > Cephalophus harveyi. Next base: position 71,350 of record SJYT01009543.1, read on the forward strand.
TCTGTTGTTCCATGTCCAGTCCTAACTGTTGCTTCCTGACCTGCATACAGATTTCTCAAGAGGCAGGTTAGGTGGTCTGGTATTCCCATCTCTTTCAGAATTTTCCACAGTTTATTGTGATCCACACAGTCAAAGGCTTTGGCATAGTCGATAAAGCAGAAGTAGATGTTTTTCTGGAACTCTCTTGCTTTTTCCATGATCCAGCGGATGTTGGCAATTTGATCTCTGGTTCCTCTGCCTTTTCTAAAGCCAGCTTGAACATCAGGGAGTTCACGGTTCACGTATTGCTGAAGCCTGGCTTGGAGGATTTTGAGCATTACTTTACTAGCATGTGAGATGAGTGCAATTGTGCGGTAATTGGAGCATTCTTTTGCATTGCCTTTCTTTGGAATTGGAATGAAAACTGACCTTTTCCAGTCCTGTGGCCACTGCTGAGTTTTCCAAATTTGCTGGCAGATTGAGTGCAGCACTTTCACAGCATCATCTTTCAGGATTTGAAACAGCTCAACTGGAATTCCATCACCTCCACTAGCTTTGTTCGTAGTGATGCTTTCTAAGGCCCACTTGACTTCACATTCCAAGATGTCTGGCTCTAGATTAGTGATCACATCATCATGATTATCTGGGTCGTGAAGATCTTTTTTGTACAGTTCTTCTGTGTATTCTTGCCACCTCTTCTTAATATCTTCTGCTTCTGTTAGGTCCATACCATTTCTGTCCTTTATCGAGCCCATCCTTGCATGAAATGTTCCCTTGGTATCTCTAATTTTCTTGAAGAGATCTCTAGTCTTTCCCATTCTGTTGTTTTCCTCTATTTCTTTGCATTGATCACTGAAGAAGGCTTTCTTATCTCTTCTTGCTATTCTTTGGAACTCTGCATTCAGGTGCTTATATCTTTCCTTTTCTCCTTTGCTTTTCGCCTCTCTTCTTTTCACAGCTATTTGTAAGGCCTCCCCAGACAGCCATTTTGCTTTTTTGCATTTCTTTTCCATGGGGATGGTCTTGATCCCTGTCTCCCGTACAATGTCACGAACCTCATTCCATAGTTCTTCAGGCACTCTATCTATCAGATCTAGGCCCTTAAATCTATTCCTCACTTCCACTGTATAATCATAAGGGATTTGATTTAGGTCATACCTGAATGGTCTAGTGGTTTTCCCTACTTTCTTCAATTTGAGTCTGAATTTGGCAATAAGGAGTTCATGATCTGAGCCACAGTCAGCTCCCGGCCTTGTTTTTGTTGACTGTATAGAGCTTCTCCATCTTTGGCTGCATAGAATATAATCAATCTGATTTCGGTGTTGACCATCTGGTGATGTCCACGTGTAGAGTCTTCTCTTGTGTTGTTGGAAGAGGGTGTTTGCTATGACCAGTGCATTTTCTTGGCAAAACTCTATTAGTCTTTGCCCTGCTTCATTCCGCATTCCAAGGCCAAATTTGCCTGTTACTCCAGGTGTTTCTTGACTTCCTACTTTAGCATTCCAGTCCCCTATAATGAAAAGGACATCTTTTTTGGGTGTTAGTTCTAAAAGATCTTGTAGGTCTTCATAAAACCGTTCAACTTCAGCTTCTTCAGCATTACTGGTTGGGGCATAGACTTGGATAACTGTGATATTGAATGGTTTTCCTTGGAGACGAACAGAGATCATTCTGTCGTTTTTGAGATTGCATCCAAGTACTGCATTTCGGACTCTTTTGTTGACCATGATGGCTACTCCATTTCTTCTGAGGGATTCCTGCCCGCAGTAGTAGATATAATGGTCATCTGAGTTAAATTCACCCATTCCAGTCCATTTTAGTTCGCTGATTCCTAGAATGTCGACGTTCACCCTTGTCATCTCTTGTTTGACCACTTCCAATTTGCCTTGATTCATGGACCTGACATTCCAGGTTCCTATGCAGTATTGCTCTTTACAGCATCGGATCTTGCTTCTATCACCAGTCACATGCACAACTGGGTATTGTTTTCGCTTTGGCTCCATCCCTTCATTCTTTCTGGACTTATTGCTCCACTGATCTCCAGTAGCATATTGGGCACCTAATGACCTGGGGAGTTCCTCTTTTGATATCCTATCATTTTGCCTGTTCATACTGTTCATGGGGTTCTCAAGGCAAGAATACTGAAGTGGCTTGCCATTCCCTTCTCCAGTGGACCACGTTCTGTCAGCCCTCTCCACCATGACCCACCCGTCTTGGGTTGCCCTGAAGGCATGGCTTGGTTTCATTGAGTTAGACAAGGCTGTGGTCCTAGTGTTATTAGATTGACTAGTTTTCTGTGAGTATGGTTTCAGTGTGTCTGCCTGCTGCTGCCCTCTTGCACCACCTATCATCTTACTTGGGTTTCTCTTACCTTGGGTGTGGGGTATCTCTTCACGGCTGCTTCAGCAAAGCACAGCCGCTGCTCCTTACCTTGGACGAGGGGTATCACCTTACTGCCACCGTTCCTGGCCTTCAACGTGGGATAAAGCCTCTAGGCCCGCCTGTGCCTGTGCAGTCACTGATCCTTGGGTTGCTCCTCCCGGCTGCCGGCCCTGGCCTCGGGCGTGGGTGGCTCCTCCCAGCTGCTGCCCCTGGCCTCGGGCTCAGGCTCAGGGTCACCGCCCCTGGCCTCGGGCTGGAGGTGGCTCCTCCCAGCTGCTGCCCCTGGCCTTGGGCTTGTGGTGGCTCCCTGGGGTCACCACCCCTGGCCTCAAGCTCAAGGTGGCTTCTCCCGACTGCCCCTGACCTCAGACGTGGGGTGTCTCCCCCGGCCACCACTGGCCTCGAAGTGGGGCAGCTCCTCCCAGCCGCCGCCCTGACCTCGGACCATGCGGGGTGTCTCCCCCCGGCCGCCACTGGCCTCGGTTGCGGGGTGGCTCCATCCAGCTGCTGCCCTGACCTCGGACGCCGGGTGTCTCCTCCTGGGCTGCCACTGACCTCAGCACAGGGTAGCTCCTCTCGGCTGTTCCCACACCGTCGCAGCCTGGCACTCTAGGCTGCTGCCCCCGACCTCGGAAGTGGGGCAGCTCCTCCCGGCTGCGCGTAGTGCGCCGGCCCGGCTCTCGCAGTGGACCGCGCGTAGTGCGCCGGCCTGGTTCTCACAGCGGATAGACCATTCAGGTATGACCTAAATCAAATCCCTTATGATTATACAGTGGAAGTCAGAAATAGATTTAAGGGACTAGATCTGATAGACAGAGTACCTATTGAACTATGGATGGTGGTTCATGACATTGTATAGGAGACAGGGATCAAGACCATCCCCATGGAAAAGAAATGCAAAAAAGTAAAATGGCTGTCTGGAGAGGCCTTACAAATAGCTGTGAAAAGAAGAGAAATGAAAAGCAATAGAGAAAAGGAAAGATACAAGCATCTGAATGCAGAGTTCCAAAGAATAGCAGGAGAGATAAGAAAGACTCCCTCAGTTATCAATGCAAAGAAATAGAGGAAAACAACAGAATGAGAAAGACTAGAGATCTCTTCAAGAAAATCAGAGGTACCAAAGGGACATTGCATGCAAAGATGGGCTCGATAAAGGACAGAAATGGTATGAACCTAACAGAAGCAGAAGATATTAAGAAGAGGTGGCAAGAATACACAGAAGAACTATACAAAAAAGATCTTCACAACCCAGATAATCAGGATGGTGTGATCCCTCACCTAGAGCCAGATATCCTGGAATGTGAAGTCAAGTGGGCCTTAGAAAGCATCACTACGAACAAAGCTAGTGGAGGTGATGGAATTCCAGTTCAGCTATTTCAAATCCTGAAAGATGATGTTGTGAAAGTGCTGCACTCAATATGCCAGCAAATTTGGAAAACTCAGCAGTGGCCACAGGACTGGAAAAGGTCAGTTTTCATTCCAACCCCAAAGAAAGGCAATGCCAAAGAATGTTCAAACTACCACACAATTGCACACATCTCACACGATAGTAAGGTAATGCTCAAAATTCTCCAAGCCAGGCTTCAGCAATACGTGAACTGTGAACTTCCAAATGTTCAAGCTGGTTTTAGAAAAAGCAGAAGAACCAGAGATCAAATTGCCAACATCCACTAGACCATTAAAAAAGCAAGAAAATTCCAGAAAAACATCTATTTCTGCTTTATTGACTATGCCAAAGCCTTTGACTGTGTGGATCACAATAAACTGTGGAAAATTCTGAAAGAGATGAGAATACCAGATCACCTGACCTGCCTCTTGAGAAACGTATATGCAGGTCAGGAAGCAACAGTTAGAACTGGAGATGGAACAACAGACTGGTTCCAAATCGGGAAAAAAAGTACGTCAAGTCTGTATGTTGTCACCCTGCTTATTTAACTTCTATGCAGAGTACATCATGAGAAACACTGGGCTGGAGGAAGCACAAGCTGGAATCAAGATTGCTGGGAGAAATATCAGTAACCTCAGATATGTACATGACACCACCCTTATGGCAGAAAGTGAAGAGGAACTAAAAAGTCTCTTGATAAAGTGAAAGAGGAGAGTGATAAAGTTGGCTTAAAGCTCAACATTCAGAAAACTAAATCATGGCATCTGGTCCCATCACTTCATGGGAAATAGATGGGGAAACAGTGGAAACAGTGTCAGACTTTATTTTGGGGGGCTCCAAAATCACTGCAGATGGTGATTACAGCCATGAAATTAGAAGACACTTATTCCTTGGAAGGAAAGTTATGACCAACCTAGTTAGCATATTAAAAAGCAGTGATATTACTTTGCCAACAATGATCCATCTAGTCAAGGCTATGATTTTCCCAGTGGTCATGTATGAATGTGAGAGTTGGACTGTGAAGAAAGCTGAGTGCCAAAGAATTGGTGCCTTTGAACTGTGGTGTTGGAGAAGACTCTTGTGAGTCCCTTGGACTGCAAGGAGATCCAACCAGTCCCTTCTAAAGGAGACCAGTCCTGGGTGTTCATTGGAAGGACTGAAGCTGAGGCTGAAACTCCAATACTTTGGCCACCTCATGTGAAGAGCTGACTCACTGGAAAAGACCCTGATGTTGGTAGGGATTGGGGGCAGGAAAAGAAGGGGATGACAGAGGATGAGATGGCTGGAGGGCATCACTGACTCCATGCACATGAGTCTGGGTGAACTTCGGGAGTTAGTGATGGACAAGGAGGCCTGGCATGCTGCAATTCATGGAGTCATGGAGAGTCAGACACGACTGAGCGACTGAACTGAACTGAACTAAGTGAACATATGATGGGTCAGGGTACAATTTAAATAAGAAATTAATTGTGCTATGAATGATTACTCTTAGAATCCATTTGGAATCTTTCAGGGGAAAACTAACTCATTCTTTCTAAAGTTGCATGCCAAGCATATATATATATATATATATATATATATAAAATCTCTGGGGTGATGCTGACTTATTGGATAATTGGATCTCATGTCATAATAAGAAAGAGTAGTTCCCTTGAGGCAATGATGCACTTAAACAAAATAGGTCAGATATATGAATAACAGAAGAGGCGGTAACAAAAAGTCAGAGTCAGCTTAGAGATTGTTTGAAAACAATTTCTGTCTCTGAAGACAGTTTTGTTTTCATTAATAGCCAAATATTCCTAAACGAAGGGAGAATGAAGCCAGATAATGTATGAAGACTTAAAGAAGGATACCAACATCTTACCCACATGATACTGAGTATACCAGCAGAACAGTACAGTGCAATCAGAAATGTGGGCTAATGGCTAACTTGTAATTCTCTTCTTGGTTTAAGGGTAACTAATTTTTCTTTTGCAAACTGATTTTGCACTTGGCATCCTTATGGGGCAACTGTATCCAAACTGCTGATCACAGTTGGCTGGTTCATTCCCACCAAGGCTGCCTTCACTCTCATCCCCATGCATGGACTCAATATCAACATCTAAGCATGACTGTGAGAGACTGCTGATAAAGAATTTTGTGATGTAGACATTGCCAAAGGGAATTGAAAATAAAGATGTTGTTTCATTTATGTCTTCCTGCTCTTGCTTCTATTTTGATTCTGTCTAGGAAAGACTTTATTGACAACATTCTGGATAGCTTTTATTTCCTCTCTCTTGGTTGAAGGTATCAGTATCTGATATAAAGTCATATATAGGGTCTGAATTCATCCAGATGTTCTACAACATAAAACTTTTTAAAACAAAGATCATGCATGCTCTTCCTGCCAGTTCTCTTAACCTCATTTTTCTTTCTTTCTTTTCTTTGGTTCTGAGAGTTAAACTGACCACTATTCTCATTTTTCAAATAGGAAGACTATGATGTAAATGAGAAAGTTGGTAGGAAAGTATAGATTCAGATTACAGGGATCTAATTATTAGTCTTTGCATCATTTGGGGAAAGCCAAAGACTAAAGCTATAGATACAGCCATTTTGAACATGAAGCTGTGGATGAGCACGTCCTAGATTGTAGATTCAGTCTGTGATTCTTTATTGTTTCTCAACCCCTCCTCTTTCCCCCTAGTTTATAAAATAGAATCATGGTAAAAGTGCCTTTGGGACTGCTTATGTGACTATATGCAAGATAATACACAATTCTGACCATGAGGTCAGGTAAAAATTGCATTAAGCTATTTGAGGCTAGATTCACCAGTCTACTTCAAATACAAGTACAGCAAAATTGTATCATTTGTGACTAACCAAAGTGGGCACGTTAGCCTCTGTCCTGGGGGAACATCAAGTTGGCAGGTGGTTCAGGAATTCTACTCAGTGCTAAGAATTGTTGTCCACTATAGCATTTAGTTTCAAAGAGCAGTAAATGTATAAAGATTGGATATAAGGCTGTGATCTTGGTTGACCATAACACTGAGCTGTAAATAATACAAAGGACTTATTGAGGCTAATTTTCCCTATTTTGAGTCAAAAGTTTAAGGACATCGGCAAAAATGAATTTGCAATCATCTACATAAAAAGTGGCTCAGATGGTAAAGGAACCACCTACCAGTGCAGCAGACATAAGAGACATGGATTTGATGGGTTGGGAAGATCCCTGGAGTTGGGAAGATCCCCTGGAGAAGGGAATTACAACCCACTGCAGTATTTTTGCCTGGAGAATCCCATGCACAGAGGAGCCAGTTGGGCTAGAGTCCATGGGATTGTAAAGAATCAGACACAACTGAGGGACTAACATTTTCACTTTCAAGTATAAGTAAACAGTGAGTGAGTGAGTGAAGTTGCTCAGTCGTGTCTGACTCTTTGAGACCCCGTGGACTGTAGCCTACCAGGCTCCTCTGTCTATGGGATTCTCCAGGCAAGAATACTGGAGTGGGTTACCATTTTCTTCTCCAGGGAATCTTCCCTTCCCAGGGATTGAACCCGGGTCTCCTGCACTGGAGGCAGATGCTTTAACCTCTAAGCCACCAGGGAAGCCCCTAAGTAAACAGTGAAGTGAAGTGAAGTGAAGTCACTCAGTCGTGTCCGACTCTTTGTGACCCCATGGACTGTAACCTACTAGGCTTCTCTGTCCATGGGATTCTCCAGGCAAGAATACTGGAGTGGAGTAGAGTTAGTTAATCATGAGTTTAATATGTCAGCAGCAATATCATGCTGCATTAATAGATTTGGTGAATTATAAAGAGCTTTGAATAGGGAGACAAAGCATCTGGGTTTGAGCCCAGGCTCAGTGACCACTTGACCCACAACAACTCTGTGGTGCTTAGTTTTCACATCAACACACTGACACAGTTGGATTAAACTTTCAGTTTATACTAAATCCTGAATGTAGAGTTAAGCAGGTAAGAAGAGCAAGAAAGGAAGAAACGAAAAATTGATTGATTCTATAGAAGGAGAGATTTGCACTAAGTCAATAGGAAAACCTTGGGATATAAGATTATATAGAGTATTGTTGATGTTAGTGCTAAATCAGACAGGAATTAGAGAATAAAAAAAAATCATAAGTAAGTTAATATGGTACAAGTGCTGGCAGAAGGAGATGTGACACACAAATAAGAATACTTCAAAGAATTTCCAAGTAACCCAATTATGATATTCTGTATAATTGTAACAATAGGAATAATTATGCACTCATTTCTCACTTTTTGGCTGGCATGGCTATTAAGTATTTTACATGCACTATCTCATTTAAGAAGTTAATGTGAAGGACTTCTCAGCAGAAAACATTAAGACAGAAAGATCTGCTCAATAATCCAAAAGCTAATGTAAAAACTAGAGACTTCCCACCTGGCTCAGTGGTAAAGAATCTGCCTGCCAATGCAGGAGATGCAGGTTCGATCCCCAGGTCAGGAAGGTGTGCTGGAGAAGGAAATTGCAACCCACTCTAGTATTCTTGCCTGGAAAATCCCATGGACAGAGGAGCTTGGTGGGCTATAGTCCATGGGGTCACAAAAGACTTGGTCACAATTTACAGACTAAAACAATGACTTAGTAACTAAAACAGCAGAGTAAAAACTAGTGAATCATGATACATAGTTTTGAGTCTGAGTTCTGCCCCAGTAATGACCGGCTGTTACGTTCAGAAGAGCCAACCAGTTTGGGAAGACAAATTTGGTGATAACTTGAGAAATAATTTGGTTATGTTCAATTTGAGAGACTATCTCTAGGGAAATATAAAACACAGGAGTAGCTATTTCTGAGCTATGCTATTTAGAGGTGACTATTCACATCCTGGGAGAAGGCGATGGCACCCCACTCCAGTACTCTTGCATGGAAAATCCCATGGACAGAGGAGCCTGGTGGGCTGCAGTCCATGGGGTTGCTAGGAGTCGACATGACTGAGCGACTTCACTTTCACTTTTCACTTCCATGCATTGGAGAAGGAAATGGCAACCCACTCCAGTGTTCTTGCCTGGAGAATCTCAGGGATGGGGGAGCCTGGCGGGCTGTCATCTCTGGGGTCGCACAGAGTCAGACACGACTGAAGCAACTTAGCAGCAGCAGCAGCAGCATTCACATCCTGAAAGTAGATTAAAATTCTAAAGGAGCAAAAATAGAGGTAGAGAACCTGATCTAAAGACTTGGTCTTCAGGAAGAGACGATCATAGTTTGATGAAATAGAGCCAAAGAAAGAAAAAAAGGAGAATGGAAGATAATCATCATAAATGCTAAGGGAAGGAAAAACCTCAAGATGGAGAAAATATGGCTAAGGTAGAGGTCAGCAGTGAAAATGCTATAGAAGCCAAGGAGGTTGGCTTGAGGTCTGGCACAAAACCTCAACCTAGCTGGACCCAGCTAGAAGAACTAAATTGAAATTCCTTCTTCAATATCCACCAAGATATGGACAGTAGGCATTGAATTTCCCTAGCATGTGAACTGGGGCCTCACCTCTATAGTGTTCAATAAAAGTGGACAAAATAGTTCCAGAAGTTGAACATTTTATAGCTCAAAATCTTTAAAAAGAAAAATGAAACTTTAAAACAAAAATATAATGAGAAATACAGAACAGATACTGGAGACCTAAAATCCAACTACTATTCCCTACCCCCACCTGCCTTGTTCATGCTGGCAGAGCCCTAAAGGTATTTAGATTTTCCTCCTCCTCTCTTCAGTCTTTAGTTTCATTAGGAAGTTGGCTCTATTGGCAGCTCCCAAGAAATTTTCTAATACACTCCTGGTGGTCCTACTTCTTTGACTAATCACTGTTCCAGAAATGCATATGTGACACAAATCTAGCCAGGGAGAAATAAAGAGAAGTTAGCTAGGGGCCTTCTAGAAAATGTTTTCCTGACTGATTTAAAGAAAAAAATAATAATAAAAAAATCAGACTTTGTCTTTCTTCCATAGATCTGGATGGGATGCCTGGAACTGCTGCAACCATTTTGTAACTGTGAGGAAAGTAGCCTCTGAGGACAAATGGCTGAATAGAGAGTTGAAAGGAACCTGAGTCCTTGAGGACACTCTTGAGCCGTGCATCATACCATGCTGCATCTCCAGGACTTTCCTTTACTCCAGTCCTTTGGCCACCTCATGCGAAGAGTTGACTCATTGGAAAAGACTCTGATGCTGGGAGGGATTGGGGGCAGGAGGAGAAGGGGACGACCGAGGATGAGATGGCTGGATGGCATCACGGACTCGATGGACGTGAGTCTGAGTGACCTCCGGGAGATGGTGATGAACAGGGAGGCCTGGCGTGCTGCGATTCATGGGGTCGCAAAGAGTCAGACACGACTGAGCGACTGAACTGAACTGAACTGAAGGTACTAGAGTTTTCTGTTCTTTGCAGCTAAACACAATCTATTGTAAAACTGTGAAGATTACTATCTGGCATTTTCTCTCTCACTCTTAATTTTCTATTATTATCTTTTATTCAGCTCTTTGTATTTCATGCCTGTGGAATTCTTTTTTATAGAAAATATAACTATTCTGTAAAAGTCCAAATTCTAATTCCTAATTTTGTAATTAGTGCTGCAGTTGAATTCTTAGCTGATGAGGTTGGGTGGTGCCAGGGTACAAGGAGGTAAAAAGAGTGTGTGAATAAAGGAGTAGTCTATTATTTCCCAATTTTGCTCTCTTTAGTCATGGCATGAGTTTAAAAGGCACTGTGTATACTATTATTTCAGGGGGATTACAATAAAAACTAAAATCTTTATATAAATTTCTCAAGCCTTTTGTGACTTTTTACAGGCATGGCACTTTCATTAACATGTGCAAGCAAAGTCCCATTGTTCAATATGGCTCTCTAATGAGAAAGAATACGACTAAGTATTCAGAATGAACATTGTACATTTTTATGTGGTGGTTTATAGACTATTACTTATAATTGAAATTTGAAGTTCGCCTTTACAGTTAAGGTGAAAGCAGAAAATCACACATTATGTCCCCCTCTGACATAACAGACTCCAGATTGGAGTGAAAACTAGTCTTTGACAAAAGGTAATGCTTAAATATCAAATGAAACATAGAGCTGGCACTGTCCTCAAAGGTTAAATTTGAATGAAGTCCAATGTCCATAAAGAGGCCATCTGCTGAAGTTTAGGACTTATGGCTATTGGAAATTTTTTGAGAGTGCTAGCAATGGAGTTTGAGGGGAAAAATCTATTAGAGAGCTTGTCCAGGTAATGTCAGTGTTAAAGGATCCAGTTTTCTGATTGTTTCTTTTTCCCTGAGAACTCTGCTGTGCAATTTTTTTTTGAAATGCTACAGAACTAGAGTGCTTATTTCAATCATTTTAACAACTATATTGGATAAAATTTATAGTAATTGAGCTTTATGAAGCAACATTGCATTTGAGTACTCTGAAATCTGCTGTTTCAATCTGCTATTTTATCTCATGCCCTCTCAGTAGGTCCAATACTGCCCATGTGAGCGTGTGTGTGTGTATGTGTGTGTGTGTGTGCACTCAGTCATGTCCTACTCTTTGCAACCCCCTAGACTATAACCTGCCAAGCTCTTCTGCCCACGGAATTTTCCAGGCAAAAATACTTCAGTGGGCTGCCACTTACTACTCCAAGGGATCTTCCTGACCCAGGGATTTAACCCATGGTCTTTTGCATCTTCTGCATTGGCAGGTAGATTCTTTACCACTGTGCCACCCAGGAAGCCCAATATTGCCAATGCATACTGCATGCTAAGTTGCTTCATTTGTGACCAACTCTGTGCAACACTATGGACTGTGGCCCACCAGGCTTCTCTGTTCATGGGATATACCATACAAGAATACTTGAGTAGATAGCCATTCTATTCTCCAGGGGATCTTTCTGACCCAGGAATCGAACCCAGACCTCCTGCATTGCAAGTAGATTCTTTACCAGCATAGAAGAAGCTAAGATTTCAAAAGAGATCAAAATAGAGCATCCCTCCAGTAGAGAGCTTTGAAGCAAAGATGTCACACAATGGGCCTCTTATAGAAATCACTTGCTGCTGCTAAGTCACTGCAGTCATGTCCGACTCTGTGTGACCCCATAGACGACAGCCCACCAGGCTCCCCCATCCCTGAGATTCTCCAGGCAAGAACACCGGAGTAGGTTGCCAGGTCCTCCAATGCATGAAAGTGAAAAGTGAAAGTGAAGTCGTTCAGTCATGTTGGACTATTAGCGACCCCATGGACTGCAGCCTACCAGGCTCCTCCATCCATGGGATTTTGCAGGCAAGAGTACTGGAGTGGGTTGCCATTGTCTTCTCCAACAGAAATCACTAACGTTCCTTCAAAACAGAAAGCAGGTATGGAGTTTATTGACACCCAGAGGGGCATTGATGGCCACGGGAAGATCACAACATCCACTCAATGGAAAATAGTTTTGTCCTTTTAATCTTTCCTGCCATTCTTCCTAACCCTGAGAAGCTAAAAAAATAAAATAAAATAAAATAAGAGAATGAGAAAAGGTGATGTGCAACTACAACCCTTTCCACCTCCAAAACCAGAGACCAGGAGGAGGTAGACAAAAAAAAAAAAAAAAAAAATTTGCAGTTCAAGTTTTAAGCTGGCCCAGCTTCCATAATACCTAGACTTCCCTAGCAAGCTCTGAGCTCTGCCACAGAGATTAGAGAAGGGAGATTTGACAGGACATGTTTGAAGACAAAAATGAAAGAAAGCAGTAATACAATTCCTCTTCACTCACCTTTTGCCCCTTACCCATTTAGACTGTTCAATAAATAGACTATTAAGGTCAATCTCCATCAGACTGAGGAGCAAATTTGATTCTACACAGAAACTTTTCAATCTTAAAAAATGCTTGGTTAGAATTTGGTTGCTTTCCTCTATATCTTGTAGTTTCTCTTTCAACATGCTCTAAACCTTAGCTTATTATCAAAATCTTTGCCTGAGGATGTGTTCCCATATCATTAATCACATTCAACCACTAAAAATGGCAGTGCTCTTTATACAGCCAGAAAGTCATGTTCATTCTTCTGTACTGCTTCCCAGACTTCCGAGGGCTTCAGAATTATACAGAACTTTGGATGCTATTAAAATATATTTCTAGAGGTGTTATGGACAGAATGTCATTCCCTCAAAATTCATATGTTATTGTTGTTCAGTAACTAATTCATATCCAACTTTTTGTTCCAACTTTTTGTGACCTCATGGACTGCAGCACACTAGGCTTCCCTGTCCTTCACCATCTTCCAGAGCTTGCTCAAACTCACATCCATTGAGTTGATGATGCCATCCAACCATCTCATCCTCTTCCCTTTATCTTTCCCAGCATCAGAGTCCCTTCCAATGAGTCAGCACTTTGCACCAGGTGGCCAAAGGATTGGAGCTTCAGCTTCAGCATCAGTCTTTCCAATGAAAATTCAGGGTTGATTTCCTTTAGGATTGACTGGTTTGGTCTCCTCTCAAGAGTTTTCTCTAACCCACACTGTGATTGTATTTGGAGAGGGGGACTTTAGAGAAGCAATTAATTAAGGCTAAATGAGGCATAAGGGTGGGGCCCTAAGCTGGTAGAACTGAGGTCCATGTCAGAAGAGGAAGAGACACAAAAGATTTCTCTATCTTCCCAGGCAACAGGAGAGATTATGTGAGGACACAACAAGGAGGCAGCCTTCTGCAAGCTAGGAGGAAAGCAGGCATCTTCATTAGGCACTTCTAGCCCCCAGAAAATAAATGCCTGTTGTTTGAGACACCCCGCTTATGGCATTTGCTATGGCAGTCTGAACAGATTAAGGCAGGGCTATTCTCTGAGGTTCCTAAGTCTGAGATGGGTCCCAAGAATCTGTGTGCAAGGGTGTGTGTGGGGATGTATATGCATGTTTTCAGCATTTGAAATGATTATTATGATCTGGTGAATTTTGGAGGCACTACATTTAAGTTATTATCCTTATGAATATTCCTGTGTGTACCTCTTTCTTTCAGAGTTCTCTTTCCTTTATGGGCGCTTCTCTATTTTGAGAAATATCTATTGATCTACTACAATTCTAGGTGGTGAAAATACAGCAGTGAATTAAAAACAAAAAACACAGATATGGTTCTTCCTTCCAGAACTTGACATTCTAATGGAGATAAAGACAATATTGAATGGCACATACATTTATTACTTAGATGTCTAGTACTGATAAGTGCTGTAAAGAAAAAAGCTGTTCGAGAGTGAGGGTGCAGAGTGGCTCTTTCTTTAGGTAGTCAAGTAAAGCATCTCTGAGAAAATAACAACTGGGCCAGGACTTAAATGAAATAAAAAGAAGTCATGAGAAAGTGCTTGATGAACAGTATTTCAGACAGAAGAAAAGAAAGTGCAGAAGAGCTTACCATCTGTTAGGGACAGCTCAGAGCCAGGATGAATGAAGCCCAGGGATTGAAGAGAAGGGGCTTGGGAGATTAGCTTGGAGAGGGAAGCAGGGGCCAGATCAGGCACAATAAGACCCAATTAAGGAAGCTGGATGACACTGAGTAGTAGAAAGTGATGGTCTATTTCTAGGTGGAAAGAAATATTTTGTTGAGATAGGAGGTTACTGCAATTCACAGTGTGGCTTAATTGTGAATTAAGCACAGAGTGTCCATAAGCAGTGAATTTAATAGGATGCTATGGCTTGGCCAAATATTCCTTTGGGTTTGCATACCATCTTACAGAAAACCTGAACGAAATTTTTGGCCAACCCAATATTTAGTAGGCAAAACCAGGTCCAAAACAAATCAGGATAACTAAGGCCTCCTAATACTACCTGGAGTATCTTATATTGTTGTTGTTGCTCTATTTAGCTTGAGATCAAATTTGTAACCTTTGAATAATTCTTCTCCTTCAGTAGGAGACCCCAGATTTATGGCTGCTTTTTATGCAAAAAGACACTTTAATCTTCCAGCCCTGCCTTCTGTTTCTGCAATCAGGGAAACACGCAAACAACTGATTTGATTTTCATAATATGTTTTAGAAATAATGAGAACAGATGCATGGAATACATCCCCACCCATTTCATATAAACTCTTTCAACATTTTCTGGTCAACTATTTAAGAATTAGAAATAACTTCATTTGCATACAATGGAATTGCATCTTTAAAAAAATTTACCTACCACCAGCAGAATTTACCAAATATCTCAAACACAGAACTTCCAAATGTCTGTCCTTGAAGTGTTCATATCCTTTGCACAGAACCACATAATTTGAAGAAAGTGTTATTGTGTTTTAGATTGAGGTTTTAAACTGATTTAATTATGGCCATAGGATGTTGGGTTTTATGTATCATATTGACAAATTCAAAACCGTACTTCTGAATTTAACGTTCTCTAAGGAGGCGTTAAGAGCATGCCGCCTGCTCTTTCTTTTGGCAAAAGCTTCACACTAGGTAAAAATGCTTCCAATGATATTTTTGAATGATTCTATTTTTTACCCTAATCCTTTCCTTTGCTGTGGTTATGGCCCTGAGTCCCTAAATTACAGGCTCTCCTGCAGTTTCAAAAAGCTAATTCACACCACCATGCACATTACAAAGGTGGTGTATATAATATTCCACTAAGGGAGACCCAGTGAACATTAAACCCCCACTAGTAACTGGTCATGAGTCAGGCTACAATGGACGCTACTCATTTTTCTCCACTGACAACTTTTCATTATGTGGCTTTCCCAGAACAATTTAGAAATTGATCCACAGCTGATGGAGGTTGGATGAATTGGGCCCAAAGCTTCAGAGTAAAGTCAAAGCCAATGCCAGGACTCCAGCACTGAAACAAGAAGAGCAAGTCCCCCACCTCTAGCTTTCCAACCTCCCCTCTCCCACCTCCTGCATACACAGCTGTTTGGCTCCTCAAAGAAGCTGGCTGTCCCGCAGGCCTGGAGAGGCATGCAGACTTTTCTTTCATCATTTGTTTACTTACCTCCTGCCTAAATAGGTCAGAGGTTCACACCCTTGAGAAAACAATTCCCTACTTATGTGTCTATTGATACTAAAGAAAGGGTCTTTTGTTTTCAACAAAATTGCATATATCTGAGTGAAAATCTAGGACACTGATCTAATCATGCTGTGTCATTCTAATGTGGATGGGGTCAGTGGGATTATCCAACAGAATGTGCAAGGGTGATGTCCTGCAAGCCTGGGGACACTTTGGATCCAGAGATATATTATGGCTGCATGGACAGTTAAGGGAGATACATGAGACAGAAGCTGATGGAGTTTAGCCAGGTAGGTGGTTGTTGTTTGTGGTGGGGTGTGTGTGTGTGTGTGTGTGTGTGTGTGTGTGTGTGTGTGTTATAAGATGAACGTAGGAGGCAAAGGAATTGTCTGGACTGAAGAAAGATGGAGATCAAAAAATAAACGTAGACCTACCATACAAATAGGAATATGTTAAAGCCTGACTAGATTACCCATTTTTCCCCACACCACCTACTTTTTGTGAGTCAGCACCCACCCAATTCCCTGGAACTGGTGAAGACATTCCACAGGGTGTTTCCTCCTATAACAATAAAGAGAGCAGCAGTCATTATTGTAGAGCTGTTTTGGGCAAGACAAAAATGTCAGAGGCTTTTGTGATACAGTTAGGAGACTGCAGCTGCTAAACACTGACTTAGCACCATCTCATTCTTACATTGTGAGATAACTCAAAATAAATAATGGGGGCTTTCACTCAAAAATTTTCTTCATGGAAGAAGGTCATCCTTCCACACAGAAGAAGCTTCTTGAAAGTACTTCAGGGCATCCAGGCAAACCAACAGCATCCAGTTTTCAGGATGATCTATCCAGGCTGCCTCCATCTTGGGCAGGTGGTCAGCCAGTGTCTACAGCCCCTGTCTTTTACTTTAATTAATGTATTTGTTTTAATTGGAGGCTAATTACTTTACAGCATTGTGGTGGTTTTGCCATACATCAACATGAATCAGCCATGGGTGTACATGTGTCCCCGCATCTTGAAACCCCCTCATCTTCTTCCCCACCCTATCCCTCTGGGTTGTCCCAGAGCACTGGCTTTGAGTGCCCTGCTTCATATATCAAACTTTTACTGGTCATCTATTTTACATATGGTAACATACATGTTTTGATGCTATTCTCTCAACTCATCCCACCCTCACCTTCTCTCACATAGTCCATAAGTCTGTTCTGTACATCTGTGTTTCTTTTGCTGTCTTGCATATAGGATCATCATTACCTTCTTTCTATATTCCATATATATGTGTTAATATAGTGTATTGGTGTTTCTCTTTCTGACTTACTTCACTCTGTATAATAGGCTCCAGTTTCATCCATCTCATTAGGACTGACTCAAATGTGTTCATTTTTATAACTGAGTAATATTCCATTGTGTATATGTACACAACTTCCTTATCCATTCATCTGCTGATGGACATCTAGATTGCTTCCAGGTCCTAGCTATTGTAAATAGTGCTGTAGTAAACATTGGTGTACATGTCGCTCTTTCAATTCTGATTTCCTCTATGTGTATGCCCAGCAATGGGATTGTTGGGTTGTATGGCGGTTCTTCAGATTCCAGTTTTTTAAGGAATCTCCACACTGTTAGCCAGAGTGGCTGCACTGGTTTGCATTCCCACCAATAGTGTAAGAAGATTCTCTTTTCTTCACACCTTCTCCAGCATTTATTGTTTGTAGACTCTTGGATGGTAGCCATTCTGAATGGCGTGTGATGATACCTCATTGTGATTTTGATTTGCATTTCTCTGATAATGAGCATCTTTTCATGTGTTTGTTAGAAATCTGTATGTCTTCTTTGGAGAAATGTCTGTTTAGTTCTTTGGTCCACTTTTTGATTGGGTCGTTTATTTTTCTGGCATTGAGCTGCATGAGCTGCTTGTAAGTTTTGGAGATTAATTTTTTGTCAGTTGTTTCATTTGCTATTATTTTCTCCCATTCTGGAAGCTGCCTTTTCACCTTGGTTATATTCCTTTCATTGTGCAAAAGCTTTTAAGTATAATTATGTTCCATTTGTTTATTTTTGTTTTTATTTCCACTACTCTGGAAGGTGGGTCATAGAGGAGCTTGCTGTGTTTTATGTCTGAGTGTGTTCTGCCTATGTTTTCCTCTATAAGTTTTATAGTTACTGGTCTTATGTTTAGATCTTTAATCCATTTTTAGTTTACTTTTGTGTATGGTGTTAGAAAGTGCTCTGGCTTCATTCTTTTATAGATGGTTGACCAGTTTTCAAAGAACCATTTGTTAAAGAGATTGTCTTTTCTCCATTGTATATTTTTGCCTCCTTTGTTAATGATAAGGTGTCCACAGGCATGCAGATTTATCTCTGGGCTTTCTATTTGGTTCCATTGATCTATATTTCTGTCTTTGTGCCAGTACCATACTGTCTTGATGACTGTATCTTTTTAGCATAGTCTGAAATCAGGTAGGTTGATTCATCAAGTTCCATTCTTCTTAGTCAAGATTACTCTGGCTATTTGAAGTTTTTTTGTGTTTCCATACAAATTTTGAAATTATTTGTTCTAGTTCTGTAAAAAATACCATTGGTAGCTTGACAGGGATTGTGTTAAATCTATAGATTGCTTTGATAGTATACTAATTTTCACTGTATTGATTCTTCCAGTCCATGAACATGGTATATTTCTCCATCTGTTTGTGTTCTCTTTGACTTCTCCCCTGGTGGCTCAGAGGTTAAAGTGTCTGCCTCTTATGCGGGAGACCTGGGTTCGATCCCTGGGTTGGGAAGGTCCCCTGGAGAAGAAAATGGAACCCACTCCAGTATTCTTGCCTAGAGAATCCTATGGACAGAGAAGCCTGGTAGGCTACAGTCCACGGGGTCGCAAAGAGTCGGACACGACTGAGAGACTTCACTTTCACTTTCACTTTGACTCCTCTCATCAGTGTTTTATAGTTTTTTATATATAGGTCTTTTGTTTCTTTAGGTAAATTTATTCCTAGTATTTTATTCTTTTTGTTGCAGTGGTGAATGGGATTGTTTCCAATGAACAAATTCTTAGAAAAGTGTAACCTTCCAAAACTGAGCCAGGAAGAAATAGAAAATCTTAACAGAGCCATCACAAGCACAGAAATCAAAACTGTAACAAAATCTTCCAACAAACAAAAGCCCAGGCCCAGATGGCTTCACAGGTGAATTTTACCAAAAATTTAGAGAATAGCTAATACCTATCCTACTCAAACTCTTCCAGAAAATTGCAGAGGAAGGTAAACTCCCAAACTCATTCTATGAGGCTATTATCACCCTAATAACAAAACCAGACAAAAATGCCACACACAAAGAAAACTACAGGCCAGTAACACTGATAAACATAGATGCAAAAATCCTCAACAAAATTCTAGCAAACCAGAATCCAACAACATATTAAAAAGATCATACAACATGACCAAATGGGCTCTATCCCAGGGATGTAAGGATTTTTCAGTACTCACAAGTCAATCAATATGATACACCATATTAGCAAATTGAAAGATAAAAAACCATATGATTATCTCAATAGATGCAGGGAAAGCCTTTGACATAATTCAATACCCATTTATGATAAAAACTCTCCAGGAAGCAGGCATAGAAAGAAGGTACCTCAACATAATAAAAGCCATATACAACAAACCCATACCAAACATTATCTTCAATGGTGAAAAATGGAAAACATTTACTCTAAAATCAGGGACAAGGCAAGGGTGCCCACTTTCACCACCACTATTCAACATAGTTTTGGAAGTCCTAGCCACAGCAATCAGAGAAGAAAAAAAAAATAAATAAAAAGAATCCAAATTAGAAAAGAAGAAGTAAAATTCTCACTGTTTGCAGATGACATGATCCTCTACGTAGAAACTCTAAAGACACCACCAGAAAATTACTAGAGCTAATCAATGAATATAGAAAGCTGCAGGATATAAAATTAACACATGGATATACCTTGCATTCCTATACATTTACAATACAGCCCCTGTTTTGACATGTCTGGAGCCCACACGTATCCCATATTCTTCATGCCTCCAGACATAGAAGTGCAGGAGGCTGGCGGTAACTCTGAAGAAAGTAGCTCAGAGTGATCTGAGAAATGAAGTACCTTGGTGTGAGGTCACCTACTTTATAAACACTGCTTTTAAGGTTTATACTTGTCATATCATCTTGTCATTTTAATAAACACTTTTGAGGTTTAATAATGAACACTTAATTTCCATTACAGAGTTCAAAGACAAACTTCCATATCTGGCTTAAGCTGAGTGGTGGGTATGCAATAGGCAATCGTCCTGGTACTTGAATTTATAGCAGTTAAATCAAGATATTGAGGGCTACAGGAGAAACTTCGTTTCCGTAACCTGCAGAAAATATAACAGATTGAGATAATTAATGTAAAAATAAAGAAACTGGGTAAAAAGTTTATCTTCATTGAGCTTTTCACATATTAAATACCCAACTACAATATTTTATTTTAAATAATAAATGACATTTGAAATCTAAGGACAATAATTTTTTTTCCCCTTGGAAGATTGGGATTGACATATACACACTAGTATTTATAAAACAGATAACTAATAAAAACCTACTGTATAGCATAGAAAAATCTACTCAATTCTCTGTAATGACCTACATGAGTGTGTGTCTGTGTATAAGTTGCTTGGTCATGTCCAACTTTTTGCAATCCCATGGACTATAGCCCTCCAGGCTCCTCTGTCCATGGAATTCTCCAGGCAAGAATACTGGAGTGGGTTGTCATTTCCTTCTCCAGACCTACATGGGAAAAGAATGTAAAAAAAGAATATATGTATAATTGATTTACTTTGCTGTACAGCAAAAACTAATACAACATGTAAGTCAACTGTACTCCAATAAAAATTAATTTAAAAAAATTTCCTTTCACCTCATAATCATGTTGGTAGTTGGCTAACTGCCCAGTAGGACAAGATGATTGACAGTATGTTCACAGTGTGAGATTTGGAAGTATCCCCATAATCTTTTCTGGAATGACCAAAAGGGAGGTGGAAGGAGAGATGATGAAACCCTCTAGGAGAGTGGAGAAACCTAAAACACACCAAGTCAGCTTCATCTTCAACAGAACATTATGCCTCAGCCAAAGTCTTTGCTTTCTTCTCAAGTCTGAAGTTTTGGATAAGGGCAAGTAAGATGTCTACAGAATGGGATGCTTCTCTCTTAATCTAGCTTTAGCTTGTATGACTTACTTGAGAAAAGGTAGTCTTCACTGAAGGAATTGCTGCTTATAAAGATTTCTAGAAAGAATGAGTAAATGAATGAATGCCAATGCCATTCAAAGAAGCAAGCTTTTATAAATCCATGTGACCCAGTTATGCCAGTGATATAACCACCTCTGCTTATTGGAAATAACTATGTGCTTTGAATCCCTGCAGATGGTGACTGCAGCCATGAAATTAAAAGACTCTTGTTCCTTGGAAGAAAAGCTATGACAAATCTAGATAGCATATTAAAAAGCAGAGACCTTAGTTTACTGACAAAGGTCCATCTAGTTAAAGCAATGGTTTTTCAGTAGTCATGTATGGATGTGAGAGTTGGACCATAAAGAAAGCTTAGCACCAAAGAACTGATGCTTTTGAACTGTGGTGTTGGTAAAGACTCTTGAGAGTTCCTTGGACTGCAAGGAGATCAAATCAGTCAATCCTAAAAGAAATCAGTCTTGAATATTCATTGGAAGGATGGATGTTGAAGCTGAGGCTCCAATACTTTGGCCATCTGATGCAAAGAACTGACTCATTGGAAAAGACCCTGATGATGGAAAAGATTGAAAGCAGGAGGAGAAGGGGATGACAGATGATGAGATGGTTGGATGACATCATCAACTCAATGGATATAAGTTTGAGCAAGCTCCAAGAGTTGGTAAGGGACAGGGAAACCTGGTGTGCTGCAGTCCATGGGGTGGCAGAGTCAGATACAACTGAGCAACTAAACTGTACTGATGTGTCTTAAACAATTCAAAAGCCAAAAGCTCAGTTTGTTTGTCAATCTTGAAGAGTGATGTTAGTCATGGTGATGGCAAATCTTTGGTAACATTCAGTACTGAGAACAACTAGGAAGTTCTTTCAAAGCTCTTTGCAGCTTTCATCTACTTAATTTTCAGAGACACAAGAAATGACCAAGAAAGACTTTAACAATTATTTTGATGTCATGAATCAAAATGATCAATTTTGTTTCAATTTTGAACAATTTCTTGCCAATTGTATGTGGTAGAAATGATTTCTTCTTGGAATGTAAAGTTAAGAAACCTTGGTTTAATGGGGAAACATTATTATTTCTCCTTATTTCTGGCTTAGCCTATTTTGTTTAAGTACTAACATTTATCTCTTAATTAAAAAAGAGTACATCTTGTACTCTTCTTTATATATATATATATATATGAGAAAAAGTTATATATATATATATATATATATATATGGGGTGGGAGGTGGGAGAGGGATTCAGGATTGGGAGCTTGTATACACCCACGGTGGATTCATGTCAATGTATGGCAAAACCAATACGGTATTGTAAAGTAAAATAAAGTAAAAATAAAATTTAAAATAAATAAATAAACAAACAAACAAAAAAAGGAAAAAGAGTCAGTGCGGTTGACCACATTGTCCAAATTTGTCAGCAAATGAGATGATGGATGTAAGGACATTTTGAAAAAATATGAAACTTCAAAAATATAATCCAATATTATAATTATTAGTAAGTTTTTACTTGATTTTGTGTCCTATGAAACTGTTTTAAATTGTGTACTTGCAGGATTTTACCTATTTAGAGATAATCTGATTCTGTGTGCAATAATGTAAACATCTAGCTCACAGTTTTGTGTCCACACACAGTCAGGCAGTCTTTGGGGCAGAAAATGAATCGTGGAGAAAGTTGTAAATGAAACCATTAAGATGTAAGAAACATTTCTAGCTTCTTTGTTCTTAATTTCTATTTACCCTTTTGTATAACAAACAAGAGAACTTCAACTGAAAATAAATCTCTACAAGAGATACCTGAAAGCAGTTTAATGTCTTTATCACAATATTTTATCAAAATTCACTTTTTTCCCAAAAATCATGTGTTAGAAAGGTCTACATTTACCTCAGTCTATAAAATTTAATCATCTAAAACTATTGGTTCCACTCTCTCACTGCAGCATTAATCATGTCTTTAGCAGGTGTACAATAACAGAGATTGGACTAGATCAAGCCAGAAGTACAAATATAACTCAATTGCAGGACTTCCTGTTTGAGTAAAACTTCTTCCATTCCTTCCTGGAATCTCTTCTTCTGCTGGACTTGGTGTTAGCATTGTGTAAGGAGAAACTCCCTGAACAACTGCAGAGCCTGGGCTAAGAACACAAATGGGGATGTACACTTCAGACATATTTTAAAGTTATAATTTGGCATAAATGGTTAAATGAAATATGTTATAGCCACCTATCCTGCCTAATATACTTTCATGATAATAACAATTTAAAGATACATTGTGTGCTACTGATTTCACTGACTGGAATATAAAATAAAAATTATTTCAACTCATTTTCAATCAATTAAAGGCTAAAAATAAAATGCAACTGTAATCAGACCATACTTTAATCAAAATATATTAAAGATATTTTATATACTTTGC
>SJYT01009543.1:94910-118007 GCA_006410635.1 Cephalophus harveyi
GTATATTTTCATTAAAAATGTGGAGTAAATTTTCAAATTAGACAAATATATAATTTTATTCTATTTTCCAAAATAATTTTTCTAAAATGTTCAAAATATCTATCAATATTTCCATGGTGGCTCAAATGGTAAAGCATCTGTCTGCAATGCAGGAGACTGGGGTTTGATTCCTGGGTGGAGAAGATCCCCTGGAGAATGGCTACCCACTCCAGTATTCTTGCCTGGAAAATTCCATCGACAGAGGAGCCTGGTGGGCTACACTCCATGGGGTCACAAAGTGTTGGACACATCTGAGTGACTAACACACCAATGGGTGTATTTAAATGAAGCTTTATCCAGTTTTGAAGCAATTAAATATGTTTATAATAATAAAATTGTTTACTATTCCAGCAGTTAATGTCAATTTAGCTGCCAATGTAAAAAATTTATATCATGCTTTATTCTGTTTGGCCTCAATCTAGGTACAAAATTAAGAACAAGTGAATTGGTTAATTTTGCAAAATATTTGTCAGTCACTATGTCCAGCTCTCGTAAATATTGTAATTCATGTATTCTTCCAGAACCATAGATTGGGATTTAAAGAGAAGCAAGAAAATGAATACTTAGCACCACTTGAAGCTATTTCATTCCTGCTGTCTGAGAGGATCTGACACGTTAATGATTTTTTTTTTTTTCCTCTCACCAAGTACTTCCTCTGCTCAAATAGTCCTGCCCTCTAAGGCAATGTCCACTTCCTGCGCCATCAGTGTCTCGCAGCTTACAAATGTCACACAGCCTTTGGAAGCAACTGCTAGTAATTTTGAGGTGATGAGGGGAAGCATTTCCCTGGCGCGCAAAGAGATTTAGACAAAAGCGAGATGTTTAGGTTATAGAGTGCACTGTGGCAGAGCTCTGTTCAGGACTGCAAATGACAGAAGCATCTCTGTCTTTAATGAAGTTAAGATTTCTCATATCTGTGATATTTAGATCCACAAAACATGCTTGCAGGATAGGATCACAGCTTGCCTATGTCTAAGGAATATATTCCATGTGAGCCTGAGAATCTTTATGAAAAGCTCTAAGATAAAGCCAAAACAGCCGAAGGCAGAGGGGATGGACGGTGAGAAACTGAACCATGATGAAAATGTATTAACTCCAAATTCCACGGCACCTGAGGGTGCCATTCCAGATATACACCTGGAATCTTCATTTGGTGGGATAATATATTGTCTTTCTTTTCTTAAGCCATTTTTTTGATGAAACACTGTCATGTGCAACAGAGAAGGGTTACAACTGATCTAGCTGGAAACTATTCTCTTTCCAGAACACTAACAACCAGAAGTGTCATGCCAGCTTGGACTTGCTTTTGTAGGATGGTAATAGGAACTAGAGAAAACCCATGGGATTTAGACTTAAATTCTGGGCCATCTTTGGGTGGCAACTTTTTTCACTACCACCACTCAGCCACCCATCCCTATTTTGGCCTTCTGGTTTCAACTGGCCTTTCTCTGGATATCAAAGATCTCTTTGAACAACCAAAAGTGACTGACAAGAGGATTATGAAGAGGTCTGAATATGTAAAGGAGTCTTGAAAGTGCTCTTCGGATCAGCATCATAATTGTACCACTGACACATCCATTCATTACATGTGGAATTTGTTAAAAGGAATAAATAGCTAATTCTGTAGTAGTCCACTATAGAAGAGAGTATTACATTTCTGAAATCTAAACAACCACCCATTAATGCTTAATTCCCATGATTTGAAAATCTTTTCTAATCTCATTTTTCTTTCCGTCTCCAGCTGAGTACTTTTTTTTTTCCATCTATATTTAATCATTAACATAGCATCAGTGTTGGTTGTAAGGTGATCCCACCAAGAAACCCGCCTGGATGCTAATGGCTTAGTTGGAGGCTACACATTCCGAATGACTATACATTCATTGAAAGCTTTCATTGCACAGTAGCAAAGTCAACCTGAAGTAAATCATAAACTTCATTTTAGTCAGTGTATCACATATCAAGATTTTTATAAGTACATGTTGACTTTTTGGTAAAGACCCAAGTCCCTAATCAGTCTTCCAAGAAAGAAAGAAAAAAAAAATACAGTGGGTGGAATCATTCCCTATATTAATAATCTATTTCAAAGAATACCTTCTTTCAGACTACACAAAAATATAGAGCTTACATTTTTACAAACCCACAGCTTATATAGAAATTATTTTATGTTTAGATATCACTCACTAGTAACTGGTATTGAGCCAGCCCAAGAGCTACATAAACACCAGATTTTACACATTACATAGCTCACACAACATTTTGCTCTAAGCTGGTTAGTTAGTTATAAATCTACATGCAGTTTACAATCTAACCCCACCCAGATAGCTCCCCTGCTCCTGCCATTTTTTTTTTTTTTTAGGCCAAGAAAAGCAGTAAGGGATATATATATATATATATACTAAAAGAAATCAAATCATACATGTGCACTTTTGTAAACTAGGAATTCCTGTTTCTGTTACTGTAAATCACTACCAGATGTCAAATAGCAAAATGTTCATTACTCCCCCATATAATAGAGTTGATTAATGAGGTACATTTACATTGTGGAATCTTGGTCTCTGTCATAACTGGACAGGGTTTAAGAAGTTTTAAAAAATCATGCAGATGGGGAAACAACTTTAACTATTATGCTTCAAAGGCAAAGTAAATATTAGGCATCTTGGGGCAGGATTTGGTCACCTAAGGGGTAATAACTTCCAAATGAAACAAAGCTTTCTTCTTTGAAAGAGAAGAAATGGTAGCTATGTCACAAGACAGAAAGATAGATATGTTTCTGGCCAGTCTATGGGTTATAACTATTCAGTATAGGAAATCTATTTGAGGGGAAATTCAGTGCAACGCACAAACTATTAAAGGAAGTCTGATTGCCCTTCTCTAGTTAGCCAAGTAATCAGCTCTTGGGCTGGGGACTTGTGTGATGATAGTATTCATGCAGAAGTACTGTTCTAAAGAAAATTCCCTTTTTTATTGAATAGTCAGGGAGTCTTCTTTGAAAAAAGAACATCAATTTGAGTGAAGTCACCTGATTGTAGATAAAATTTGTTACCAAAAGCTATTAACTCTCTCATAGTGACACTTTTCATGTCTTGACTACCATTCTACTTTATACTGGTTTCTATGCATGGCAGTCATTTTCAAAATGGACTAAATACATTTCTCACTTCTGTATTTGTGTTGTACTGCATGGAGGTAAAGGGTGTGAAAAAATAACCCAGGAAGGAAACTTGACATTGGCAGCTAATCAGAAGTTTATATTTTGTCAGCAAACCTGACCTGGAATGACTCATTGGCAGCTAGAGGCCAGGTTTTTGTTCATAAAAGTTGGTTCAGACACTTTGGAGCCAGTGTGAGGCATGACCAACCATAGGGACATTGTCACCTGTATGTGTCTATTCAATCCATTTCTTCATCAAGCATTTATTTATTTTTATGCTGAGAAACTAAGAATGCACACATTTTCTATGGCACATATGTGTGTGTGTGTGTGTGCATGCATGCATGTGTGCACATGCTTGTGTGGGCCATTCAGTTTCTTGGTAAGCAGTATTAGGTAATCATGAAGAACATTAACTTTGGAATCAGTCACATACAAGTTTGAACCCTAGATCCATCACTCATTAGCCATGTGGCTTTTGTCAAGTAATCTAAATTCTCTGAGCCTCTGTTTCCCTATATGTAAGAATGTAAGATAGAAACATTAATAAGCACATCAGAGACTTATCTGAACAACTAAATGAGGGGGGAATGTAATAGGCTTCTTAGGTAGCATGTATAGTAGATGAAATCCCTAACATTGTGTTTCACACAGACAAAGTGTCACCCCACCCCAGCCACACTTAATAGTAATGAGATTTTTCCAACCAAAGATCTTTTCTTAACCAAAGCACACCCTGTTGGAATGCCCTGATTTTCCCTTTTTTTGTTGCCCCAGTTGGAGTGACATGGACTCCAGGGACTCCCAAGTGGTGCTGGGGCCAGAATTCTGGTGTTTTCCCAGCTCCAGTCCCTGGTGCCCTCTGCCCTGGTCTTGGGCTCTGCCACGTCTCTGAGTTTAGGACTGGAGCCAAACACCAGCTCTTCTGCAAACACTAACCTAAGGAGAATATGACAGGCAGCACCTGGTTCAGCTTTGTCACTAAAATTGTGATAACTCAGGGTGAGAATCATAAGGCATAACCTAGTCTAATAAACTGGGTTATAAGGTTCTATGAGAATGCAAACCTGATAATGTAAGTGATAGCAAAGTATAAGAAAGTTGTATGTAATAATGAGGGTTGCTATCATGTACTTCTCCTATAATCAATGCACTCTTGTTAAATTGTATTGGATAGAGGGTGAGATTAACGGAGAGAGTAGCATGGAAGCATATACACTACTGTATGTAGAATAGACAGCAAGTGGAAATATGCTGTATGACTCAGGAACCTCAAACTGTGGCTCTGTAACAACCTAGAGGGGTGGGAAAGGGTGGGAGGTGGGAAGGAGGTTCAAGATGGAGGGAACATATGTACTTCTGTGGCTAATTCATGTCGACATATGGCCAAAATCAAATCAATATAGTAAAGCAATTATCTTTTGATTAAAAATAAGTATTTTTTTTTAAATTAAAAAATTGACTTGGATAGCTATTTGCTGAGCATACTTGGTGTTAAACAACGTGTATACTATGATAGAAGAAGATTTCCATTATGAAGAGGAGCGAGGGAGCAGAAAAGAGTCATGTCCTAAGAGCTCTTAACACAAAATTAATTACTATCCCCTACCTTATAAGTGAAGCTTATAAGCTTAACCTTTGGTATGAATGAAATAACTGAAGCCTAGGGTGATAAACTGATTGTTTTAAAATATATACTAAATCCAGGTCAAAGTTAAAACCTAAACCTAATGCTGATGGGGGACTCTGCTTAGGGGGAGAAAAAGAAAAAGCATATTAGCAACTGAATGTTGGAAACTGAAGGTAGTTTAGGGAAAAAAAGGAAGTTAGGTTGGCATTGCTAAGCATTTTTTAACTCAGGAAGACAGTTAAAACTTTAACTAAAATCCATATTTTATTTTTAAAAGGAATATTTAGTTATATTTCTCCTTACAGAGAGATACAACTTTTGTTAGACTCATGGCTATCAATCATTCATTCTCTCATTCATCTAACTTTTAGAAATCTTCTGTTATAAAT
The DNA here is from genome assembly GCA_006410635.1 of Cephalophus harveyi. Classification (NCBI taxonomy): domain Eukaryota; kingdom Metazoa; phylum Chordata; class Mammalia; order Artiodactyla; family Bovidae; genus Cephalophus; species Cephalophus harveyi. The sequence continues at coordinate 100,120 of SJYT01009543.1, forward strand.
TCATTCTTCCATTCAGCATGCCCAAGAGTTCTTAAATAGGAGACAATGAGTTGTGTCTGAAGAACTCACTGTTTTCCTCTAAGGGAGGATAAAAGTGTGCTCAAGTTTCAAGGCAGATTTCAAGGATGCCAAGGAAGAGTTATTCTTTCCATTTTTGGCCAAAAGAAACATCTAAAATTTCTGAGTGGTCTGGCAATGGGCTCAGTAGACTTCCCAGTTTTAGAGGCTGGCATCTCACATAACTTCTAGAGAGCCAACACTGAGAGAGCGTTCAATACGGACAAAAGGAACCCAGAAACCGGACAGTGGTTCCTCAATAGCATAGCTTGACTGAAGCCAAGGATAAGGGCAAACTGGCATCTCTTACTGTCCTGTAGTGTGACAGATTCCTTGGGTTCCCACTGAAGTTCACTTTCTTAGTTGTCTTCTTAGAATTCCAACTTTCCTTTTTGGGGTAAGTTCAAGGACTCAACTGGCTGGGCTAGGATGCAAATTTGAGCATCTCAATACTGCAGATGTTGAAACACTGGCACTTTGCCATCCTCTCCACCTAACTATTCACCCCCACCCAAAACTATTCTTTGCACTAATTAAAGGCTTTATATTGCGAGAGAATTTTGTTTTGCCTTGTTTTTAGCAGGCATTTGCTATGGTGGCATTCTGCAATGGCAATATTAGAAGCTAGGTGCTGGGGGTTGAATGAATTATTCTGTGTGTGTAAGGTCAACATGTGTAAAATGAAAAGACAAAGGGGCATCCATACTGTCCATTTTTGCCATCTTTACGATGAATATTGATCGCCACATATCAGTGCAGCTGGAGCAATTAGTGGTAATCATGGAAATGGACAGAATGAATTGATTGACTGTTATTTGTCTTGTTTCCCAGCTGTGTAACCAGCTGCATAGCCACAGTCCAAGATAAATCCTGTTTATGGGGTCCTAAGGCTCTTTGATCATAAGAACACTTGGGCAAGATTTCAAGTAGGTACTTGAAGATTCCATAGCAGTTAGAGCACCTCTGAGGATGTCTAACTCATGGAGGAAGTAACTATTCATTCATCAGGATCCCAGCCAATGACATTGCCACTAAATGATAAGCATCAAGGCCAAAGCAGATTTAACACACTGGAAAATACTCCAAATCAGGTAACCATTTGAATTCTGGAATTGTTTTATGTCCCCACCCTGTTGTCAAGTGGAATTTACAAATAAATTTAATAATAAAAATAATATACTTTAATTCATTAGCTTACAGCAAATGTATACTTGCTCATTTCTAGTCAGACTCAAGAAAATCACACATGCACACACACACATACATGTTATTGAGAAAAACATGCAACAATTTTTCACTTCTACTGATATTGCTTATGACATGTGGGTGGCTGAACAGTATTTAAAGTCATGTGAAATGCTAGATGAGAGCTTTACCACTGACAAGTTCTGTTATTTATTAAAGAAGTTTTGTTAGTTTAACATCAGTTCCGCATGAACAATAGTTTTGTATTTTTCTGAGTCATCTTTTTCACTTGCGTGAAAATAGGACAGCCTGAGCCCGATGGCAACCGACTTTGACCTCTCTTATGTTTTCCATCTGCACTACATTCATCACACCAGAAAGTTTGGAATCTATGGCCTTTTTATGCAATTTAAGTAAGAAAGGGAAGGAGGGAAGCACTAATAAGCCTCCCTTAGGGGGACCCAAGTGACTTCTAGCACCATCCCAGGGATTAGGGTCAATGAAAGACCAAAGCTGTACGGACAACTTACCTTTGGACAAGGGCAAACCTTGGTTTGAAAATGGCTCTGTGTCTGCTCTTCTTACCCTGTGGAATTCTGAGTTTCTAAGGTTGTTACAGTTTGAAATGAATGCCTCATATTTCTTCCATACAGATTGGAATGTTCAGGTTGCCCTCCTCCATGTCCTAGGGGAAAGCATCTGAGCTTTGGAAGAAACTCTGCTTGAATGGACTTCCAAGAGAGGAAAACAGGAATGGTGACCTATTATCAGAACAACTTAACTGGGATCTCAGTGAATATTTTCCTATCAAAAAATGGTTGAAAATTCATGGAACACATGCCCTAATAACAGGACAGGATATTGGCAATCAGGACTGCCCTAAAAATCAGAACTCTTCTTGAAAATCCAAAACACATGGCCCTGATAGTAATAACCCAAGTTGATTTTCAAATGATATCATGGAGATTGCAAAATATTTGTAATTATGACACATCAAAAAGATAGGCAAAAACAATTATTTGCAGTAAAAATTTATATTGCTATATCTAAAATTGAATTTTTAAAATGTATTTTCTTTTTTAAAGTACTTGGATATAGATGTGTAAAAATGAGTATTTACATGACATTTTTGGTGAAATGTAATTGTAGCTTTCTATAATTCCTACCTTTCAATGAGTTAGCATTCAAATGTGCTTTTTGCAACAAAAGATGGGAAGAATTTATTTTAACAGGTGATTATTTCCCTTCAGCTAATTCTACCATTAGTCTTTGAACATTAGTGCTAATGAGGAGGAACAATGTGAGAATAACCCCAAAATAGTAGATAATTCAAAGGGCATGTATACTTGACTTAGCAATGTTTTCTATTTATTTTTGGAATGTGAATATGTCTGCAGTTATTGGCATTCTCATGACTTTGGATAGCATAATTAAGTCATATTACAAAGTAGTAGCTCACAGTGAGTGATACAATATTTCAGGGCATATTTTATTTGAAATTTAATGCATCAGCTTGAATATAGGCAATGCTAATGCATTTTGAGAAGTATTAATAGATAGTTTTTGCAACCAGCCCATTTTCTCACTTTAGGTTCTATGTCCCCATTTCATCACTCTGTACTTCCGTCACTCCATCACACTGTTGTCTCCTTAAAATCTAAATCCGTGATACTTGATACTCTAATGGTTCACTGAGATCTGCTCTGATTTGCTAGATACACTCAACTAATTAGTAAATATTCTCTGTCAGCCTCACATCTTGATTTGAGGAAGGAAGAGAACTGAAAATGAATAAAAGGCATAGTTTTTATATCCATGACCTTATACTAAAAAAAGCCAGGATTTTTTGTTTTTAATTGGTGGGAAGTTGTTTTACAATGTTGTGTTGATTGCTGCTGCACAACAATGCAAATCAGTCATAATTATTCCCTCCCTCTTGAGTCTTCCTCCCCTCCCCTATCTTACCCCTCTAGGTCATTACAGAGCACCAGACTGGGCTCCCTGTGTTTTATAGCAATTTCCCATAATCTATACATACATGATAGTATATATATGTCAATGTTACTTTCTCAAATCATCCTACCCTCATCTTCCCCCATTGTGTCCACACGTCCATTCTCTACTAAGTTTATCAGTACCATTTTTCTAAATTCCATATATATGCATCAGTATATGATATTTGTTTTTTCTCTTTCTGACTTATTTCACTCTATATAAAGAGGATCTAGGTTTATCCACCTCACTACTACTGACTCAAATTTGTTCTTTTTGATGGCTGAGTAATATTGCATTGTATATATGTACCACATCTTCTCTATTCATTCATCTGTTGATGGATGTCTAGCTTGCTTCCATGTCCTGAAAAGCCAGGATTTAGTATTAAAACCCCTGAGTCAAAGTCTTGGTTTTAGTTGCAACATCTATTTCTGTGATGTTGCATAAATCAGTTTGCTTCTTTGGATCTCAGAATCCTCATTAGTAAAATGAGTGTGTTGAAACAGGTTAGTGCTTTCTAGGGGAAGTCCCAGATTCCCTCAGAATTGCCTTAAAATGCAAGGAAGTCCTTGATAAATGAGGATGAGGATTTTGAGGCTGAGTGGACACAGTTTTAGAACTTTCCTCCTGGTTCAGGAAAAGCAATGGTACATTTATCTGTTTATATATTGGTTGCCTTGATATTTCATGTAATATTGTGTGGGGAGAAGGGAGAAGAAAAATTGAAAACCAGACAAGGCTCTTCAGTTCTAACATACGTTGCAATCTGACTCATTGGAACAGCCTTGAAACCCTCGGGAGGATTTACAAAGTTGTGCAGAGTAAGTTAGACACCTCGTAACAACTATGATTGGAGAGCTAACAGTAAGTGGTGTCACATTTTATGGATAAATTAGGTTTGAGAGAGCTTGGTTAAACTGGGAACTTTGAAAATTTGTACATTGATAGATGGATAAATATATATGAGAGAGAATTTTTACATTCTAAATCCAGATTTAAAAATAAAGAGCATTAAGATAATATCAGTGGCATCCTTTACATTTTAAATGAGTATTAAATATATCACAATTGATTTTCATGGGTCTTTGTCTTGAGACAAGGTGGATTACTGGCTATTCTGGTGCTGATGCAGGGTGAAGACAAAGAAAGGTGTTTTGTTACAGAGAAAAAGCAGCTCTTGATCCCTCCCCCTCCATTCCATGAGTTTCTGCACTGTCTTAGACATCCAAGTTTGATAATTAAATTGTATTACTATTGACCATGTTTGACCGTTTTATTCTTTTGCAAAGGACTTTTTTTCTGTCCTTTTGAAAAGCACAAGGAAATGTAAACTGAACAACTAAGTTTTGAATACCCATTTCCACCTCCTTATATATTTGCCACAAATCATTCTAGCCCTTCCTAAAGGGATCCATTTCCTTCTCTTTATGAGAATATTTCAAAAATAGAGTAAGAAATGGCTGGAGGATTAAGAGACAGCTTCATGGTTTGTCCTCAATCCTTCTGTTTCTCTTCATCATCCCAGAATGATCACAAGGTCTTCTGATAGAGTATGAGAGCAAAAATAAAGCTGTTTGGCAATCACTTGACTCAATGTGTTTGAATCTCCTGGTAACCAAATGTTTTACAGATGTTTTATTTAAAAAAAGTATATGTGTATATGCTGGGGAAGAAGGATAAGAGAGTATGCAAAATAAGTCAGAGCTGGAAGAGAAGTCTTCACTGGGGAATACAGGCAAAATTCTTCCTCCCCTTTCTCTGAGTTCTTTTCTTTCACTGAGGACTTGGTCTCTTTCTGTCAATTTTTTTTTTTTTTTTTTTTTTTCTGGCAGTGGCTCCCTTGGAGTTGTTTCTGGGGGAAAAAAAATTGAAGGATGCTAGTCTTCCTACATAAATCACTAGTTGAGCAGGGGTGGAGGAAATTAAAAAAAAAAACAGATTAATGTTCTTTTTTGATTAAAAAAATAACTCACAGAAGTATCTCTCTTTACTAGTTATGGATGCCTCTTCCTTTTTCTAATTTTATGCCTTTTGTATATTCTCCTCTAGCAAAAAAAAAGAAAAGACAAGTAAAAGAAAGAGATGAATCATCCATTGGGAAAAGGAGAAGGTAAAGAATAAAAATTAGATATTTTAAAGTTAAAGTAACTTTATAAATTTCCTGTTTGACCCTTAAACTCTTCATTGTAGTCTCAATTAATTCCAAACCCTATAGCAGACTTTATAAGTTCCTTTGTATCTGCCCTTTCCTTATCAGTTTGATGACTTCCAACCTTGCCTAAATATGTCCATTTAGAGATTTTCAATTCCTCTTTCACTACTTGGCCTGAACAAAGGGCATCAATTCTGTCTTGATCACCTGCCATGTATCCTTCCCTAGTCTTATTTGATTTCAACAAAAATATACCTTCCCCAAAGAAGTTTTCTCGCCTAAGAACTGCATACCCCATCTTTCAAATAAAGTTTTCATATATTTTATTATGATTATATGGGAAGTGGATGTAATAGTTTCACAATTCACAGACTCAGATAACGGCACTCAGTTTTTAAGTTATTGAAAACAAATTCCGACCACTCATTTTAATATCTATCTCTGGTATAAATACTATCTAAGAACTGAAAATGCCATTTTTTTCACTTCTAGGTAAAGTCAGCCAAAGTAGTGATTAGTTCACTATTCAGTGTTAGAATCTCAGCAAGCAAGCTATTCTGCTCGTCTGAATCCAGCTCCAGCCTTAGGGATTGTCTAAATTTGGAGGGGGATTTGCAGTAATAGTTCCAACTCTTGCCTGGAAAATCCCATGGGCGGAAGAGCCTGGTAGGCTGCAGTCCATGGGGTCGCGAAGAGTCAGACACGACTGAGCGACTTCCCTTTCACTTTCATGCACTGGAGAAGGAAATGGCAACCCACTCCAGTGTTCTTGCCTGGAGAATCCCAGGGACAAGAGAGCCTGGTAGGCTACCATCTATGGGGTCGCACAGAGTCGGACCCGACTGAAGCGACTTAGCAGCAGCAGCAGAACAGCTAACTCACAACAGGCCCTATTATAAGCTTCTATATATTTATTCAGTCCTCAAAACAGCCCACTAAGGTAGTACTATTATTATTTGCATGGCTTATAGGCAGCTCAACCTGGGTTTGAACCTGGATACCCTGGGTCCAGAGTTCTTATAAACCCAACTATATTATCTCCATGAAGCATGAGTTCCAATCCAACTGAACCAGAATCTCTCCTTCCTAGTAAGCATAGTAGGTGATCATCCTATATCAAATGAATAGAAAGAAAGAAAAATAGAAAAAAAAAAAAAAAGAAGAAGAAGAAAAAGGAGAAGTCAACATAGAGCCAGCAACCTGCTGTGAAGAGGGAACCGGAAATGTGTTTTTCTTTCCCAAATGTTTCTCATTGGTTGGGCTATCTGTGGCTACATTGTGGCTGTCAATTGGAGCAATCTGAAGATTCAGTGAGGGGCTGTCAGTCATTACCTACATGTTTCTGCCTGCTGGACAAACAGAGGACATAAATCTACATATGCTTAATGTCCGCATTTTTTAAAGGAATTGCTTTGACATCGAGTTCATAAATTCTCAGTTCTTGTGAGGCTGGCAGAGGTAAAAGCAGAGCAGGGTGGGACTTACCCAGGGGACTGCCTGCTGGAGATCTGATGGCTTGGATCTGGGAAGGTGAGAGAGGGTGTTAGAAGAGCAGTCATATATGGAGACACCTGGGGAATTCAGGGTAGCTGTTGACTGCCGTGCATTGCAGGGAATACTGGAAAGTGAAGGGGTTTCTCCTTGCTAGCTGCTTAATACTAACTTGCTTGTGACTTTGAGCAATATTCTGCATGTATACTAAGCTGCTTCAGTTGAGTTTGACTCTATGCAACCCTATGGACTGCAGCCTGCCAGGCTCCTCTGTCCATGGGACTCTCCAGGCAAGAATAGTGGGTTGCCATTTCTTCCTTCAGGAGATCTTCCTGACCCAAGGATGGAACTGTGTCTCTTTACGTCTACCTGCATTGGCAGGTTAGCTCTTTACCACTAGTGCCACCTGGGAAGTGGTGTCCTTTTTCTTGCTTCACTTCAGTTAAAGTTCATGTTATGAGTAATTCCTTTGGTCTTTACTAGGCTCAATGCTGTATGCCTGTGATCTCTGCCGCCTTGTGTTTCTAAGTCCCCACTCCCTTCCCAGGTTATGGCTCAGAGCTATTGCTCAATGTTTTTCCCATACTCTCTCAGGAAAAAAAAAAAGAAAATGTACTATTGAAAGGGTGAGAATTGGGAGGGTGAACTTTGCAAGTTATTTGAATCTGCTCCTCCCTGATTAGTTCTTAGGTTTACCTAATCTTAGGAAAAATAATTCCCACACATTCCATTAGCTCTTCTGTATTCTTATGTATTATCTTTAAAAGCTTTTTTTTTTCAGACCTGAATGCACAGTGGATAATTCCAACATATCAAGAAATGTGGCAACTATAAGAATATTCTGGTTGCTTCTATTGTATTGACATTTCAATTAATAAAAGCAAACTGCACAATCAAAGTAAGAAGTTCTTTTTTCCTCTTTTATACTGAGCTCTACTCAAGGAATTGTTTAAAAATTTGAAGAAAAAAGCTGTAAAAAAAAAGAAAGAAAGTAACATGTTCTCTTTTGTTCCTTGATTTTTTTAGTATAATACATCAAACATTTCCTCCTAATTAATAACTACAAATACTTTTAACAGTAAATTTCCGTCTATTCATCTTATGGGGTATCACTGGGTATTTGAGATTTTTACTAAATCATGTAAAGGATTTTAAAAACATAAGCTAAAGTCACTAATTAATATTGATATTATCAATATAATGTTCTAGTTGTGGATTTTTGTCTTCAACAACATACATTAGTAAATGTGAACAAACATGGGCTCTGTAGGTAAATGTGGATGGGAAACCAGTTATGGTACATGACAGTTTTTTTTTTTTTTTCAGATTTGGGATACGAAGCCACTTCCCTTTTGTTTCTTTGACCTTCAAATTACCGTCAATCATTTATAATGGATTATTACAGTCAGAATTTGACTGTGTGGATCACAACAAACTGTGGAAAATTCTTAAAGAGATGGGAATACCAAACTGCCTCCTGAGAAATCTGTATGCAAGTCAAGAAGCAACAGTTAGAATTGGACATAGAACAACAGACTGGTTCCAAATCAAGAAAGGAGTATATCAAGGCTGTATATTGTCACCCTGCTTATTTAACTCATATGCAGAGTGTATCTTGAGAAATGTTGGACTGGATGAACCACAAGCTAGAATCGAGATTGCCAGGAAAAATATCAATAACCTCAGATATGCGGATGATACCACCCTTATAACAGAAAGTGAAGAAGAACTAAAGAGCCTCTTGATGAAAGTGAAAGAGGAGAGTGAACAGTTGGCTTAAACTCAACATTTAGAAAACTAAGATCATGGCATCTGGTCCCATCACTTCATGGCAATTAGATGGGGAAACAGTAGAAACAGTGGTAGACTATTTTTGGATACTCCAAAATCACTGCAGATGGTGACTGCAGCCATGAAATTAAAAGATGCTTGCTCCTTGGAAGAAAAGTTATGACCAACCTAGGCAGCATGTTAAAAAGCAGAGACATTACGTTTACAGCAAAGGTCCATCTAGTCAAGGCTATGGTGTTTCCAGTAGTCATGTATGGATGTGAGAGTTGGACTATAAAGAAAGCTGAGCATTGAAGAATTGATGCTTTTGAACTGTGGTGTTGGAGAAGACTCTTGAGAGTCCCTTGGACTGCAAAGAGATCCAACCAGTTCATCCTAAAGAAAATCAGTTCTGAATTTTCATTGGAAGAACTGATGCTAAAGCTGAAACTCCAATAATTTGGCCACCTATTGTGAAAAACTGACTCATTTAAAAAACCCTGATGATGTGAAAGATTGAAGCTGGGAGAAGGGAACAACAGAGGATGAGATAGTTGGATGGCATCACCAACTAAATGGACATGAGCTTGGGTAAACTCTGGGGCTCTGTGATGGACAGGGAGGCCTCGTGTGCTGTAGTCCATGGGGTCACAAAGAGTCGGACATGACTGAGCAACTGAACTGAACTGAACTGATTACAGCCAGAAAACTGATTTTTTCTGTTCCCATATTTCTGAGTCTAAAGCTATATAGAGCATTGTTGTCTAAAATCCATTGACAAGGTCATGGTTAGATGAAACAGAAAGATTGAGAGAATATTCACATCCATCTCACTTTTTTTACTATATGCTCTGAAATCCTTATATCCCTTCCTTGGTGTATGTGGTTGTGCCACCATCCCAGTGGAAAAGAAAACTGGGCTAATTGTTGTTCCTGTTGAGTCGCCCTATCATGTCTAACACTTTGAGACACCATGGACTGCAGCATGCCAGGCTTCCATGTTCCTCACCATCTCCTGAAGTTTTCCCACGTTCATGTCCATTGCACAAGGGATGTCATCCAGCCATTTCATCCTCTGATACCCTCTTATCCTTCTATTCTCTGTCTTTCCCAGCATCAGGGAGTTTTCCAATGGATTGGCTGTTCACATCAGATGACCAAAATACTGGAGTTTCAGCTTCAGCATCGGTCCTTCCAGTGAAAATTGAGGGTTAATTTCCTTTAGGATTGACTGGTTTGATCTCCTCACTGTCCAAGGGACTCTCAGGAGTCTTCCCCAGCACCATATTTTGAAAATATCAATTCTATGGCGCTCTGTATTCTTTACAGTTCAGCTCTCAACAATCATATGTGACCACCAGAAGACCACCAGTTCAGTTGCTCAGTCGTGTCCAACTCTTTGTGACCCCATGAATCGCAGCACACCAGGCCTACCTGTCCATCACCATCTCTCGGCATTCACACATGCTTTTGAACTGTGGTGTTGGAGAAGACTCTTGAGAGTCCCTTGGACTGCAAAGAGATCCAACCAGTTCATCCTAAAGAAAATCAGTTCTGAATTTTCATTGGAAGAACTGATGCTAAAGCTGAAACTCCAATAATTTGGCCACCTATTGTGAAAAACTGACTCATTTAAAAAACCCTGATGATGTGAAAGATTGAAGCTGGGAGAAGGGAACAACAGAGGATGAGATAGTTGGATGGCATCACCAACTAAATGGACATGAGCTTGGGTAAACTCTGGGGCTCTGTGATGGACAGGGAGGCCTCGTGTGCTGTAGTCCATGGGGTCACAAAGAGTCGGACATGACTGAGCAACTGAACTGAACTGAACTGATTACAGCCAGAAAACTGATTTTTTCTGTTCCCATATTTCTGAGTCTAAAGCTATATAGAGCATTGTTGTCTAAAATCCATTGACAAGGTCATGGTTAGATGAAACAGAAAGATTGAGAGAATATTCACATCCATCTCACTTTTTTTACTATATGCTCTGAAATCCTTATATCCCTTCCTTGGTGTATGTGGTTGTGCCACCATCCCAGTGGAAAAGAAAACTGGGCTAATTGTTGTTCCTGTTGAGTCGCCCTATCATGTCTAACACTTTGAGACACCATGGACTGCAGCATGCCAGGCTTCCATGTTCCTCACCATCTCCTGAAGTTTTCCCACGTTCATGTCCATTGCACAAGGGATGTCATCCAGCCATTTCATCCTCTGATACCCTCTTATCCTTCTATTCTCTGTCTTTCCCAGCATCAGGGAGTTTTCCAATGGATTGGCTGTTCACATCAGATGACCAAAATACTGGAGTTTCAGCTTCAGCATCGGTCCTTCCAGTGAAAATTGAGGGTTAATTTCCTTTAGGATTGACTGGTTTGATCTCCTCACTGTCCAAGGGACTCTCAGGAGTCTTCCCCAGCACCATATTTTGAAAATATCAATTCTATGGCGCTCTGTATTCTTTACAGTTCAGCTCTCAACAATCATATGTGACCACCAGAAGACCACCAGTTCAGTTGCTCAGTCGTGTCCAACTCTTTGTGACCCCATGAATCGCAGCACACCAGGCCTACCTGTCCATCACCATCTCTCGGCATTCACACAGACTCGCGTCCATCGAGTCCGTGATGCCATCCAGTCATCTCATCCTCTGTCATCCCCTTCTCCTCCTGCCCCCAATCCCTCCCAGCATCAGAGTCTTTTCCAATGAGTCAACTCTTTGCATGAGGTGGCCAAAGTACTAGAGTTTCAGCTTTAGCATCATTCCTTCCAAAGAAATCCCAGGGTTGATCTCCTTCAGAATGGACTGGTTGGATCTCCTTGCAGTCCAAGGGACTCTCAAGAGTCTTCTCCAACACCACAGTTCAAAAGCATCAGTTCTTTGGTGCTCAGCCTTCTTCACAGTCCAACACTCACATCCATACATGACCACAGGAAAAACCATAGCCTTGACTAGATGGACATTAGTCGGCAAAGTAATGTCTCTACTTTTGAATATACTATCTAGGTTGGTCATAACTTTTCTTCCAAGGAGTAAGCGTCTTCTAATTTCATGGCTGTAGTCACCATCTGCAGTGATTTTGGAGCCCCAAAAAATAAAGTCTGACACTGTTTCCACTGTTTCCCCATCTATTTCCCATGAAGTGATGGGACCAGATGACATGATTTTCCATAGTCTTGACTATATGGACCTCAGTCAACAGAGTGATGTCTGCCTTTCAATATATTGTCTAGGTTTGTCGTAGCTTTCCTGTCAAGAGGCAATCATCTTCTGATTTCATGTCTCCAGTGACCATCCACAGTAATTTTAGAGCCAAAGAACAGGAAATCTGTCACTGCTTCCACTTTTTCCCCATCTAGTTGCCATGATATAAGAGGATCGGATTGCATGATTATAGTTTTTTTTTAATATTTAGTTTTAAGCCGGCTTTTTCACTCTCCTCCTTCATCCTCATCAAAAGGCTCTTTAGTTCCTCTTTGCTTTCTGCCTTTAGAGTGGTATCTTCTGCATATCTGAGGTTGTTGGTGTTTCTCTTGCTCATCTTGATTCCAGTTTGTAACTCATCCAGCCCAGCATTTCTCATGATGACACCAGACTAATATACAGGTAGAAGAACTATGAAGAGACATATTGGTTAATTACTAGACATTTCTAAAGTAAAATCTTTAAATTCTCATTTTACTTGTTAAGCTGTGGCAGTAAACTGTGACAGAGATGGCCAGTAGCCTCTTTTGTTCACTGATCTGCAAAGATGGCTACAGTGATTTTTTTGAAGTATTTCCATTTCCCTCAGTTTAGATTGAAATGGTATGGACCTAACAGAAGCAGAAAGTATTAAGAAGAGGTGGCAAGAATACACAGAAGAACTGTACAAAAAAGATCTTCAGGACCCAGATAATCATGATGGTGTGATCACTCACTTAGAGTCAGACATGCAGGAATGTGAAGTCAAATGGGCCTTAGGAAGCATCACTATGAACAAAGCTAGTGGAGGTGATGGAATTTCAGTTGAGCTATTTCAAATCCTAAAAGATGATGCTATGAAAGTGTTGCACTCAATATGCCAGCAAATTTGGAAAACTCAGCAGTGGCCACAGGACTGGAAAAGGTCAGTTTTCATTCCAGTGCCAAAGAAAGGCAATGTTAAAGAAAGCTCAAACTACCACACAATTGCACTCATCTCACATGCTAGTAAAATAATGCTCAAAAGTCTCCAAGCCAGGTTTCAAGAGTATGTGAACTGTGAACTTCCAGATGTTCAAGCTGGTTTTAGAAAAGGCAGAGGAACCAGAGATCAAATTGCCAACATACGCTGGATCATCGAAAAAGCAAGAAAATTCCAGAAAAACATCTATTTCTGCTTTATTGACTATGCCAAAGCCTTTGACTGTATGGATCACAATAAACTGGAAAATTCTTCAAGAGATAGGAATACCAGACCACCTGACTTGCCTCTTAAGAAATCTGTATGCAGGTCAGGAAGCAACAGTTAGAATTAGACATGGAACAACAGACTGGTTCCAAATAGGAAAAGGAGTATGTCAAGGCTGTATATTGTCACCCTGCTTATTTAACTTCTATACAGATTACATCATGAGAAACGCTGGGCTGGAGGAAGCACAAGCTGGAATCAAGATTGCTGGGAGAAATATCAATAACCTCAGATATGCAGATGACACCACCCTTATAACAGAAAGTGAAGAAGAAATAAAGAGCCTCTCGATGAAAGTGAAAGAGGAGAGTGAAAAAGTTGTCCTAAAGCTCAACATTTAGAAAACTAAGATCATGGCATTTGGTCCCATCACTTCAGGGAAATAGATGGGGAAACAGTGGAAACAGTTGCTGACTTTACTTTTCGTTGCTCCAGAATCACTGCAGATGGTGACTGCAGCCACAAAATTAAAAGACATTCCTTGGAAGAAAAGTTATGACCAACCTAGACACCATAGTAAAAAGTAGAGACATTACTTGGTCATCAAAGGTCCACCTAGTCAAGGCTATGGTTTTTCCAGTAGTCATGAATGGATTTGAGAGTAAGACTATAAGGAAAGCTGAGAGCTGAAGAATTGATGCTTTTGAACTGTGGTGTTAGAGAAGATTCTCGAGAGTCCCTTGGAAAGTAAGAAGATCCAACCAGTCAATCCTAAAGGAAATCAGTCCTGAATATTCATTGGAAGGACTGATGCTGAAACTGAAACTCCAATACTTTGGCCACCTGATGCGAAGAGCTGACACGTTTGAAAAGACCCTGATGCTGGGAAAGATTGAAGGTGGGAGGAGAAGGGGACAACAGAAGATGAGATAGTTGGATGGCACCACCAACTCAAAGGACATGAGTCTGAGTGAACTCTGGGAGTTGGTGATGGACAGGGAGGCCTGGTATGTTGCAGTCCAGGGGCTTGCAAGGAGTCAGACATGACTGAGCGATTGAACTGAACTGTAAGTTTAGATTTACCCTGTGATTTGCATTGGCCAGTAAAATGTGGCAGAAATAATAGCATGTGGCTTTGAAACTTTGACCTCAAGAGACCTTGTGGTTTTTTTCTCTTGCCCTTTGGAATCCTGCAACCATGATGTGAAGAAACCCAATTAGCCTGTTGGAGAGAGGCCACTTGGAGAGAGTGGCTCAGCCAACAACCAGTCCCAACTGCCAAGCAGAGCAGTGAGATTGTTTTAGTACATGCTTGTGTACCTTCTGTTTGTCCCCTTTTTGGACAAGTGTTTATTATGCTTAATCTGTCACTACCTCACTAGGATTGTTGGCTCTATGAGTTGCAGGTAATTTGCATTTTTAATTCTTAAATCTTTGGAATAAGTGCAACCACCCTTTAGGATCTGTACTCAAGAAACCTCAGAGGCAGCCAGACTTGAGACAGTTAGCAAAACTGTGGACTTCAAGACTGATATTACCATAGCATGAGATTTGAGGGAATTTTGAGAAAGGGTGAATATGTTTTATACATGAAAGAAATATAAAATATTACAACTACGGAAAAGAGTGTGAAAGATAATTTCATGGCCAGAAGTTTCCCATTTCAATGGAAATGGGGACTTTTTCTCGACTTCTTGAAAGTTTGACCACATGACTGGGTTTGACCAGTAGGATGCTGCAGAAGTGGCATTATGAGAGTCCCGAGCCTAAATCCCAAGTGTCCTTGTGGTTTTTCCTCTCACCTGGTGAAGCACTGACCCACATAGACTAGCAGAGGAAGAAGTTCAGTCTAGTCTACAAGTATATGAATAAAATCATGAGGGGGAAAGATGAACTGTAGCAGCTAACACTCCCTAGACAAAATAGGTGGCAGCCAACTCCAAAAATGAAATGTGTGAGTAAAGTCACCTTAGACAAGAAATGTAATGAATAACTAAAAAAAAAAGTCTATATAAGGATAATAAGATTTGTACCAAATCTAATTCTTAAGTAAAATGCACTGGAAAGAGGAAATGATAGAGCAATATTTTATCTCACATACATTGTATTAATAGTGGGAGTGTGCTAAGTCACTTCAGTTGTGTTCAACTCTTTGTAACCCTATGGACTGTAATTCACCAGGCTTCTCTGTCCGTGGGATTCTCCAGGCAAGAATACAGGAGTGAGTTGCCATTTCCTTCTCCAGGGGATCTTCCTGACCCAGGGATTGAATCAGAGTCTCCTGCAGCTCCCCGTTGCAGAGGGATTCTTTACCACTGAACCACCAGGAAAGTGTAGGCAACCTCTGAGAAAACCCTCAAGGATCCCTTCCTCCTACTATTTACACCCTGTGTAATCCTCTCTCCTTGACAATACACTGGACTTATTGCATTCTTCTCAGAAATAGAATATGGCAGAAGGGATGGGAAGCCAATAGTTTATTTTTTTTTTAATTTTAATTTTTGGCTTCAATATTTGCATGTGGGATCTTAGTTCCCCAACCAAGAATTGAACACATGCTCCCTGCATTGGGAACATGGAGTCTTAACCACTGGACTGCCAGGGAAGTCCCAAAAAGTCAATTTTGATAAGAGCTTATGAAAAGATATAAACTGTGGCTCCTCTCTCTGTCTCTTTCTCTCCCTCTCTATCTTCCCTCTCTACCTATCTCTCCCCATCACTCTCCCTCTTTGTTTCTCATTTTTTTTTTTTCTCCTGGGTCATGTATATTGAGGGAAGTGAGCTGTCCTACATGGCAGAATGAGAAACTGAGGTTCTCAAGTCCAACAGAAGCTTTCCAATAACCACATGAGTCAGCTTGAAAGCTTATCCTTTTGCTTCTTTTGAGTCTCAAGATGACTGCCACCTTGTAAGACACTGGATTGCAACATCGTTGGGAACCCTGAAACACAGGAACCTAGCTAAGCTTCAATCTAGTTTCTTGACCCAAAGAAGCTGTGAGTTAATGTTGGTTGTTTTAAGCTGCTAAATTGGGGTATAATTTGTTATGCAGCACTACATAACTAATACATACATACAGTAATTTATATATCCATTCATTCAGAAGATACTAAATCAAGCATTTGCTGTGAGCTACTGTAGAGAGAATGATGGATATTGTTCTTTATCTTAACCTGTCTTCAACTCGAAAAATGGATATTTTTGGCATGCAAAACATCTTCACTAGAATTATGCTGGAAGGCAGGAAAATAGATTACCTCTTGGATGTACAGTGAACGGGGGTGGATGATTACAAGAACTCACACTAATTCTTGTTTTTGATAACTCCACTTGATGGCTAGTTCAATAAAGAGTAGCCTGTGTTATTATTTATAGCTTTCCACTGAATGAATTTTAATGGAACTCTTGGACTTATATAGGAATGTGTTGAGTCAGAAAACCAGACTCAATGTGGCTGGGGAAGTACAATCCTCCATGTGCACATCCACAATTATAATCTAGCAGAACAGATAAGACAGTTGCATAAATAACCATGAAATAAAATGCACTAAGTGAGGTTGTGAGAGGAATTAATTTTGAAAACAAAATGTGAAGATTTAACAGAAGTTCAGGAAGCAGAAATAATTGAGCCTAAGGTCCAGGTTTTTGCTGTTTGTTGGTTTTAACTTTACTATTGATGGCATTGAGTGGCATGTCACTCTCAGTGCCAGGCAGGAAGTGGTTGACTGAACATATGTGAGGTCAGTTGTAAATAGCGGTGATTTTCCTTCTCTGGACACCTTAATGAGGTTTTGGATACTAGTGGCTCCATGTGCAGATGAATTTTCACTAAAGTTTATAATTTAGTTTTTCAAATAAAATCTCTTTTCAAAATCACAATACACTATAGATCAAAATGAAGATGAATTGTGTACTCAGAAGATTCCCTGAAATTATAGGCAGTAGAAACTGCTAGAACTCTTCTACAAGTCATAGAATGCTCAAAGCTAGGAGAAGATGATATCATCTGTTCTTGAGTTTTAAAAACTTATAGGAGCTGAACAACTGTTAATATCTTCTGGCTGAATTTTAAAAGACTTTGTGTAACTTCCATTGTTGTTCAGTCACTAAGTCATGTCTGACTCTTTGTGACCCCATGGACTGCAGCACAACAGGCTTCCCTGTCCTTCACTATCTCCCTAAGTTTGTTCAGACTCATGTCTACTGAGTTGATGATCCCAGCCAAGCATCTCATCCTCTGCTGCCCCCTTCTCCACCTGCCCACAATCTTTCCCAGCATCAGGGTCTTTTCCAATGAGTCAGCTCTTCACAGCTGGTGGCTTGGGCTGCAGAAAGTATTAGGCTTCAGCTTCAGGATCAGTCCTTCTAGTGAATATTCAGGGTTGGTTTCCTTTAGGGTTGACTGGTTTGATCTTCTTGCTGTACAAGGGACTCCCAAGAGTCTTCACAAGCACCACAATTTCAAAGCATCAATTCTTTGGCCCTCAACTTTCTTTATGGTCCAACTCTCCCATCTATTTATGACTACTGGAAAAACCATAGCTTTGAATATGCAGACCTTTGTTGGCAAAGTAATGCCTCTGCTTTTTAATGCAGCATAATATAATGAATAATAAATAATAATCTAAAAGCAAATAATTAAATTGAGAACACAAAATCTAAAGCTCTAATACAGTTTACCAAGTAGAAGGGCAAAGTATATATCTTAGTATCTTTTTTACCTATTTTGAAATCATATATTAATTTTAAGGATGCTAAAATTATGAAAATAGCTAACATGTGTTAAGAGGAAAAGTATTATCTTTAAGCTATGCATAATGACAAAATGCAAAAGGGTTCAATAAATTTTAATATTTGAACAT